>JAHQIW010001224.1:0-115344 GCA_019055375.1 Parelaphostrongylus tenuis
TATATATATATATATATATATATATATATATATATAGTATAGATATATAGTACAGATTATAGTATATATAGTATACATATGCTGTATATACCATATATATAGCATATATATATATATATACTTATATGCACGCTTGACCACGGACCTCCCTCTTGGAGGGATCCCGCCCGGTTAGTCGCGAGGGCACGTGGCGCATCTCCAGGTGGTGGATAGGAGAATAAACACGAACCAAAAGCGACAGTGTGTTTCCCAGAGACGCAGGTGGATTTAGGGGAGAGCACCCTGCTTCTGCAGCGCCGACTTGACAAAAACTCTATTTCTACGCGTGAAGTCGGCCAAAAGCCTGCTATCAAGCGGCTGGGAAGTACATGGGAGGCGGTTAGGAGTCGCATCCCACAAATGAGCTCCCCTCCGCTCCTCCGAGAGAGACTGGCAAGCTACTCGTGAGTACCCAGCTCCCACGTTTAGAGTCTAGCAAGCTTTATGTTGATTATCAAAATGCCAAAAACAGTAACAAATAGCCTCATTCCCCTGACCCTAAAAGAGACCCTGGTGCGACAGCGCCAGGTAGGACGAGTACGGAGAGGCTGCTAAAATCTCAGGGCCAGACTAGGCTGCCAAGATCGAAACAACTAAAATGACAATTTGCACCTACAATGCAAGAACCCTTGCTCACAAATCCGCTGTAGAAGATCTACTGATTCAAGCAAGAAGAATAAGGTACGACGTCATTGGCCTGGCTGAGACAAGAAGGCGCCATCCTTTTCACTCTGTCTATGACACCGGAGAAGAACTGTTCCTTGGAACATGCGATCGCAGAGGTGTCGGCGGCGTTGGCGTCAAATAGAATTTGACCGTGAACATTGATTCGTTCGAACAACTAACAACCCGTATCGGACGATTACGGTTGAAACGATGTGGTTCTATGCCGACTTTGACCATCTTCGTTGCTTACGCACCAACATCAAGCTATGACGAAGACGAAGTCGAAGCGTTCTATATGGACCTTGAAAAATTCTTCAGAGAAGATCATACAGTCTTCAAGGTCATTGTCGGAGATTTTAACGCAAAAATTGGACCTAGAAGAACGTCTGAAGAACGTCACATAGGGACCCACGGATTAGAATGGAATGAACAGGGTGAGAGGCTATCTGAGTTTATCATGACGACCCAAACCATCCATGGTAACTCGCAATTCCAAAAGCCTCTTTCTCAGCGATGGACGTGGGAGTCTCCCAATGGAGAGTACCATAACGAAATAGATCAAATCATAGTAAATCGAAGGTTTTGCCTGACCGACGTCGCTGTTGTTCCTAAGTTCTACATGGGATCAGACCATCGCCTCCTTCGCGCAACGTTCCGATTTTCGAGGAGAGGAGAGAAAGCCGCTAAATTCAAACAACGAAGTCCCAGAACTACCATCAACTGGGATGTATTCAAATCATTAGTCGGCTCTTGGGAAGATACCGTTGTCGACAACATCGACGAAAAATACGATCGACTCGTTGAATATCTTCACGTTAGCGCTATAAAAGCCGAGAGTCCTAAGGTCACGAAGAGACGCTTGTCTCCGCAGACACTCGAGCTGATACGTCAACGTGGAATCGCACGAGCTGCAGGAAACCGAAACTTTACGTTCGAACTTGCGAAACGCTGCAGAGAAGCGATGAAAGAAGACCTCAAAGAGAGAAGAGCCGCAGTTATGGCAGAAGCTGCAGAAGCTGAGAACAGCATATGCAAAGCCCAGCGAGGCTTCGCCAACTATAAGACCAATTTACTGCACTCCGATACTCTGACGGGACACTTACCAGCTTTGAGAAGAGCTGTGGAGAAAATCATCCACCAGTACTACTCGGATCTCTTCGCTAGCAATGTCCTCTGGAAGCTGTAAGTGTCCCGTCAGGGTATCGGAGTGCAATCATCTTGGTCTTATAGTTGGCGAAGCCTCGCTGGGCTTTGCGAATGCTCTTCCCAGCTTCTGCAGCTTCTGCCATAACTGCTGCTCTTCTCTCTTTAAGGTCTTCTTTTATCGCTTCTCTGCATCGTTTCGCAAGTTCGGACGTAAGGTTTCGGTTGCCTGCGGCTCGTGCGATTCCACGTTGACGTATCAGCTCGAGTGTCTGCGGAGACAAGCGTCTCTTCGTGACCTTAGGACTTTCGGCTTTTTTAGCGCCAACGTGAAGATATTCAACGAGTCGATCGTATTCTTCGTCGATGTTGTCGACAACGGTATCTTCCCAAGAGCCGACTAATGATTTGAATACATCCCAGTTTATGGTAGTTCTGGGACTTCGTTGTTTGAATTTAGCGGCTTTCTCTCCTCTCCTCGAAAATCGGAACGTTGCGCGAAGGAGGCGATGGTCTGATCCCGTGTAGAACTTGGGAACAACAGCGACGTCGGTCAGGCAAAACCTTCGATTTACTATGATGTGATCTATTTCGTTATGGTACTCTCCATTGGGAGACTCCCACGTCCATCGCTGAGAGAGAGGCTTTTGGAATTGCGAGTTACCATGGATGGTTTGGGTCGTCATGATAAACTCGGATAGCCTCTCACCCTGTTCATTCCATTCTAGTCCGTGGGTCCCTATGTGACGTTCTTCAGACGTTCTTCTAGGTCCAATTTTTGCGTTAAAATCTCCGACAATGACCTTGAAGAATGTATGATCTTCTCTGAAGAATTTTTCGAGGTCCATATAGAACGCTTCGACTTCGTCTTCGTCATAGCTTGATGTTGGTGCGTAAGCAACGAAGATGGTCAAAGCCGGCATAGAACCACATCGTTTCAACCGTAATCGTCCGATGCGGGTTGTTAGTTGTTCGAACGAATCAATGTTCACGGTCAAATTCGATTTGACGAGGACGCCAACGCCACCGACACCTCTGCGATCGCATGTTCCAAGGAACAGTTCTTCTCCGGTGTCATAGACAGCGTGAAAAGGATGGCGCCTTCTCGTCTCAGCCAGGCCAATGACGTCGTACCTTATTCTTCTTGCTTGAATCAACAGATCTTCTACAGCGGATTGTTGAGCAAGGGTTCTTGCATTGTAGGTACAGATCGTCATTTTAGTCCTTTTCGATCTTGGCAGCCTAGTTCGGCCCTGAGATTTTAGCAGCCTCTCCGTACTCGTCCTACCTGGCGCTGCCGTACCAGGGGCTCTTTCGGGGTCAGGGGAATGAGGCCCATATTTGTTACTGTTTTTGGCATTTTTGATACCCAACGTGTAGCTTGCCAGGCTCTAAACGTGGGGGCTGGGTACTCACGAGTAGCTTGCCAGTCTCTCTCGGAGGAGCGGGAGGAGCTTATTTGTTGGAGGCGACTCCTAACCGCCTCCCATGTACTTCCCAGCCGCTTGATTGCAGGCTTTTGGCCGACTTGACTCGTAGAAATAGAGTTTTGTCAAGTCGGCACTGCAGAAGCAGGGAGCTCGTCCCCTGAATCCACCTGCGTCTCTGGGAAGCACACGGTCGCTTTTGGTTCGCGTTTTATTCCCCTATCCACCACCTGGGGACGCGCCACGTGCCCTCGCGACTAACCGGGCGGGATCCCTCAAAGAGGGAGGTCCGTGGAACAATGTCCCCTTACCGTCATATAAATTGAAAGGGAACGAATATGTCCTTTCACCGGCCCTTCCTTCCGAAATCCGGCATGCTATATCGTCGGTGAAGAACAGAACAACACCCGGTCCAGACAGGATTAGACCACAACATCTGAAGAACCTGCCGCCAGTTCTCATCAACACCCTGGCTCGGCTCTTCACTCGCTACCTGTCAAAATGCAAGGTCCCTGTTCAGTGGAAAACCAGCAAGACCTTATTATTGTTCGAAAAGGGAGACCTTCACGACGTAGGCAATTATCTCCCACTCTGATTGCTGTCCGTTGTCTATAAACACTTTACTCGAGTCATCCTAAACAGGACTGACAGAAGACTGGACGAGACAGTCATGCGGACAAGCAGGGTTCCGAAAATGATTTAGTACCATGGACCACATCCACACGATTCCAAGACTCATTGAAATTTCACGAGAGCACAAACAACCACTCTGTCTCACTTTCATCTATCGAAGAAAGCCTTTGATTCAGTGGAAACAGGAGCGGTTATAGAGGCTTTGGATAACCAAGGCGTCCCTACTTGGTAGATAATGATCTTTCTTGAGATTTAGAAGGATTTCCCTACTAAAATGTCTCCATTCTACAACAACATCACCATTGACTTGAGAAGAGGGGTACGACATGGCGCTACAATTTCGCCAAAACTATTCACCGCCATCCTACAAAACGTCATGCGAACATTAGAACTGGACGATATGGGAGTGAAAATTGACGGTCAACAATCAAACCATCTTCGCTTTGCTGACGATATCGAACTCATAACACCAAATATCAGCCAAGCGGAACGAATGTTGATCGATTTCGATGACGCCTGTGGAAAGATTGGTCTTCAATTAAATCTAACGAAAACGATGTTCATGAGGAACGGATGGGTTTCGAATGCCCCATTCATGCTCAACGGAACACAATGTCCGAATGCTCACTTAGTCTATCTAGGTCGTGAAATCAACATGATGAACACCTAGCTCCGGAGTTGAGTAGGGAGAAACGAGCGGCTTGGGGAACATTTAAGACCATTTTTGATGTACTGGAGAAGACAAGGAACGTCGGACTCCGTGCCCACCTTTTCGACTCGACGAATGTCTTCGTCCTAACGTATGCAACAGAAACCTGGTCGCTACGCAAGCAGGATGGAAGATCACTTGGCGTTATTGAACGCGCAGTCAAAAGGTCGATGCTAGGAGTATCCCGTTTCTCGTAAATGGGAGAAAGGATCCGAATTTCCGACCTACGTCAACGATTGAAAATCAGCGACGCCGTCCTGCACGCCAGGATATCGAAAATAAGGTGAGCCGGACACGTGGTGCGCTTAGACGACAACCGATGGACGAGAGCCGTTACGACTGGATTCCTCGAGATGTCAGGAGCTTTAAAGAATGATCACCGTTCCGTTAGTCCGACCTCTTCACGAAAGATATAGAAGTAAGATATGATGCTCAGCGAATCCCCAGAGCGAGGAGATCCCACTGGGCTACTCTTGCACGCGATAGGAAAAAATGGAAGAGTTGGTGGTACTTGCTCGAGTCACTCGACGATCAACGGGACGAAAGGTGATGCAGGTGATGCACGCTTGATACTCATCCGACTTATACAAATAGAAAAATTCGGCCAACACATACATAGAATGACATCACGGATCGTTTTCGGCCAAGTGACAGCACATGACAACGCGGCAGATAGTGCTACGCGTAGGCTTAATCGATACAACTCAATCAGCAGTTCTGGTGGGAGGGACCCTCTTCTCTTAGCAAACCTCCCCGAGATTGGAAAACACTTTCTTACAGATTCGAATGCAATGAAACCTCTCCAATAAGGATTTCAGCCCTCACGTTTAGAAGAACGACACAATATAGAACGATATCAACCTACACACTCAAGATGAGTTGCAACTGCAGCTATATATGTCAACACTTTCAGTGGGCTAATTCGAGACATTCGAGACCTTCCTTGAGAGTGGAACATTCTAACAGCATATCTGAAGCCTTTCATAATGTCTGTTTTGGCAGTTCTAATGAGCCACACGCGTGCTTCAACATTTGAGCCTCATCAATAGCAGCGTGGCTTTCGTTTTTGTCAGTTCCTTGTAAGAAGCTACAAAAGGCAATTGGCAATCAATCACTTTGGAAGAGCACTATCGTGATCTTCTCACCTTACGTACAGCACGAATATTTTGGCGTTGGTTCCTTTGTGTGGGGTATACCACCTTACAAGGAAATAACTGAAACGGAAGGCACGCTGCTGCTGATGAGACTAAAATTTCGAAACAAGTGTCTGGCACTTTTTAGTGCCATAACAGACTTTATGGAAGGCTTAAAATATGCTGTCAGAATGTATCAGTTCTAAGCGAGATCTCAGAATAGTTGAATGAAAGCGTTTAATTGAATCAGTTATATCATACCAAATTCGTGTTTTGGCTTTGTGAGAAAAAAACAATAATTATGTAGATTGTCTCGTAATTGACTAGATATAATATTGACTATCATTTTTATGTACTGGGGATATTTAAGTTTTTGAAGTGAGTATCATTTTGAGTATTTTATTAATTTTACATTGTGGCCTGAAAAATCGGCGAGAACATCCAAGCATCAATCGCATATTTGTTCCGGTAATAATTCAGCTTTCTCAATTTCGCTGGAAATTCTTCTGCTTGAATTCTTAGGTTTTGACTATGTTTTTGGCTCGTTAAAGATGCTACGATGCAAGTTGTTAGGTACTTCTTCGTTATGGAAAAAGTCTTTGAGAGATCTTTTTTTCTTGACAGAGGCTGTCCACTAGACTTTCTCTAATCACTTGCAAGCTTAAATCACGAAGAGTTCGAAAGTAGTTGTCCCAGAAAGGGCTCCTTACTGCGTTGTAGCACTGGAAATAAAATGACGTTTCTCTAACTTCGCGTATCACTGCTGGCGTTTTCGGCATTTACTGGAAAATTTTTGCATCCGATTCGTGATTTGCTATTTTTGTGCTCTAATTGTAGAAAAAAACCTTGTTCTATCGTTTTATGAGCTTGGTCTTTACATTTTTATTTTATGTGGAAAACTCCGTTTACATACCTGAATCCAAACTTAAGGCTGAACACTCTAAGCTTATGCACGAAAAGCTATTTTATCTAATAGGTATGTGGGCATTCTGCGAATGATACATGTTTTTTCGAATGACGTGTAATAATGCGCTACGGGGCACAGGCACACCAGCCTTTCGATGATGAAACGAGAGAAATTTCAACATATGTAGAGAATATAGTGCACACAACGCTTTGCCTTCATTGGCGCAATATGACTAGAGCTGATCAAAAATCATGGTTCCTTGAGTACTCATATATGCGTCATTTCTAAGTGAAAACTTTCGTACCCCGTTACCATAAAATGGCTGGCAGGCGCTGAATTGTTCTACATTGCATCTGCGATGCAGACGTAGTCGCATAAGATTTCCGCGGGAAAGCTTTGCACACCAGCAAGATGCTATTTCAGTGAGATTTCGCTAGTGCTCGTTTTTCACAAACACTGACAAATAAGCTGGATAATTATGATATTATGTTGGCCTCTTTCTTGCTGTCTCTTAGCATAAGAAATGCCAGGAAACAAATCAAGCGAAAGAAGTGTTTGGAGCCACGCATGTGATCTCGGATCTGGTAAAATAAACAGTCATCTATCTGTCTTGACATTTGCTTCAGCTGCTTGTTTCGAAAGCATGAAGGACATCCTACACACTTTTTAGATAGAACTACTTATTTCCACTATTTGCAGCGACGAGACAACAGTGGGCAGTCCGCTGAGCTCAGTCAAGATGTAGATTTACTTTCGACTGATTCGCTAGGTAGAAGTATCTTACTCTTCCATTATTTGATTGACACTGAGATAAAGGCCCAGGTTTGAGAGTGAGGCTACTGACAGTCGAACAAGCAGTTCAGAGTCTCGCTCATCCTTCCTTTCATTCTAAATAACATTAATACAACTATAAAACTTTGCCTGGAAAGAGCAGGTTTAAAGGACTCGGTAAAGATCACTGAAAAACCATTCAGTGCTTTGAGGCGCCAACGAGTTCACAACCGATTAAATGAACGTCTCTGTATAATAAAAGTTTGCAAAATATGTCCATGGCAGAGACGGATATTGCATGAACGTGGGGACAATTTACCTAATCCCTTACAATTCGTGCGGCGATAACAGTATTGACGAGACCGGTAGGCCGCTTTGTGCTCGCATAGAAGAATACCTAACTGACAAGCGTCTCAGTAGAGGGAGCACAATTCTAGTCACACATAGAGCACAGAGGGATGGCGCTGTAGATTTTTACATAGAAATTACAGTCTTTGTGCAAAACATCACCACGAAAGATTTCGTAAGCGTCTTGGATCAACACGACTATTCCAAATATAAACCGTAGGGAAGAATGTCTCTTTATCACTCGTAATATGAGCCAGTATATAAGACTGTTATTTTGATGGGTGGGATGCATTACAAACCGATGTGCCCTCCTTCGAGTGATCCCACTTGAATTATTCGTTGAGAGTTGATTCGTTCCACTTATTTTTTATACTTTCATTATTTTTACTTTATTTTTTATTATTTTATTATATTGTTAACACGCTGACAGCCTTCTGAGCTATTATTAGCTCAGGCCGCGCGCCCCGCTTGCGGCGGCGCAGTGCGGCGGAAGTTTCTATAATCACTCCTGACAATGACAATATAAGAATATATTTGGTAACCTAAGGTGATGAGGGAGTATTATCGTGATGAGGTGATGAAATATAACAGAAGGGACTTCTATAAAAAGTTTCATAGTTAAGAGAATCCTTATGTATCGAGAAATCATCTATTTTCCAACGGGAAAAGCACATTGTTGTGAACGTAAAAATATTTGCAGCTGTTATATAGCTTACTTTTTCTCTTTTTCATCCACGTTTTTGTAGTCATTCGATAAAACAATAAAAGGATGAACCTTTCGGCATTGATCAATCCCTGAAGGATGCGCCATGCACTCGTCTTCAATTTCTAACTTTGTTTGAAGTGATTGAATGCATATCTGGCCCTTACAATGACCCGTGGTGGCCTTCCGAGTCAGTGCTGCTTATTCTTTTAGACAGATCTCAGATCAGTCTGGTTCGAATTAACCGACCTCGGAGGGATGGCTGGCTCGGTGAGCCATGCTCGACATCAAACCATTGACCTCGTGTGCGACGCACAGCACCTCTAACCACTGCGCCACATGGCCTTAGTCATCCGATAACTTGATAAATGTCTATTTTATTCTGAATAAAAGACGAATATGATTGAAATATGGGTGAATATATGAAATATAACATAACGATATGCTTGAGAAAATGGAGAATTGCTCTGTTAGAATGATTGTTTAGAATTGCAATCCTAATTGCTTATATCAATCTTAGATTAATCTTAGATTGGGATTGTTGAGAATTGTTTTTCAAATCGCCTATATCAAGGTGCGAAGAGCGTTTTTAGGGTCCCAAAACTAAGATGCAAATAATGAGACATTATGGTTTCGACCTTCGCCAGCGAGACAACCAAGATGTTGAACTCAATCAAAAACAACGCTCAGAAGAGGTTTGTGACGTTGTCCGCATATTACGTAATTGCACTCTTTTTATATGAGAATTATCTTTAGTTCCACAAAGCTCTTCTTGTTGTAAAATCTTGTAACAACCTAGGCTGAGTGCGCCAAATTATATTCACCGTTATGCATAGTTTTCTGCATAATCAAGCTTTCATGTCATTGCTTTCATAGTATTTTTGGACTATGATGGAAATTAGTCTGTTTTGAAAGAGAAGCTCCGTACTAGATTAACAGATTAAGCGACTTAAATTAATAATCTTAATCAGTATTACTTAGAATTGCTTAGCTCAGTATAGTAAAGATACAAAATGATTCTAAACAGCAGTAAATCATGTTGAAAGGTTCACAGCAGGAGACATTAGTTAAGCGAATGTATGTTTCTAGTGGTCCGCTACATTTCATGTCTCGCTCTACCGTGTTTACCATGAATTACATGTTCATTATACTTGCACACAAAGTGTTTGTCACAAGTCCCATAGTTGCGATATTTTTAAGAAAAGGAGGATTGATGGCAAGTGCCATGAACATCATCTTTGTTCTATCATATAAGCAGCAATAAAAAGTTATGACTGGGGACTTACATCTGTCTAAATAAGTTGACATACAGTCTGCATATCTCATCATCCCCTCTCTCATCAAATTCAAGCTTCGGAGTCGAGTATACTCTCTTGTTGGCGCGTGTTATAATTTTCGAATGTAAGTGTCCAGATGTGGGCTACTCCCCGCAAAGTTTGAATCTTGAATAAGTGACGTTTTCGAGAACGACTAATGCTTTGATCATCACAAAGAAAACAGTAAGAAAACCTCCGTGGACGGACTTTTTTTCATGTTCCTAAGAAGCATTTTCGATCTGCTAACGGTGTGTGTACTGAGAGGGACAGATAGTAAACTTCCAAGACTGAATTTGATAATATCCATTTTTAGTGGCCACGCAAATGCTGCTCCTTGGAGTAGGCTAAGAAGAATTAACGTGCTTTATGGAAAATTTTAGTGAGGACGATGTCCCTTCTATACTGCCGTTCTTAGTAAAAAGTAGTTAGATATCAGACGTTTTTTCAAAGAACGAGCTTAGAGAAATTGTTGACGTTGCTTAAGATTACTCGATTACTTCGTCCTTGGCTCAAGAAGAGAAGAAAGAATTACTGAAGAATGCCCACGTGAATAGATGGTCCGTCTTGGGAATGCTTGATGAAATTGAATGCATTGCGCGTTCCTGAAGAATTTATTAACACCACAAGCATATTCTCACTTTCGTATTGAATTTTCGGCAGTTCTTGC
Source organism: Parelaphostrongylus tenuis (assembly GCA_019055375.1). Lineage (NCBI taxonomy): Eukaryota > Metazoa > Nematoda > Chromadorea > Rhabditida > Metastrongylidae > Parelaphostrongylus > Parelaphostrongylus tenuis. The sequence continues at coordinate 10,463 of JAHQIW010001224.1, forward strand.
AACTACAATCATTTAACTTTGGACAACCCTTAACAACGCATACGAATCAGTAGCAGACAGAGGCAGTGTAATTATGATTTTGAAAGACTTGTTAGAGCTTACCATCAGATTGTAGCAGCAGAGCATCATTTTCAATGGCAAATCTAGCGTTAAAGTGTGAAATGGAGTATTATGAGAACTAAAGCTGCTAAAGTGTGACCATTTTTTATTGATGCCGCTTTGCATTTCTAAAAAAAGTAACTCTATCTATTTATCTTTCAAGTAATATGCCTCCAGCCAAACACTCGGCTCTCCACCTTTTTCCATATGCCACTTGATCAAAAGAATGAGTATTCTCCGAATTTTCCAGAGCAGCTTTAAGCGAACGTTTAGGGTGCTTATATGCACAGAGGCCGCGCCACAAAAAGCTTGATCCAGTGTCGAGTGCAATGTCGCCAGAATTACCTTAAACAAGAAGAATGTCTAGTTTTTGTGATTCACATCACATTTAGCTGAAGTCAAAACACCTTCGTCCAAAGTTCCGTCGACATGGACATGGCCCGCCAAAGAGTGAAATTATGTGGGGATTAATATCAGATTATTTAATGTTTATCTTCATTGTCTTTGTTCTGGCATTTCATTACCAACTCATCCAGTCATATCTGTAGCTGTAACCTTTTTTTCGTGAAGTTTTCCAACACGTGGGCTATGATTAACTACAGCGATAACATTTTTTAGTGCACAATATGCCGGATGTTCACGATATTAGCGTATTCTTTTGAATTCGTTATTTCTTCCTGTGCCTTTCAGAGTCTGATATCTTAAGTGATTTATCTCTTTTCTTCCATTCCGATGCTTCCCCGGTAGGTTTGCATTTCTTGTCATCCGCATGTTCACATTTTCAGAACCATCACTTCAATATAGTTCCAAAAAAAAAACAATGCTTAAAGCATAAACGAGGTTGGTACGCTAGGGCCAAAACCGATGTTTCCGAGGTTTCGCCCTCCTCGTCAGTGAACTCCGCCTCACATTAAGCCCTGCATTGTAGCAATGAGGAAGGCGCAAGTGGTAATGGCATAATGCAGGGCTTATTGTGGGGCGGGGGTCACTGACGAGGAGGACGAAACCTCCGAAACACCGGTATGTGGCCCTGGTGTATCAACCTCGCTTAGGCTTTGAGCATTCTTTTTTTGGAACTATTTTGAATTTTTATGCGAGGTTTTAAAAGCAGTCGATGTCATGGATCATCAGTTAAATGTTGAATGTTAAGTTTTTCTTCGAACGTTTGACGAACTTTTCTTGCGGCTTTTTCATGCACTGCTTGCACATTTTTTATAACATATTATGAAATAAAATACAGCCACAAGAACGTCAAAATACAAGCAAATCGCAAACCTCAGTTGGACTTCAAACTCATGCTTATCCTTTCCAGCAGCCCATGTTTCCACTTACTGCATTACCAAGGTTCTCTTTCGCCTTTGCCCCTCGCGGTCATCTATCAACCAAATCTTGCTTTGTGAATCCTGCCACTCCATGACGTCTAATAGACGTATGATATGGACTATGTCTTTGTTGATGCCAAATGTCTTTTCATTTTGTTCTCTGGTTTTTTCTGTTTAGAAGCGAACAAATGAGAGGGGCGTTTTATAGGAGTGTTGGTTGAAAACTAGGACAAGAGGCTATAGCCCACGTCATCGGTTTTTCAAAAATCCTTTTATAACGCTGTGATCTCCACACAAAACTAGCGCATATTTCTCGTTGGGCAGGGCTCCTTCTTTGAAGTATTAGTGGTCATAAAATAGCTCTGTGTTTCTGATGGCAAGGTTGTGCTTCATATAAATAAGTGTAAATAGTATGACCTATTGTCAATAGGCAGGTTTAATCTTTATTGAAAGTAGGTTTCCTATGTTCATTATTATATCAAAGGTAGGTATAGCGCCGTTTAATTTTTGCGTTTTTAAGGTAGTATCTAATATGTATGGTTTGCTAAAAATACCATTTCTCTTCAACGCAGCAGGTAAAATAAGTTGAATTCAATGTGTGAGAAAGGGCGATCTGGAGCCATTCAAGTCGCGGCAGGTATGGCGGCCACGTGACTGCTAACGCACTTCTCCACAAGTGCATGGGCTCGAAAATTGATGACTCCGTCACAAATCACTGGCTACCGCCAGCCAGCACCCACATGAATTCGCGCAGAATCGCGTTGCTCCTGCTCCCCTCCCACGTGGAAATTCGATTTATTACCAGCTGAGTTGCGGCTTATTTTATCTGCTGTGTATCAAGCTTTTGCAAGATATGGGTACACTGTTAGACTCAAATTTGACTATGCCATGAAATGATTACGAATAGCCCAAGCAAGAGCTCTTTTAGCCGGGAAAGAGTCTCAAGCCACGACAAGCGTCAGAATTACACGACCATGACCCACACAACTAATCTATATTATATACGAGAATCCTATTAGTAGTGCAAATTTATTAGAAGAAAAGGCACCGTCTAGTCAAGCCTGACACCAACGGTCAAGTGACAGGCGCTTTGATCCTGACGCCCATTTCGTTGTAAAGATCGTATCAGTGATGCGTTATTCTTTTTGGCCTCACATCGATGGAGCTTGATTAAGATTTTTCAAGTCTACTTGGAGATATCTAGTGTGGCGCTCGCTATACGCCGTACCCCTAAGTCAAAGTACCATGCTCCTTTAGCAGCCTCACCGAAGACCCGCTACGACTGAGCTCATCCAACAATTCCGGGACAAAAGGCATTTATATGAATCAAAGAGTTTTTGATGCCTTTTTCCCTCAAAAGAACTTTTTCTTCAAGCTTTTGGTGAAGATTCGAACTCTTATATCTTGGCGACTTCAAAAAGTGATTAATCTATGGAAAAATTTTTCCATTGTGTTGTAGGAACGAAAATAATAAAATGCTCACTCTCAGTTTGATTCTTTTCTCACTTATTAGCGTATGTGGCTTCTCACTAGATTCTTAGCTCTTTTTAATATCCCAAGTTTCAGCGACTTTAATGTCAAAATTTACTTCCAAAAGGATTTACACAGCGCGCTGTTACATCGAAGAGAAGATAAAGTTTCGTACTTGAATTAATCAACCCGTCGCGTGTACTTGATAGTGGATCTACTTGACAATGAGAAATAAGTAAAGGTTTGTGCCTATAGAGTTGTAGGATAGATATCCTTCTACAGCCTCGATGGAAAAACTGTCAATGCTCTTGATAATGAGAAAAGTGTATAAGTGAACGACAAAAATGTAGCGTTTCTTGAATGAGGCTGCGCGCAGCGAGTTCGATTAGAATCCGAAAGAGCTCGCCGTGCGAGAAACTCGATTCTCGTTATTCATTCCATTTTTTCCCGTTTCGATGGAATCTTAGACTTTTTGTACTGGATTGCTGAGACGTCTAGTTCAAACCTTCTTATTATTTGATTATGCCAAGTAAACTGCCATGAACTCTGAGCGACGAGCTAATCACTCTGAGTGGATGACGTGATCTTCCCGTTGTTCTAGCAACAGTCTCAAACAAAACTCCTTTTTTATTTATCCGCACCCAGCGGTGCTATGATGTTATTAATACACACATTTATGTGGCGTGATGTACAAAAATTTTGCGTTACTTCTGACTCAAACTCACATTTCGTCCTATCCGGATGCGCGTTATCCAACCGTTGCACTAGGGACGCCTGTACCCAAGTTCAGTCAGCTTAACTTGGATCAGTTATTCGTGTGACTAATGATTTTTCAGCTAAAAGCCACCCAAACACTCCAGTCCTGTGAGAAGATCGAAGTAAGTGCACAACAAATTATAGTTCCTCCTGCTGTAAGGTAATGAGAAAAGGTGGTCCTTCTAAGATGTTCGGAGGAAGATGAATATTCTATATGACTCACAGGACGGCAATTTTCACGAAAGTAGGCAGTTATTCTAAAGTATAGATCTCTTACTAGAGCTGTACTTGACCAATTTTCGAAAAGACACTTTCATAACGCAGTAAAATTCGAAGCAAATTATGTTTAACGAGCGCATAGTTCTCGCCGAGCAGTGATCTTTCTCAAACTATTATTTATCATTCGATATTGTAAGTGTCAGTGACTCTAGCGCTGTGAAGATTATCTAAAAAGACCGTTTCTCTGCAGAGCAGCAGAAAAAATAAGATTGAGTTTACATGCACGAAGGAACCTAATTCACTGGTCACGGATCAGGTAGCAAGTGTGGTCGGCGCGATCACGGGCTGATTTTCGAGCTTATGAACGCAGAGAGAGAACCTCAAACTATCAGATTGCCTTCGAGTCACTGCTGGAAACAATTAGGACACTCTGGCCTTTTGAATTTCATCGAAGTGATCATAATGATGATTGATTAATCCGTTTTTATGGCAAAATAAAAGTATTATACCTTTCCTTCGAGTGCTTTATTAAGACCACGCTCAAATTTCAATAGATCCTTTCATTATTATTTGAGCCAACATGTCATGTGGTCTGGTTAAGGCTCTTGTACAGCCCGAGACACGTGTTTCGTCCTTACAGACTCATCAGCCGGGCAGAACCCGTCGCCTGTCGCTCAAATTTCAATAGATCCTTTCATTATTATTTGAGCGTTGTCTTAATAAAGCACTCGAAGGAAAGGTATAATATGATAAAATACCAGCCAGCTAGCAATCGAGTGCGAAAACACTCTGTGTTAGGTGAATGTTTCACCTGACATAGAGTGTAAAGCGTAGGTCGTCGATAACTATATATAAGGAGTGTGACGCTATGTGGTGCTCAATTACATCAATGACCAACAGTTTAGCGTTAAAAATGCAAGAAATTTCCCATCAGTTCACAGGATTACTATTCAAAAGAACAAGACGGTGGGGCTTGATATTTTGAAGGAAAAAATTGCACTCAAGGTTTTATAGGTGAGGAATCAAAAATGTTCCCGGAAAGCGTTTACGCCTTTATGAGAATAAAACTGCTTTATTGATCAAAAAATGCAAAGAATTTTCCCAATTCAAATCTTTTAGCAAGAGCCCTTTGATTCACAGAGTAAACTATTACATTTTTTCTATTCATGAAAGACAAACTGGATGCACAGTGATACGCTAATGAATTATGGGCCGTTGCTGAGAATTTGGTGCTGTCAGGTATTGCTGAATAATCAGTTCCGCGTCGTTTCAATCAAACTGCTAAGCAAGGAACATTTTCGATGTGACATTTTTCTTCCGCATTCACTTAACCATGATAGTGGGGTTAGTCAGCGAATTTCAATTAATAGGAAACAAGACCACTTTTTTTTACCGTTAAGGAATTTGATGTTAATGTTGAATCTGAAAAACCTCAAACAGAAGACACATAATTGATTTTTAACTAAAGAAACAAGACGGCAGCTTTTAAGATATTCCCAACTCAGTCAATTACTCTCAGTTTGTTGTATTTTGGAAGTCGACTTTCATTCGTCGATGGCGCACTTTATGAATATTGTCTCGGATTATCGAAGTAGCACAAACACATTATTAAGAGCTATTGAGAATGTGGCGTTCACTGCTTCCGTCTACGCTAAACAAAGGGACCCTATTGCAAAATATGCAGTGATAAAAGCTTCGCCAAAATCCGAAGTAGTGTAGCACTTGTCTTTTCGACTTTCAGTCTAGATCTACATACGACCAAGTACTCTTCTAGTTATAACTGGGGTGCAAAGCCACAGTGGTGACAATACCGAGGTTGCAGTCACGATCCTGTTGCACGCAGCAAAAATACCACGCAGTATTCCTGAGGTTTTTCGATAAACCTCAAAATTTGAAAATGTTTTACCCGTTCGGGACGGCGATGGAATCACTGTGGTGAAGGTTCAGTGGTATCCGCCTTCGAATTGGCCAATCCGCTAAGTGCTTTTAAGGTCTGGGCTAATGTACCAAATGTGGTGAATGTTCGCGGTCAATGCACCAAATGTGGTGAAGGCTCACTGCTAATGCACTACATGTGGTAAAGGTTCAGCGGAGGAAGTTCCTGGATTATTTGTGGCTTATGAATAGGAATAGGAGTAAATCAATAATAATCAACCGATGAATAGGAAATCAAAGAGTATATACCACATTGTTCTTTGCCGGATTACTCTGAAAGTCTAAGATACGGAGTGAGTTTGAGTGATTTCTTATAATTAGAAATCGGCACTTTGAATTTTTCGTATGATCCTTTCACATCTGCAAAAATGAGATAAAACACTAAAGATATTAGGACCATTACACAAATGTAATGAGGTTTCACTGCACGAAACGTGCAATAACAGATTTCGTTACATATCGTGGAAAATTGCAAGGAGTTAACGGCATTTCATGAAAACTCACACTAATGGGGAACTTGGAACATTTTAAAAGGCGATCAAGGAAGCTTCTGGCTCAGTGTCTCATTAGTCACGTTCTTGACAACATGCATTTGAATTTCCATCTCGATACACTGCTAATCCTATGAAGTGCAGGAATATTGTCCCTCACAACAACATGGATGCCTCAATGGGTGGCTTCTCCAACCACCACTTCGACACAGTTTCTCTTTTTCTCTTATTTTGATGGATTTTTGGAGCTGTCTCATTTTTCGTCTGTCGCTAAATCCCTCAAGGAATCTGTAGAAGTTTCTGACTTATATCAGTTGCCATCTCTGTCAACAAAAAAGATTTCATTGGCGTATCAACTAAGAGAGGTTAACAAGACACTAAATATCGTGAACGCAATTTATTATTACAGGAAATTGTTCCCAACAACTTCTCACATCAAATCTTATTTCACTTTTGTCAGGCGTTATATGCCTTCATAGATTTCCTCCCGAGAGCGCGGTTAAATCGGGACGTTTTATGAATTGATATTGTTCAGTTTCTGGGAATGTTGGAATTTTACGTCGTAGCGTTAGAAATGAGAAGGCGGAAACCGAATGTAAGCCGCGCCACGCGAGCTGTTGCAATCACTGTAACTTCTGTTCAAATCTCCTTCTCCACGCAGTTCATCGTAATCAGGCATTTTGAGATAGATTGATTAATTTATTAATAATTTTTAATATTATTATTAATATTAATATATTATAATATAGTATATTAATATAATATATTAATAATCTAATAATATTAATTAATAATATTTAGATCAATGATAATTAATTGCATTAGCCACTATTCGTGCACTTCGAATCAACAGCAAGCACAGAACTTGCGTTGAAAGATTTTACTTTGAATTAAAGTAATTGAAAACCTCCAAAGGTCGTAGAAATTAACCGAACTTTTGCGCCGACATCACTCACATATAAGTGCTGAGAGCCGTCGTTGCTTTTCAAATGATCTGATGCAAAAATAACAAAATTATTTTCATTCAAGTCTACAGTACTTGCTTATATCATTGAGAGTTGAGAACTAAAAGCAAGACATACCAATATAATGAGACTTCCAACCGACTTCTTCATTACTTCTGTGCTATCGACAATTTCGACAGTGTTGGGTTGTGGAGTTTTCACCAGCAGGTCAAGGTAATAAGTAAAAGTATGTTATGGTACGATTTTTCAATATACTATGAAAGTTTACTTCCTCTCTTCAAAACCAATGTTTTCATCAGTTCTTACAAGCTATCGGAATGCGAACTTTTTCATGAAAGGACTTTCAATTTCGAGTAAGGAAAAAGGCTTTGAAAAATATTAGTTAGTCAGCATGATTTAATTTTCGATTAACCACCGCAAAAACTATGGAACTTCATTGCAGCAAGCTCCAGGAGATTTATGGTCGCTGGCTTAACAACTTTGCCGGTTAACATGGTTCACGGGGGACCTACAGTTCCTGCTCAAGTCCCTGCTATTGCAACTAGCAGCGCGAATGCTCAGGGATTTGTTCAACGTCTTGTAATGCAAAAGGTGAGCCCGACTCTTCGCGTTCGCATAGCTTAAATTTTTTCCGTGTAATCTGAATAGGCGTAGAGGCTCAGCTACAATATTTTTTTATGATGTGCCAACCTCATAATGCCGACATTACTTCCACAGCTTCACAGAAGACAATTCCAAGTCAAATCTTCAGACTAGTAAAAATTATTCTGCAGGTCTTCGACGTTCTCGAGCGTCAAGGTCGTAGTGCACTCCTACCTGATGCTGTAATCTCAGCCATTTTGGCTCAACTTACTGTTAACATTACATACGCACCAATGTTCTGCCAGGAAGTTCTTCTCGGTCTATCAGACACGACTAAGAGTGGGTATCTGGTACAAGACATTTGGAAGTTTTGAGAAGAAATATAGAAAGCATCGCAAGGCAAGATTAGTTGGTTGTTTTGAAAAAAAATACGCATAATTACACACAAAATTTTTAGAAAATGACCTAGAGTATATGGATACTGCCACAATGGTACCAAAATCAAAACCATTTGAATAGGCGACATTTGAATGAGTTTTCTACGTCTTTATCTGATAATGAGTATCCAAGTGCCAGGTGATGATTCAAAGCGTTTTGAAGTACAAAAGAACATAAATTATCAAACCAATTTTTGCTTTCCAGAGTTTTGTGATAGACAAAAGTGTATTTATAGGAACTTATAAGTTTCTTGCAGTTGACGATAACAAGCCACAGAACTGCATCATTATCGAAAGCACTGTGACGGGAATTTGCACTGAAGCGATGGCTAATATGATGGGATGTATGGCTGGTAAAACAGCGTCTATTCCTCCAGAGCACTTGTCAATTTCAGGATCTGTTATGGTTCGAAATACTTTTTCTTCTCGTACAACTTTCTTCTGCTGAGAGAAGTATTTGCGTAGACCACAAATATCATTATGGCGAATTGGTCAAATAGAATGTGGCAAGATGTAGTGAACAGAGCTCTTCGAATGCTGGCATTGAGTCCATTTGGATCGCACTTCTTCTCGGCATCAGCCACTGTCGGAAACTGAATATGAACTTATTGACTGAGACTAACAAATCTCAAATGGTATTTATTGTAGCATTACAGCAGCAATAAACTGACAAATCATGTGATGTTGATGAGTCGGAGTAATGCAGTAAGTTACATTGAAGTGTACTATGGAATGATTTTTAGTGCATTTCTTGAAAAACAAATGAAAAATTTGCAAATAAAATGCCACTGAAATGAGTTTTCCTCGCTCATAATTAGCACAATGCAGCTATCGTTGTTCTACAACAAGCTATTAAGAAAGTAATTGGAGAATTTTTGCGAGAACGAAAGCAATAAAAGATCTAAAATAAAATACTGGAATGGGATCATCTGCGAAAGCACTCCACAGCTTTGAGTGGCAAAGAAGCTTTATCGTAATCGAGAAGTAGTCAAGATTGAGAGCAAAGTTAGTTGGACAACATTGTGAAGGGTCATTTTTTTTCCTTATGCATTCAAGTAATTAGAACTCAATTTCTGTTGGAACAAGGAGGGTGTTTAAGCTCTCAAAAATAAGTTTATCGTATTCACTACAGAAAAGGATAGCAATAACGAAAATTTAAAAAAAAAAGATTATCCATATTAAAATATGAAAATGGGTTCCTTTCTGCAGCCCGGTATGGATGTTAGAAGAAGGGATCTTGCTGGACAAAGATTTTCCATTGAACTTTGAGGAACCTCTTTCAAACCTCGAATTTCGCAAAATACAAAAATGCATTTATTTTATGAAAAGGTATTATTACAGTACTGTAGCACTAAAAGCACAAGTTGCACCTTTCTCGCTTTTCGCACTCTAGCGCACGTATTATTTGCAAGACGAACCTTTTTCATGAGACTGCTAGTAAATATTCGATAGCTCGAATTTCGGCAAACTCGAAAGTGATTGTTACAACAGAAGGCTGGCTTTTCTTCAGAGCTATAACAGAAAAAAATGGGTCTGTGTTTTGCACACGCGTATTTCTCGTATGACGGAGCTTTTCCCTTGGATTATAATTTATCATGCGGTATCATAAGCATCGATGATTATAACAATTTATTGTAACAATCTGAAAGCCATTTTACTGCACTGGAGTAGACAAAAGAAAGCAATACTATTAAGTCGGAAGATAGAAAAACGTGAACAAAAATCTAAATCAAGATATCACCGACTTGTAATCGGCCGATTTCACGCTAGAGTCAGATGAGTTACTATGGCATCTATACATAGTAATATCTACATCTGCACATATGTACATAGAAATATCTACATCCGCATAGTTACTATGAAAAGATCGAAAGACGACGCGTTTTGCCGACTGACGAGTCTTCTAAGGACGAAACACGTGTATCGGGCTGTACAAGAGCCCTTACCAGAGCACGTGCCAAGTTGGCTCAAATATTAATGAAAGGATCTATTGAAATTTGAGAGTGGTCTTAACAAAGCACTCGAAATAAAGATATTACTACTGCATCTCCAAAATAAAACAACAGAGATGTTGACGCAGAACGAATTTATGTGGAAAAGTTGCGGGGTGAAGAACAATAACCCAGTGCTGACTTGCTAAGATTGCAATGAAACGTGCTCAACGTGTTCTACGATGTTTCCTATGTTAGTATAGAAACTCTACAAGTTTGTACTAACCGATGTTAAATTCTGCCTTTGTTTAAATGCTTCAAACGTTCTAGCATCTAACGCTTCAATTGTTTTAGACGATCAGATGTCTTGAAAAAATTCCTTCTTCTTGTTTCCTCTATACGTTTTACACTGCTGATTTGTTGGTCAATCGAAAACTGAAGTGTTGTTAGAGAAACTGACTTGCTCTCGCGAAAAAAGTCTCTATCACATGATCAGAAACTTTGTCACTTTGGGGACGGTTTTCGGGTTAGATTGCACAGATTATAGTGGCTTCACTTTCATGTTTGCCTTTGAAGATCCCGAAATGTTTTCTCTTTTTATAGATATTATAGTTAAACTCAGTGTCTGTGATAAATGATAATGAAGCTTCTATACCTATTTTATTTTCAGGTGTAAGTGTGAATTTGCCAATATAACTGACAGGAAAGTGTCCAAGGCAGTCAAATATGCCTTCATTTTGAAAGTAAAAATTCTCTATTGTTCGTCTCTTTGAGCAGTACTTTCTCCCTTCTGCACCCATCTTCGATCCTTTGAAAAAATGCGTGCACTTCATGACTAAGATGATTTACTTACTACCCTGTGACAGTGAAAATAAAAATGTGTTCCACACCCAAGCATTATTTGCTGAAAAGAGCATCTATCCTCTCAGACTTTTAGTGAATATTTGATCGTTTGAATTTCGGCATTTTCAATGGTGCGCTTGATTTTTGGAAAAGGCTTTTGCCTTGCTCCAACAGTATGGGGACCGGACTTCGTGCTCGTCTCTCGTCGTCAAGGATGTGAGAGTTACTCTGTATCGATAGCACGGATGATTCATGAGGCTTCAGCTAAACGGACCAACGTCTGGACTGTAGCTGGACTGCGGAACAATCTCGACGTCGTTAAACCCTTCAAACTTGTCCTTGGTCTTCTTGGCCAAATTTTTATTGCTTTCAATATCTAATAAATCAATACCAGAACAATGCTTAAACTTTTAACAAAAGCGGCACAAAGATGTTATATTATAAAACTTTCAAGAATTATTGAGAACTTATCGCTCAGCCTAATAAATGAGTTAATCTTACTGCCGGTACTACTGTCGTTGACTGGAGACTCTCAAAAAGTAGAGCGTTGATACTCTCTCTTGTATAACAGAAAGCGCCTATCGCACACTTCGATTATCAATTTCTGACTTAGAATTGCTAATGAGAAAGCTAAAGTGTTCATCAGTAGACAACAAAAGAAATAGGCCCTTTTTGTGGATGAAACTACGAAACTCAACCTTCCGCCTTCGATTCGTTGTTGGGAGATTGAAATTGTTGAAGAGGACAATGAAGTCCGTTTGATTAAGCCACCTTTTGGCCATTGATTACTCAACATTACGACTTAGTAGTATGGCTTGCGGCTGATGTAGCATGTTGTGTTATGTCATGTCCACTATATTTTTCGAGTCATTTCCTATGTATACGAAGTCTGCTGTGAGTACCTGTTCCTCTGCTCCTTTCCACTTGATCGTGACACCTCGATATACATTTTAAGAAATTTTTGAGAACCTGTATTCCTAATAATATGATATCTGATCTTCTTTCCTTTCTCTTACATTTTTTTCTCTAATATCCATCTCTAGGTAGGTAACGCTTCTTATTCATGATTAAATAAATTTCATTATTTATTTAACTATAGCTTTTACATATGCTCAATAAGGGAAATATTGTGCGTTGATGTATGTTTGTAGGATTGTTGACAAATTCTCTACTTTAGGCTTAATTCGCTTTTCGCGCACACTTTTTGCGAACTCCGTTATGCCAGTCAATAAGCAATACCTTCTTGAAGAATTCAGTTACTTTATTCTGGCGTAATTCTTTGAGTAAATGTATACATCACAATTCTTTGCATCAGTTTTTGAACTAGCGATCATCTGTCTCATATATTATTGAGCCCTTCTATAAGTTTTGGCATTAATGCAATATTCACTAAATTTCTCAATTAAAAGTAAATAAAACTGCATAATTTTGGTATGGCTCAATTGTCCATTTCCTAGTAAACATTTTGCTATGCAACTCGCCTATACTTGCCTTCAGATAGAGCAGTCGAGGGAACATATTCGCTTGCTACTCATGTATGAATGGCGATGCACGAATGGCGCTTAGCGGAAAGTGCTAGTGAAGTGGCGTGCAGTATTAATGAAGCTTTGGGCGATGATACGGTGCCAAAAACGACAAGGAGTATTTCTCGAATTTTACAGCTGAGAAAACATCTGATGGATTAGTGGCTCTTAGGCTGTAAAGAGGAAGCTCCGTGAATCTTGGGCACCGCTTCACTAGCATTTCCCCTAGGCACCACTCGTGTATGAGTGAGTAGCAAGCAAAGTTGCTCTCACAACAGCTTCCTCGTGAAACAAGTGTAAGAAAGTTGTATGCAAAAATGTTCACAAGAAAACGCGCAGTAGATCAATACCAAGATCGTGCAATTACATCCACTTCTGATTCGTAAATTTGGTGATTATTACTTTAGCGTCAAAAAATATGGCGACCTAATATTAAGTCGTCCATCGATCGTTTGTCGGTATCCGTTAACTGGACCATTAGCAAATAGTTTTATTTCAAATTTTTTTCCTTTCAACCGTGTGTAATGCAAAGCGCATATCTCTAACTTCATCCTGTCTGATGTTGATTTATGTTTGCTTTAGGTCGATTACGCGCAGCTATAGTCTATTTGATTCTAGCAGGTTGCGCTGTAGTAAAAGGTTGTATCCGATTAATTCCACACAACCGTTACTATGTTATTGCCGTAGGAAAACCGAAAATGACGAGATGGATTGCCGAACATGTAATAGTATAGAGATTCCGCAAGTTGATGGATCGATTGCTTTGGAGGAAAGCTCTTGAAGATTTACTCCATGCAGCTATTATCACTGTGTCACTGTTGTTGTACATTACGACCCAGTAAAGAGTTATTCTGTGGTCTATGTTATAGTGCTAGTGTTCTTTTTTCGCTCCGTAGCTATTGACTTATAATGGAAAGGAAATACGATAATTACATTTTTACGAGAACAGGAGTGCTCAAGAGGTCAAAGACTGCGGGCACCTGCCAAATATTTTCAGAAAACCTCCGCATGCGCTTCATCCCTCGGGACGGAAATATCCAACTTCGTTTTAAATTCTGAAGATTTGCATGATCGTTCACTAAGTATGTAAGATTAGATATAAACGAATATCAATCTACTTTGGCAAATAGAAACAAAAAAGCCTCTCCTTAAGAGTGGTTAACGCGGAACAGCACGAAAATGTCTCGCTACACGCGCAAAATGCTACTAAAAACACGAAAAACTTTACAACTTCGGCACAAAAATTTGTTTCCAACATTTGCAGCGATAAGACAAACGTGGGCAGTACGCTCGAATCAGCCGCAGAGCATGGATTTACTTTTAGCTGGTCATCTTTGCATAAAAAGCGAACTCTTTCAGAGTTCGATAATGTTCGGACCGAAGATTCAAATTAGGATGTGAGCCGTTTAAAAAAATAGGCAAAGAATAAACTGTTAGGTTGGTAAATAGCATTAAAGTAGTTCACTAAGTAGATATCAAAACAGGTGTAAAGAAAGAAAGCCAAACAGATGGACACACTTTAAACAACAAGAGAATTGTACAGAAGGACAAGAAGTTACAAGATAATATGGCAAACGTAAGAGAGAGAGACGGACAGATGGACAGTTAAACAACTATATAAGTTATATTTACTGACAGCATATTTTAAGAGCTCATGAAAGCCTTAAAATATGCTGTCAGGATGTATTATATATCTCTAACTGGGCCTTCGATTTGTCGATATAAGCAATTTGATGAGATACGTCTAGGCATTTCCACACCTACCTAGGGTATGCCAAGAAGTGCTGCTATGCGCACTGTAAATTGTGACAACGGGTCCTGTGAACTAAAAGAAAAGTTTCGCATAGCAATAATGAAGCAGTCACATGAACTGAGAACTGAGTGATCACCAAATTGCGGTTTTTGCTGGGAGAGGGGGTTGTGGCGACCACCAGGTGACGGAACTTTACAGCAAGGCACGTGAGACTCGCCTCCGATGGGTAGAGAGCACGGTCCCATGTTTGATCACCCTTCTTTGTACATATTCCTCCCGACCCTCAATTCCGACAATCACCTGGACGCTCCCCTCGTGGACTTTCGAAGACCACGTGAAACATTGACACAGCCGTGATCCATATAATGTGATCGCTCCCCACGGCCACCAACGTACTTACAGAAGGCTCGAGAACGATGACTTAGCATCGACGCTGGTGCCTCAACGTCTTTGTTCGTCAGTCTTGCTCTTGTCTTCACCTTGTGCGGTTGCTTGTCTTTTGTTCCGTGCTTCTCATTGCGGACTCATCGTTTCGCTTCAATCGTCAATCGTCGATTAGTTTCAAACCGAACTTATCATTACTCTCGAGTATAACTGTTGGATTTTAGTCCTTTGTCGCATCAGAAGACAGTTTATTGCTGCTCAATCTATGTGTGAGGTCACGTCGTGAATGTGTATAGATTGTTTGATATTGCTATTGTAATATTCCTGCTTATAGGTTTTCGTATACTAGAGATTCATCTTTCGTACAACTGGAGATCACGAATGATTCTTTGAATTATTCACTGCCTGTTTACTGGATAAATCAATAACCGAATCACGTGGCCGCAGAAGAACGAGCAACAAAATCTCTAAGACCCGCGTGGAGTTTGAAGGCGAAGAAAGTGCCAGAACCATTATACTTCCACCGTATGTCGAGTGTAAAAAGCTTGCTACCGATTTCTCCAATTAGGGGTAGATTCCAAATAAATTGGCTGGGCGAAAAGGCACCGTGCTGCTGATGTTGCTGGAAGGCCAAAACACGTGTTTAGCACTTTACAAGTGCCGTGCAGATCTCGTGAATGGCAAAAAATATGTTATCAGTTCAAAAATTAATGAATTAGCACGGATAAAACAAAGAGGTATTTGATCGCCATACGAAATCTTCCGCAGTTCTACCCAAAACATTTAGAGTAGTGTTAAGAACAATATGGACTTCTCAACATTTTTAAACCCATTTCGCCACAAACAAGCACAGTGTCACATTGAAACAGTGCTGATTTAGTAACCGATATGACTTTTGACGCTGTAGAATAATCCCTCGGGATCGACGTGCTATTCCTCGCTTCACAAAAGGGAAAAGTACGTGGGAATGGTTTGAGGAATTCCAAAAAGGCTTTGAGAAACGTAGTTGCGGTGCCAACGAACAATATCTTTTCCTGTAGGGCCAAATGGGATAAATACGCATTTGTAGGCCATGGTGAAGTATTAAACGTTTGGTGACAGATCTAATGCGAGGTTTTTGAGTTCCGATAGAACGATCACAGCAGATGATACCGTCATAGGATCCATGAAGTTCATGAAGAAATAGCAATGCCAGTGTTCAAAATTAGCCGGTGAGAAATGCCCGATCATCTAACAAGACAACGGTCCATCAAATAACTCATTAACTAACACTGCGAAAACCAAAAAATTATATCACCATAACCATCTTATGAGCCACAATCAGCCACAATCAGCAGATTTTCCACCGTCCGACTAACACTTTTTCTTAGGATCTTTTCTTAACAAAACTTCCGACTGCTAAGCTATTTTGTGTGGATAATCTTGTGTCAAATTGACAGCAAAGTACAATCCTAACTTAGGTTATTTTGATTCAAAAAAGTCCATTTCTCGTCACATTATAGCCCCAAAGCTCCACTATCAAACATACTCATTTAGTTATCGAAGGAAGTATAACAATCATGATAACCTGATATTGAGATCGTGAGACATTAGTCTCAAGCTGGCTTACAGAAGAGATGTCACTATGTGCCCTTCCTTGGAAAGAAAAGTAATTTGGATATAGTTGTTTACATGATGGTACTTTCTCGGCGATTAGCCAGAAAGACGATAGGAAGTTGTTGTTCTTTTGAAGACACTGAAGAAAAAACAAAGTTCGGTACAAACAACACTTCCCTCGGAGGGCCAGTGTTGATAGGCAGCTGGAGCCGCACCGTCGCTTTCCCACAAATGGCAACGTCGTCATTATCTGTGCAAGCATGTCTGGTTGTCTGCCTGCCTTCTCACGAGAAACCTCGCAGCCATCAAGTGAGATATGACGTCGCGTGGTGAGAAGCAGAATGAGTCTCACGATCCGTTCAGCTAACTGACCTCCACGGACCCCAACTGGGCCTGTCCGCCAGCGTGGAAACGACTCCACCTTCTCTGCTCCAATTAAATGCCGACTACAGTACTGCTTTTCGTATCAAGATCCACAGTTAAATTTTGAACTGTTTTGCAACGAAAAGCAGCACTGTAGTCGGCGACTAGTCGGTGCAGAGGAGATGGAATCGTTCCCATGTTGGCAGACACGTCTAATTAGTTTCCACGTAAATCAACCAGTCAAAAAGCTATCCAACTGATTCCGAGTGTGACAAGCGAGGTGGCCTTCACTGAACTTCTTTCGTCCAAGCCAATGACGTTTCTATGTTTCCAGCTACCACTTATGATCTAACATTCTGAGCGTACTCCTCGGATTTGCATTCGTATGTTTCACGACAATGCCTTACTTTATGTTCCCTTTAGTAATATTACAGTTGCACCACGTATTTTGCGCCTTGTTGTTTCCTTTTTACTTCCCAGCATTCACTCTGCAACATTTCAGCAACTTCTGCGCATTTATTGTTGTTATGTAATATAAGCCACCGACTGCACCAAACCGATTTTGTAACTCTTGAACGCGTAATTCCCACCCCTTTTAACTCGAACGTTATTCGACGAAAATTTTGATAACACATTCTCTGTTTGGTATTTGTGTGAGCTGGAATATTTGAACACTTTATATAGACAGCGAGAGATCTCAAAAAAGCAATCCTAAATCGTTAGTCACGTAGTGGTGAGCCTGATGAGACCCAGTAGACACCGGCAAAGAAACGCGTTCATCAGCTCCCGATTGTGCAAAGTGATTTTGTGAAGGATGATTGATTGCAAGAGAACAGGGCACACGGTTCTGTCGTCTCACGGAGAGCGGAAGTGATTGAGTAGTTGATATTGTTGCAGGAGTGCTATTCGAAGACGTGCTAGGAGCGGAATCTGAAATAACATGTAAATCTCATGCAGGACAGACACAATGAAATCAAGATATAAAAGATGGAGCAATGATCAGCGACCAGATGTGTTAGTTTCTAGCAATTCATGTAATTTCACAAAGGTTTCTGACCAAATTTATAATGGCATGTCCAACATAGAAATTTAACCCTTTCTGGACTGAATGTATCCACTTCGATAAACGATTTTGTGGAGACAAGAATTTAGTGACCTTCACCACTGAAGTATAAGTTTTGCTATTCTGCTGCGACACAAACTTGATTTATTAAGAAGTTTGAATATGATTTTGAGTAAGAAATGCCATCCAAAAAACCTTGCAGTTCTGCAAAACATTAGAAAAAGTTTCTTATACAAATTTATCAAAATGCTGACCTCTTAAGTCCTGCGCTACTAAAAACCATCCTACGACGTTTTGAAACGCGCTCGTATTGGCTTATAAAAATTGGATTTTTGCCCTTGAATTCATTCCTGTCTAAAATTGTTTCGATAAGTTCAGTTATCGCATGGAACCGTTGGATGCTGGATGTGCTAAGATTGTCTCAAAACATGTTGTAAAGTAATTCCATGAATCGACAGCAGTGGGTTCGGACGGTGAATCACTGTAGAAGGTACCATGTACTAGCAATATCATATCTTAAGATGAACAAAGCAGTGTCACTTGAGGAAATCTGTGAAGTTCTCAACTTCAAAACTCCTGTAGATATCAAAAATTTTCCGCCTTGCAAAGAAACAGCATAGTTCCTACTAGAATACTGTCGAGTTACACTGCCTTCATGGCTATCGTGAGTTGACGTACAAATTAGAGACTGAAGGACTATGCTTATATACTTCAGAGCATATTATAAGTAAGACTCGATAAAGGTGAGATCCAATGGGCTCTCCAAACAGTCGTTTTTCAAAATTTAGACTGGTCGGATGATTGGCGCATTTGCTTTATAGTACGCACCATACATTATCGGTTGCATCAACGGCGACCGCCAAGAGATAAGCCAAAAAACATTCCGATGTAAACTCGTTTTGCTTGATGACTTATGCAGCATTATCGGTGTTTAAAGTAAATGTTTTATCTTCCTAGACATTCTTACTAGTGGTATTACCAATCACCTACCCCGTAGAGATGGTGGCTTGCCCTAGGGGAGTGGTCAAGCCACATACAACCACAATTCTGTAGAGCATCTCGAAATAGTGTTCGACACGCACCTAGCTCATAATAATGGTGTTTAGAAAATTACATACCGACGCAGAGTTCAGCAAAACGTTAAGAAGTCTTCGTGCTGGACTTGATTCGGAGATAGGGCATATCGATCAGATTCTTCGCAGTTCTCACGATGACTGCTTCAGGCAAAACTGATGACATCTCACCAGGTGCTCCACGATTGGTTGCACACATGTGTTCTTCATTCAGATTTGAATACAAAGCTGTCGGAAGTCGTACAGACGAGCTTGAAACTTAAACTGGATATCAAAAAGCTAAAAAGCCAATGAACTGTTTCTCAATAAATCAACATCGAATCTGAAAGAAAAATGTTACAACATGAGCAATTTGCCTCACATTGAGCACATTGTTGGATTTCCATTCAAAAATTCATAGTACTTGATGTTCCGAAAAATTAGCAGCTATAGAGAAAAAATTTCCAGAATTAAGTCATTATTTTTAGCTTTTGTATAAGACGAAGTAGGCATATCAGTTAAGCTTTCAAAAGAAAAATCAGACGGCTGTTTCTTAGGAAAAAGGAAGAAACGTCTCTTTTTCTTTTCTGCGTACTTGATAAAACTCACCAATGCAAAACATCTCAATGGATCTTCTGGGCATGTCGTAAACGCGTCTCCATGTGTAAGAAACGAGCGACGGCTACACTGCGTTGGTATCGCGAATCGACCCTTAATAGATGTGTTATACAGCATTAAAAATGAAATCGGGAAAGTACATAAAGATATGCGAAGACAGGTGGCGATAATTGATTTGGGCACAAAGTCATTATGTTTGTAAAGCCGTGACATTCTGTCATAAAAGCCGGACAACCATGACTATTCGGATTAGAAAAAAAGCGTCTTGGGAAACTACCTTCGTTCCCTGTGCTTGCTTATGCAGAACTTCGTCTTTTGGCTGGAAATAGAGATCAGACACAACAGCGCATCCGAGTGAACGTAACAATGTCCCCTTAAATGAACGCTACAGTGATTATTTAAAATCGACGCTACGGTGACGAATTGTCTTAGTCTAGCTAACTCGCCACAGCTTGAGTTTCCCAACTTCTCCAGAATTTTTTGGAAAATTAAATTATTCAGAAATTAGACATAAGTACAAAGGAAAGATTATGCCATTGCTTTGATCATGTATGAGTGTCAAACTTGAAAAAAGAGACCAGCTTATTGAAACTCTATCCAGATCACACCTCTTTTACAAGAGTTTGTTTGAAGAAGAAAAACCACAACTGCAGAATGGAATCTCCTTTTGTATGCGACTCACGATTACCATTCTGATCTTAACGTGGCTGGAACAGATGTGAGCGCAGAAAGTGAGTTGCTTTCTTGTAGAACGAAGGTTTCAAGTCCATCAATTCTCGATTCCCGTGTAATCTAGAAACAGACCACGACCTGCGGTGGCCAAACGCCGCGTGCCGCACAGGAATCAAGAGCGCATTGCCGTTGTAATGAGCCTCACTCGCCGCCCGAGAAGTTTTGAGGATTTTTTTCTAGTGACGAAGTTCCCAGAGATTTCTGTAGTGACTGGGCCGAGTCAACAAAATGGGAACGAGTATGGAAGAAACTACCGTACGACACTGATAAAGTCTGACGGACTTACACGGGAAATAGGTGGATTCGACCATTTACCATCAGAACATTGACGGTAACTCGTGTGAGCAAAAAGACGATCCATATTAGCCGATCCTAATAAGCAGTTCTTGCAAAAACCAATGATAGGTACGTCATGATCTGTGTATGGGTGATAATACATAGTAGTCTTCTGAAATAGTATGCATCGAAAAGAACCAATTAAGGTCTACACAAAGGAGTAGGATTACATCGTGGTATGTCCTATTCGGAGTGCAAATCAAGCAACGATCTGGCAGTTTTCTTGCATCGTTACTTTGCCGATGTTCACGAAGATTCGCCACCGTCAGACAGATACCGCTGCACCTCTCACATGGACTACAAGTGAATATCAATTATAAGTATAATTTCATTAATATGAATAAATACTCGGAGTAAATACAAATACATAATAAATATTTCACGTACAAATGCCTCATTAATCAACACAATCTGCAGCAGAAAACTCACAAGGCAAGGCCATTTCTCATGTGCTTACATAAATGATGACGGGCTTTTTGTGGAACTCCAAATGCTACAGCACACTGCTGACAGATATACATAAGAGAATCCTCGTTGAGGGGCACACCGTAGGCCTAAAAACAACTAAAGAGCTTAAATAACGTCCCAAACACTTAAAAAAATTTTATAGTCGTATGAATTACTTCTGAAAATAAGTTAATTTCAATCATATTAACAGCGAAGCTGAGTCTAATTTTCCATCTGTGATGCTAACCAACAAAAACTATTTCAAAAAAACGCGCAGGTAGCGCAGTGGTTAGGAGAGCTCTACATCACGCACTTGGTCGATGGTTCGATCTCCGCTCTTAGATAGCAAAGGTCTCATCACGTCCGAGGTCGGCAAACTGATATCAGACATTTTGGAAGGATATCGAGCACTGATTTTACATATCAGCAGGCCTCAGCAAGCGATTGTGAAGACCACATATGCATCCAATCACCTCATACAGAATCAAAAATTCCGGACGAACGCATCGCGTATCTCTCAGGTATTGATCAACGTCGAGAGCTTTATTCTTTATGACTTGAAAGAACAACTGACCTAAGTGCGATTACCTCAGGATCAGAAATGATGTTTCTCCAATCAGTAAAACACCACTGGAGATAGAAAAACGAAAACGAAGAAAATTAATTGGGTTTCGCACAAGTCGTCAAAATGTGCGAACATGAGTTACCCAAGTTTCCCAGTGAATACGTCTGTTGATGACAGCAGTATTCATATATGAAACTGCCAATTATAAGTCAAGTTTGGAAAAATATTAGACATACGCGAAGGCCAAACCAACCTCGTTGCATAGATTCGAGACGATATCGTTTTGATGCGAATGTTGTTCGTGATAACGACAAGTGGATTTTCTGAGAAATCTTCGCTACACATTGAGCGCTTGTATTCGCTCTCTTGTGTAGCAGCAACTGTGTGTGATACAGCTCTAGCTGGTCTAAACCAAGCAACATTCAAAAGCGTATAGGAATTTCTTAGGGAGTACTTTTAGGTTCAAAGCAAGACTCTTAGGAAGCTCAGTATTATCACTAATTAGAGAAAGAAGGGATATAAATGCAAAGAGAATGTTATACATATGAAGGTAAACACTCACAATTCGATAACGTCAAGTATCATGCATTCGTCGTCTCCTTTGTTGACGGTGTGCACAACAGGAGCCACAAAGCTTGACAATGAGGGATGTTGAGAAAAATCACGTTTATTGTATGCCTTGATGATTTCAAAACAGAGTTATTTGAATTTTTCACCAAACACAAAAAAAATGTAAGTACTACATCGCGTGAAAAATACAAACGATAAGTATGCACAACGCAAACCTTGCTCATATCACGAATGATAAGTGTGCTATCTTCGCCATCATCCATAACAGCAGTCTTCGGAACGGCATTTGATGTTTCCTCCCTCTTTTCGCGCACCATGGCAGACTCTGAACGTGACTTTTGAAAGGCACTGGACTTTTGAACCCTAGTTGTATAGACAATCTTAAACCTCACCATTGTCTATAACAATGGCCGATGGTGGAGGACAGAGGTCATCGGTTAATGTTGCAAGTATTTGTCGTTGCCTTTCCAGCAACGAAGAGGATACTGCATTTTTTGAGCTACTCGCTTCCGTTTGAAAAAATTCTTCACTACTGAAAAAGATAAGATGACAAAAGAAGATAGCCACAGGTGCACTGCACCTTAGGTTATACGGTTAGTAGAATTCAATGATACCTTTGATATGTGGTGTATTCCAAAATGCTGTAGTCTTCGAGAGTATTTTCTGATGCTTCTGCGAGTGCGCTACCAGAATCCAGCAACTCCATCGAATCTTCTCCTTGATCTTAACTTAAGTCAAGCATATTCAAGTGCTGACTCAAAGTTAAACACCGAAACTAAACGGTGTGTGTTAGATGCATAATTCTATATGCTCATAAAAAGAATACAGAGACAGTTCAAACAGAACACTGTTGCCTGTTGCTGACTTATGGAGCCCGATACACGTGTTTCGACTTTGACGGTCTCATCAGTCGTGCGCTACCCTTCGTCTTTAGCCAATCCTCTAGGAGCGCTCAGTTCCCTATACTAAGTAGGCGACGACAAACATTTTATACTGCATGTCAAGCGAAATTATTAATGAACACACAGTGTTGTGCAATCAATTGCTCTTGTCTGGTATCGCTAGTATATCATACCTCTAATGTCGAGTGTTTTCTCAGCACCACGCTCAAATTTCAACATTTCTCGTCATTTCCACTTGAGCCAACATGTCATCTGGGCTGATGACTAAGCACCCTGAGAGGATTGGCTGAAGACGAAGGGTACCGCCCAACTGATGAGAAGGTCAAGGTCGAAACACGTGTATCGGGCTCTATAAATTAGCCCATTTAAAAGAACACATGACATTCTGGCTCAAATAGTAATGAGGAGATATGTTGAATTTTAAGCGTCCGCTTGAGAAAATACTCCAAATCAAAGAGCACCGTTGCGTTATCGTATGGATACCGCCAGCAGTACTAAATTCCGCGCCGTTATAGACATGATAACGTCGAAAATATGATAAGGCGGAGATATGATGCGTGCTATGGCCAACCGATGATCGAAAGCCATTCGAAAAAATGTGATTCTCGAAATCTTGAATGCACAGCATGACGACCAAGGACTCCAGAGCCACGCTCTTTTTTCAGCGAATTGTACAAAAAAAACATGATACTCAGTGAGTTGGTACAGCGAGCAAAACGCAGTAGCACGCTCTTGCACAGAAAGGCGAAGAAGACATTAACTCCTTCACACCGCGACGCGAAGCAGTAAGCGAGGCATTCGGTGTTAACAACCTTGCGATCGGAACTCGTAATCTTCACAGTGTTGTGGTTTCGTAATGGATTCAGAGCTTTCTCATCAATAAAAGGAATTTCGTTTTCAACATAGGCTGGAATGTGAAGAAGAAACTTTACCAAGATAATCACAAAACAATGAGAGGTCTTTAAAAGTGATATTGCACATCATCACGACTTCATTTTATGAACAATTTAAGATTTTTGTCATTAGTGCGCCTTAGGAGTTGAAACTTTCACAGAGTCCTAAGAGGCTTTGTTCTATTGTCTCAAGAGAAAAAACACTATGCATTCACATATACTCAACTTTGAACACTATTCATCGCTGCAGTCTGGTTGCAGTACCGATGTATTTTCTATGTCCTGGATTTTTGAAAGGAAAAGCCACATGCTTGCAAAAAAAATCGCAGTTCGAACTGCTAGTAAACATCGATATCCTATTTTACTTGTATTCAACAATATTTCAATTATGATTATCTTTCGCTTCTTATATCAGCAACCATTCACTTTTATCCATTCCACAAACAAATAAGAGCCAGGTGATTTTATATATTATCATTCAGCATTTCTGACATCATATAAAGCGACACAAATCTTCCAGTCTGATATTCTCTAACTCAGTATAATATTCAAAAGTTGTCATTATGTTTGAAATAGAAAGTAATGAATGGTTTATGAAGAGCGGTTTCACACAATGCGCGTGCATTCCATATAATTTATGATAAAAAGTGAAACAATTTGAGGCAATTCGGCGCTCTTTTCACTAAAAAGACGTCCAAATACCTCTTTTCAATGACAAATTGTTTCTCATAACGGTAAAGTTTGTTTATTTTAAAATTTTAATACATAATATGAAGGAAAACCGTTGTGAAGATAAAACTGCGCATTGCGGATGCAAAATGTTATATTTTTCTCATAAGCAGAACGTAGTATGACGGTCGCTTAACAAATCAGACTTGCTGTCATAATCGACATTTCTCAAACTATCGAATGAGTACAAAAATTTGGGCTAAAAAACTAATGTTACATAACAGCTGGAGTTTCATTAGTTCTCGGAAGGATGTGATTTTCCCGTTGAAAAACAGGAAATTTTCCGACATGTAGGCTTTGTTTTTTTTTAACGATGTTCATGAGAAACGGATGGGTTTTCAATGCCCCATTCACGATCAACAAACCTCCGAATGCTCCAGTTACGTCTATCTAGGTCGTGAAATCATCATGATGAACGACCTAACTCTAGAGTTGAGCAGGAGGAAACGAACAGCATGGGGAACGTTTAAGAGCAACGAAGATGTAGTGAAGAGAGCAAAGAACATCCGACTCCGTGCTCACCTTTTCGACTCTACGATTATCCGTGCCCTAAAGTATAAAGCAGAAACCTGGTCGCAACGTAAATAGGATGAAAGATCGGTTGGCGTTATTGAACGCGCAGTCGAAAGGTCGATGCTAGGAGTATCCAGTAGCTCGCAAATGAGAAATAGGATCCGAAGTTCCCACCTACGTCATTGACATTGTAATTACATTCCATCAACTGATGATGATACTGTGTCCTCAAAACTCCAATCTGTAGAATGAACTCTCTCAACTCTATCGCGACGTGCGCCAATATAAATTGGAAGTGGAACGTGAAGCTGCAACTACAGTACCCTGATTGAGATTAGAGGTCGCTTGGCGGGCTACAAAACGTAGCACGCCGCTTTGGAAATATTGACGGCGTTTGATTCCGGTGATTCAATGATCAATGGGAGATTCATTGATGCAGGTGCGCAGCAAACAGCTTCATAACACTGCCTTTGCAGTCGAGCATATGATAAACAAGTGTCACAAGACGTGCCTGAGGATCAGCTCATAATGGTCGTTTATACCCTTGAGGACCAGCGTTTTTAGGAAGGCGGCTGTCAGACAAGCTGTTCTGCACGTTTGTGCATGCGTGTCTGGCCATCTGCCTGCTCGCACAAAACGCGACGCTGCCATTATAGTAGAAGAATGTGGTTTGACGCGGCGTAATGCGCATCAAAATGACTTTCTTAGTTCCAAAAAGGTTATATCAGTGACTCGTGAAAGTCAATCATCTGAAGAGCAAAACAAGACTACCCCACGACCGCATTTTCAACTTTTCTTGGAAACTTCATCCAAGAACGTGTTCAGAATTGATTTTACATTCTACACGCGCCCTTTGTCAGTTTGACATTACTATATAGGCTTGCTTTCACACAAATCTGATAAGGGAGTTTGTTTATACGAAAACACAAAGATCCTCCGGTCTAATATATTATAACGAATAGATTACATAATTCTGTTTTACACGAAAGTGATCGAAGAGACGTTAACGAGTTAGCAGATGTTACAGAGTGCTTACTAGTAGTGTAACTACTGATACTGACTTTTTTGATTAACAGTCTGCTATTTTTCGCTTTTGATCGGTGAATTTTTCAAAAACTTGTAAGTTGACTGCTTAATAACAAACCTATACACCAATTGTCAATCTTAAAATTGACACGGATTTGGAGAAAAAAATACTTGACCAGAAACCATTATTCATAATATAAATTACCTGACAAAATCATCCTTTTACCGGCGGTCCATGAAAACATATTCGCTGGAAGGCATAGTACACGCCTCTGCACCACCTGACCATATACGTACATGCAATATATATATATATATATATATATATATACATATATATATATGGATACATATAAATTTGCATGGATATGTGTACATGTATGTGCAAATGCATATGTATATATACACATACATATAAACGTATATGTATACACATGTGTTTATACAGATACTCGTATGTGCATACGCATATATGTGGACATACATATATATGTACTAGCATATGTATGTATATATATATATATATATATATATATATATATGTATATGCAGGAACTGGATGAATGCGAGGAAACGTCTCAAATCCTCTAAATACTGAAATTCGCACAGTAAAACAGTGGTGACGAGTCGTGCATATGAATGATTCAATAGCACCAAACCTGAGAAGTAGAAAAAGAGAGCATGACATCAAAATTTACTTGCGTTTATAGTGACCAAGTGGTTGGTTCCGATCATTGTAGATTCTTTAATCACTTAGGAACACAATATGTAACATAACGGGTAATTAGAGATAGCTTTGTTTGGATAGAGGTTTGTTCAATAAGCTTTCTAAGCGTCTAGTCCCTAAGAGAAAAGCAATTACGTGTTTTCTTTTGATGGACTATTGACTTCAGTCTCTGCTTCACTTTTTCAAATCCTCAGAACTGTCGACTAATCCTAGAACATGAAGCTAGCACGAAGAAGCAATAAGAAAAAAAGTACTTAAGCTTGCGCATCAAATCCGGCATATTAAGGCTTTATTTTACTACATTTCATGTGAAAAGGAAAGGTTGTGATAATTAATCAAAAATTAGTTTATTCGACCACTTATGGCGGTGTTATGATGTTTCCATAACCCCAATGATGCAGAGGTGGCAAAACGTCCGCGTTAGCTGGGACGCGAACCCAGACCACTCCCCCAGAGCGCGTGCCGAGCCGCTGTACCACCGACACCGACCTCGCACACCACCACCTCCCCACCCGCTACAACGAGCTATCTCTCAGCAGCCAACCGTTTGCGGTCCAGAGTGGGCAGTCACCTAATATGCGTTAGCATAAGTGGGTTCAATGTCCATAAGTGACTGCCCAAGCAACGTAAGCGGTTGGCTGTTGACAGATAGCGCGTTAACGTGGGAGGGAGGGAGGGGTGTGTCTGGGTTCGGGTCCCAGCTGATGTAGACGTTTTTGCATACCTGTTTGCATCATTGGGTTTATGGAACGTATTTAGCGCTTCGAAATAGTTGATATCCTTTGTCTTTGGTAGATCACAATATTCCAACTGGTTCAAGTTACACTCGTTCACTACAACATAGCAGAACTAGATTAATATGCTGAATCTGCTAAAATCTCTAGATTTACCGGCTTTACATCCATGAATTTACTGCTCTCAAATCAATGCTATGATGTGATAATTATATATCCAACGCAGCTGAGTGGTTTCCAGAGCTTCCCGAGCCGCCGCTACTCATGAGACGCGGGTTTGGTCCTATCTGGGCTCGTAATTCAGCAAATCACTCATCACCCACGAATAACACAGCGTAGATCGAATGTAAAAGTTTGATGAGACAGTTAAGAGTAAGAAGTATCGCAAAGATATCTAGAATATCAATTGGATATCACGATTGGGAAACAGCTACAGCAGTGTTGGAGATGTTCAGCATGCATTGCCACTGTGTACACTGCATCGTCAAGAAAAAACGATCTCACCTTTTCGTTGCGATTCTTCGATTGCGACAGCGCATGGTTTGGTTCGAGCATCGTCTACATCTATCTGTAACATTCTTACATAAAAATATATTCACATATGCGTACAAGCACATATACATGCGTATACACGCTTATGTACACATGGACGCATAAGTGCGCACACATATGCATGCGGATTAATACACATCAGGGAATCAAAGTCTGAAAGGAGCTGCAAAATATTGCAATTCATGACGCTATGGGCATCATCTCACTAGCTTAAACGCGTACCCATCGGGTTTGTGACCAACAAGAAACGAAATCTGATCTGCCGACGCTGGGACGCGAAAGGGCGCGTCGTTTGAAAGCACTAATATGGGAAGAACCGCGCTCGCACAGTGCGACTGCAGCGGGGTGGCACACGACGAACAGTGAGCAGAACTAGGTGACTCTGTTCGCCTGTGCTCTTCCCCACTCTCGCCGCCTGTCGATATTGGCCATCTGTTGGTCATGCGTCTCTTTGATTCATGCAGTCTCTAGTGTCGAAACGACCGTGGCACCGATCGATCTGAACGAGCGGGGCCGCCCCCGCACCCCCCTCCCCATTCCAGTCGAGCATCGATCGGGCGCGGACTCTTTGCGCTATCTGCAGCGCTGGTGTACTCCGCCCGCCTGGTCAGCCCACACAACGGCGAAGCAGAGGACGCAGTCGAGGGACGGACAAGTTCTTCACAAGGAGTAAAGGTAATCCGCGAGATTTTCTACTATGACACTTTTTTTAGGTATTGATTGATCGTCTGAGCTCTCTCGGTTTTCTGTTTACTTCGATCTGTGCTTTAGTGTCCGATGGAATCACCGAACGCTGCTTAGGAGTGCACGGACGGATCAACTGACAGCTCACATTTGCCAAGCAAGCTGGTTGCGATGTAGGTCCACACGTGATTAGCGCATTACGAGGTAATGTCTTGAGGTAATCGACGAGGTAGTAGGCAATCTGCTTTCTTTCCGATCGTTTATCTTTCCGCACGACTTGTTTATGTTACTTTGTTGTCGATCGATAGCTTATCCAAAGCAAGTTTTGTAAAGCGCGTATCTACAAAAGACCTCTGCTGCACACAAGATCATCTGAAAATGCCTCTTTGTGCGACTGCCTACGTCTGAACGACTCGCGGTGACCTATCGATCGATCAGATCACTGCCGCAATCTTCCCAGGCAAGTCTGCTGCTATCAATTCGCCGACTCCCGAAGAAGGCTCAGTGAGTCGTGGACGCAAGATCGAGCCATCGATTAATCGACTATGTGTGATAAAGGGTCTTCTAATTATTGCGCCACACGCTCCCATCATCGTGTTAAGATAGTAGATCACTGGGGAAGTGCGTACATACAATTACAACGGCCATGCGCTCACATTGTGCCCATTTATCGAGATGGAGGTATCTCTGAATTATTGCAGATTCTCGCTCATATTATCATAGTGGCGAGATCAGACTGCAGAGGTGATTAAAAATTTGATCTCTCATCAAAGGTGACCATGTTTTCTCTCGGAAGACGGCCGAGCTAGTGACAAATATGCTTGGGAGGATGATATCGTAAGGTGACTTCTCCAACCTCCTCATAACTTTTCAATATTTTCGTAGGTCACTTAGTTAACAATAGGTTGACATTCATTCGGCTAACATTTTGGGGCTTCCACTTTTTTGGGAGCCATTCTTTTTCTATACTTCACAAAATCCATGATTTTGTTGATGAACAGATACGAGTTTATCAAGAAGAAGTTCATTTAATTCAATACTATCTAATGTTTTGGCAGTTTCGCCTTGCTCAGAGCTTGGAAAGGTCCAATCGATACGCTATCCACTCAATCAAAATTTCACCAGAAAAACTTGTTATCCAGTTCTTGTCATAGTAAACAGCACCTTCTAAGACATTTTATCGCATTGTTTTTGAAAACTTCAGTTATTATTGGAGATCAGTCGTACAGTTTTACATGGATGACGAAGTCACGTACGACGTTGCACCATGTCAAATCGATTTTTTGAAATAAGCCAGTATATATGTGCGCACTTATGCGTCCATGTGTACATAAGTGTGTATACGCATGTATGTGTGCTTGCGTACATGTGAATATATGTTTATGTAAGAATGTTACAGATAGATATAGACGATGCTCGGATCAAACCATGCGCTGTCGCAATCGGAGAATCGCAACGAAGAGGTGAGATCGTTTTTTCCTTGACGATGCAGTGTAAACATTCGCAACGCATGCTGAGCATTTCCAGCACTGTTGGAGCTGTTTCCCAATCGTGATCTCCAATCGATATTCTAGATATCTTTGCGACATTTCTTCCTCTCTACTGCCTCATCCAACTTTTTCATTTGATATACGTTGTTGTTATTTGTGGGTGATGAGTGATTTGCTAAATTATGAGCCCAGGTGGGACCGAACCCGCGTCTCATCCGTAGCGGCTGAGCGTGAAGCTCTGCAAACCACTCACCTACGTTTGATATATAATTAACACATCATAGCACTGATTTGAGAGCGGTAAATTCAAGGATTTAAAGCCGGTAAATTCAAAGGTTGTAGATTTAGTTCTATTAATCTGGTTTCGGTGGTTGTAATGAACGAGTGTAACTTGAACCTGTTGAAATATTACGATCTACCAAAGACGAAGGATACTGACTATTTCGAAACGCTAAATACGTTCCACAAACCCAATGATGCAGAGTGGCATGCAAAAGCCACATCAGCTGGGACCCGAACCCAGACACCCCTCCCCCACGCTACAACGCGCTATCTGTCAACAGCCAACCGCTTACGGTCTGGCGTGGGTAGTCACTTATAGACATTGAACCCACTTATGCTGACAGATATTAGGTGACTGCCCACTCCGGACCGCAGAAGTTGGCTGTTGACAGATAGCTCGTTCAGCTGGTAGGGAGGTGGTGGTGTGCGAGGTGGGTGTTGGTGGTACAGCGGCTCGGCGCGCGCTTTGGGGGAGGGGTCTGGGTTCGCGTCCCAGCTAACGCAGACGTTTTTGCACAGCACTCCACTTCATTGGGCATTGAAGCATCATAATACCGCTATAAGTGGTCAAATAGACTAATTTCTGATTGATTATTAACACCTTTTCTTTTTCACATGAAATGTAGTAAAATAATGCTTTAATATGCCGCATTTGATGCGGGAGCTTAAGTTCTTTTTTTTCTTCTTGCTTCTTCGCTAACTCCATATTCTAGGATTAGTCGACAATTCTGAGAATTTGGAAAAGTCAAGCAGAGATTGAAGTCAATAGTTCATCAAAAGGAAACACGTGATTGCTTTTCTCTTAGGGACTAGACGCTTAGAGAGCTTATTGAACAAATCTCTATCTAGACAAAGCTATCTCTGATTACCCGTTATGTTATATATTGTGTTCTTAAGTGATTAAAGAATCTACAATGATCGGAACCGGCCAGTTGGTCGCCATAAACACAAGTGGATTTTGATGTTATGCTCTCTTTTTCTGCTTCTCATGTTTGATGCTATTGAAAAATTCATATGCACGACTCGTCACCAAAGTTTTACTGTGCGAATTCCGGCACTTAGAGGATACGAGGCGTTCCCTCGCATTCGTCCATTTCTTATGGAGGCTTTTGCTCTATTTTACGTGTCCCTTCGGCTGCTGCTGGAGGTCGTCGTTTTCTTTGAGAAAGTTGTAGCATAGTGGTTAAGGCTATTTTTGCATTTCTAAAGGAAGCCGGCTGAAGACATCCCCACATGCTTAAAAGAGTGTGTTGGATGAGACGCTCAAATCACAGTCTTTTGCTTCGTGATAACCTGCATCATTGACTCATTGACTCATATACAAGACTCATTGAAGTTTCACGAGAGTACAAACAACCACTCTGTCTCACTTTCATCGATCTGAAGAAAGCCTTTGATTCAGTGGAAACAGAAGCGGTTATAGAGGCTCTGGATAACGAGGATATCCCTACTCAGTACATAGTGATCCTTCGTGAGCTTTATAAAGATTTCACGACCAAAATATCTCCATTCTACAACAATATCACCATTGACGTAAGAAGAGAGGTTCGACAAGGCGATACAATTTCGCCAAAACTATTCACTGCCACCCTACAAAACATCATGCGAACATTAGAATGGGACGAAATGGGAGTGAAAATTGACGGTCGACAATTAAACCATCTTCGCTTTGCTGACGATATCGTTCTCATAACACCAAACATCAGCCAAGCGGAACGAATGTTGACCGATTTCGATAACGCCTGTGGAAAGATTGGTCTTCAACTGAATCTAACGAAAACAATGTTCATGAGGAACGGATGGGTTTCTAATGCCCCATTCACGCTCAACGGAACGACAATCTCCGAATGCTCCAGTTACGTCTATCTAGGCCGTGAAATCAGCATGATGAACGACCTAGCTCCAGAGTTGAGCAGGAGGAAGCGAGCGGCTTGGGGAACGTTTAAGAGCATCGAAGATGTAGTGAAGAGGACAAAGAACATCCGACTCCGTGCCCACCTTTTCGACTCGACAAGTTATCCCTGCCCTGACGTATGCAGCAGAAAGCTGGTCGCTACGTAAGCGGGATGAAAGATCACTTGCCGTTATCGAACGCGCAGTCGAAAGGTCGATGCTAGGTTTATCCTGCATCACGCAAATGAGAGAAAGGATCCGAAGTTCCGACCTACGTCAACGATCGAAAATCAGAGACGCTGTTCTACACGCCAGGATATCGAAAATAACGCAAGCCGGACACGTGATGTGCTTCAACGACAACCGATGGACGAGAGCTGTTACCGACTGGATTTCTCGGGACGTCAAGCGCACTAAAGGAAGACCACTGACCCGTTGGTCCGATTTCTTCACGAAAGCGATAGAAGAAAGATATGATGCCTACCGAATCCCTAGAGCGAGGAGGACCCACTGTGCTACTCTTGCACGCGACAGGGAAAAATGGAAGAGTTGCTGGTACCCGCTCGAGTCACTCGACGATCAACGGGACGACAGTGATGCAGGTGACAGGTGAACCTGCATCAACTATTCAGTCGGCCATGCCACCATGTGTCCCTTCTCTCCTTATCTGAGTCAAATATACATGTTATCATATTCATCCGCAATTACATGGAGTGCGGCCGCCTACATGTGGAATACATTCTTGAATTTTTTTGGAGCTAAAGGTGTTCTCCATTGGCCAGAAGACATGATACTTGGCGGTGTGAAACGGTCAGCGAAAGGAACGAGAATGGAATCAGCTGAAGCTCTGCAAAGCGGATTTCTTGTCGCCAGTCCAAATGATGTGTTTCTATGATATAAACAGAAGGTGAGTATGAACATTACATTTCGTGTTGTCATCATAAATTATATGTTTTTGAATCAGCGACTACTCTTTCCGGTGAATTCACGTGCTATCGATACCATCATCTGGTCTCTTGCTTTGCCTTTCTCTCAGCCTGTTTCAACTCTGTCGCTGCTATCCGAAGTCACCCGTCAACGGGAATGATTTGGGGGAGCCACAATGGTGATCTAGCGTGGTAGATAGCACGTGAGCTCCCGGAAAGAGTTAATGGCGGATTCGAAACTAACGTGAAGAACCGAGATTTGAATTCATGTGGTTGCATTTGCATGTACTCATCCTCGCTTTGAAAAATACTAGCAATAATTGAAAGACAAAGCATTGCACAATGTGTTTCCCTTTAGAGTAACGGTACAGCCCTAAAACCCGAATTAGATCAATTAGATCAAGCATTGCATCCTTTTTGAGCCTGCTTGTTTGCATGGCTATACTTGATCCATCATTTTAGCAAATCTCTTCATTGTGACTCGAGTACAGAATTTATATACGACGGAGAGAAAGCAGGCTGGGTGACAACTGTCTACGTCGTGAAGGCCTACCAACCCTTTCGCGGCCGTTAGTGGTAATAGCCACACGCAGTTCATCAAATCGCTATTTTTGGTATTTAATTACTGTTTCTCATCGTTTTGGATAAGAATATGGGGGTTTCTAGTAATATTTCGATAGTTTAAGGTTTTCTCTACGCAATCGTATGTTTCTAATGCAAATATAACGTTAATGTGTGTGGAGAAAAACTCTCTTTCACCACGATATCAAAGTGATGTCGGCATTCTGTCAATCGCAATAACTTTTACAAAGAAGATAATGATATAAATCTATCAGTTTTGATAAACTTTATTACAAGCAGCACTTAAGAGTTATGACAGTGGCGGCAAATTGGAAAACAATGTACAATGTGTCAAAAGAAGCTGTTGCACAATGTATGCGATGCCAGGTCATCGATAATGCTCACTATAACCATGTTTTTATGTAGGGATTCGTAACTTATATAGTGATGCACACGAGGAAGATGGGAGCTTATGTATCAGAGAATTCTTTACAAGAAGGGTCAATCGTTTTCAGGCGAACTAATAAGTACAGCAGGCCACCTATTTTATCAATGTTTCAGCAAGTCTAAGTTTTAGCTCTAGTGTGGGTGTAGAGATCTATTCTTCCCTGATAATCGAAGCCTGATACTTCGACTTAGCGCTGGATTGGCTGTTGTATCAAGTACGCAAAACATGATGATTTAACATTAACTACAAGTTATACACTAGCCATTGCCTATTCTGGGTATTGTAATTGTACAGCGTATGATTATGTCTATTTTCTAGGTTACTGTGAGAAATAGATCCTTATGTAAGAAGAATTCTGTAGAGCTGTCATTTGTTGATGTTGTCTTTTATGAGGATATTGTAAGGCTGCAAGTAGTTGATATTGTGAGAGAGAGAAGCGGTCGTCTCAACGGAGATAGTGAACCGAGGAGATGATTGATTGCAAGGTGGTTGAAAACTAATTATATATCTTAAAATTCATACAGTTGTTTTTCTATTATATATTTAAACGAAATTAATGGAAGAAAAGCAGCTGGCATGGAGCTTTTTTCACCAAGTTTTTACCACAGATACTCCTATGTTATTGTTATCTGTTATCGTTAACTCTTGTGTTATTATTATCCGCTATGAGCGGATAGGTGTCTATATGCAATGGAGACTTCAGTTGAGTTATGTGCACTTGTGGACATCTGCGACTTAGATAGTGAGTCTCGAAACTAATGCAACGAAACAGGTATCGAAAGAATCTTCACTGATAGTTGCTTGGGACCCTTCGCATAAAAACTTTTTTATTTCAGAAGGCAGCGAACAAAAGCTTAGACAACGGTAATAAGCAGGACGAATTTGAATAGTTTGATGTAGCTTTATGTAACAGGCAATACCAGCAGGCTTATGCTTGTTTCAAATCTGTATACTAATAAAATCTCATTCATCAAGCAAATTTCCACTAAATTCAACTACTTTTAAGCATTCCCCTACGCCGACAGAGAAAATTGGGTGGTCATGTTGGACTGCTTTGACCTGTCACAATATAGGATGCTTAAAAAGCACTCAAAACGGACAACTTGCGTGGC
The DNA here is from genome assembly GCA_019055375.1 of Parelaphostrongylus tenuis. Lineage (NCBI taxonomy): Eukaryota > Metazoa > Nematoda > Chromadorea > Rhabditida > Metastrongylidae > Parelaphostrongylus > Parelaphostrongylus tenuis. The sequence continues at coordinate 45,987 of JAHQIW010001224.1, forward strand.
TTTAGTGAGGTGAGTTCCAAATCTCCCGAGAAGCCATAAATGACACAGATCATTAGCCATTGCATGCAACATGAGGCACTCTGGAAGTCATTATTACGTTTATCATGTCACTCCTTTGATGCTAATACTTCAGTTACTGAACGGAATTAATCGACAAGTATTTGCAAAATAAGCGAGTGCAAATCTCCTACATGTTCTGTAGTATATCCCCATTCATCAAAGCATTCTGCATAATTCGCTTAGGCGATGAGTACAGCTATTCCACCTTTCTTTTCTATGTGGCGTTTATTCCTCATTAATGATGACAGGCATATGGAATATCAGTTTTCGTTAAATCTCTCAGCAATCTCTTCAAATAAACATGTTCGACTTGAATTCAGATTCGGATGCAATAAAAGGATTCATTCTTTTTTGTAAGTCTCACAAAATCCGACACTAGAGTGCAACATGGATCCACCTATTGCTTAATTAGCATTGAACGTAAGTCGTCCCGATGATCGATTTCATGGTACGAGCTGATTCCAGTAAGCCATCCATTCCTGCCTGTCGCGTTCAAACGTATCGCCGTGGTTTCTATTCGCTCTGAGATATTGTGCTACCAGTTGCTGTTGCTGAAGCGCGACATTTATCTGGGCCCTTGGCGTATGTCGAAACTTTGTTTTCCTTCCTTCGCTTGCAATACGCACGATCATTTTTCTTCTGCGCGCTCACTGACACTTGGTGATCTACCACCCTGCTCAGATGTTGACCAGGTTTTGAAGCATACTCTACGGCAGGAAAAACTGCGGAATTTGGAAAGGTAGTAATGGAGTCGGATCTTCTTTGTACTCTTCATTGTAGCATCAATGTTCGTAATGGCTTTTCAAACCTCTCGCTTTCTTCTGCTCATCTTTAGAGCTAGGTCGGACATTATATTGACTTTTCATTCTGAATACATGAGACTGGATCAATTAAAGACATATAGGGATGATGATTTGAGCAAAGCTAAGACGGTGCAATCACTAGCGATGCATTTGCACCACCATTTCACTTTGATCAGTCTTCTCACATGCTTAGGAAAGTCAGTGGATTATTAGGGTAAGATGACATCAGTCTGTCTAACCTCTCTGATTTGCAACGATAGAAAAAAATCACTGTAGAATAACGATATTTTGATATGGCTGTAAAACCTTTGTATAGATCTTGACAAATCTTTACTAATCAGAGTCAATCTGGCCATCCAAAATTTCTCTGACTGCTCATGTTCCACTGAATCGAATCCCCTTTCTATGTTAACGCATGGTGATCTCTCGCACTATCGCGTGACTCTAATGAGACATGACATGATTTGAATGTTTCGATGTCAAATCTCACTCGGGTACTGTAATAGCGACGTTGCTTTTCGTACGAGGGCAAGCAGGCGCCGGACATGCTTGCACAGATAATGGTGGCATTGCGCCTCGTGGGAAAGCGACGGCGTGAATTGACTGCGGTCGAGGTTCAGTGGTTTCTGCTGTGTGGTCCCTGGATATGTCTCAGGCAGTGATCTGATCGATATCTGAATACTGTTAGATTGTCCTTAGCGGGGCACTGATCTTTGTGCTGCCACGCGTTGAACTTCCGGGTTGCGACGGCTTTTACCCTTTGAAGTGGCACGCTACGCTTCCAAGTTGCTACGACCTGAACTTTAGTCCGTGGTGATCGCGTCTTCTGCCAACTTGTCTCTTGTAACCGACAAGAGCACAGAGTTCAAAATCTTTATATGGGATATACCAAACAACCTATAATATACATATATCACTGTAATAATAACATAAGAATAATATGTATACGATCGCGACATATCGTTATGTCAACATATGTCCGTGAATGTGATGTTTCGTCTTGTGACGATAATATGAGCAAGTGCACGTAATTTATGAGATGTATCGTCGTGTGACGATACCATGGATGTTGTAATAAACGGAACATGACTAGGCGGCGGAGCTCGTTGGGGGGTTGCTATGTTCGCCCCGAAGTAGAAGCACCGGCGGCGGCATCCAGTGGGTGAATATATTGTGATAGCAGTAGGGTCACTACTGATTAGATATGGGGAGAATCCCTTGACCGCGGTGGTCGGAAGAGCATAGCCGAAGTGAGCTTGCTCCGCCACGTAAGTGATATGTTCCGCTCACAATTCTATTGAGTTCATTCAAGCGTCCATGTATTCACGCTGCTTCCTATACGCAAACTTCTCAAATGAGCGCCAGGAAATCAATCGATTACGCGATTGTTGCTGCCACTTGCTCTGACTTGATGGCGCCTCTCAGATATAGAAAGTTCAGCCCATTCTACATCTTATTTTGAATATCAAGTAATAGCAGCATTTTTATTGAAAAATATTATTGCTATTTTGCTGTGGAGTTATGTCGCATTTATATATATATATATATATTAATTATGCATAAATATGCACGCGTACATACACATCAGCTGTCACCTGTCACCTGCCACCTGTCGTCCCGTTGATCGTCGAGTGAATCGAGCGGGTACCAGCAACTCTTCCATTCTTTCCCTATCGCGTGGAAGAGTAGCCCGGTGGGTCCTCCTCGCTCTAGGGATTCGCTGAGCATCATATCTTTCTTCTATCGCTTTCGTGAGGAAATCGGACCAACGGGTCAGTGGTCTTCCTTTAGAGCGCTTGACGTTTCGAGGAATCCAGTCGGTAACGGCTCTCGTCCATGGGTTGTCGTTGAAGCGCATCACGTGTCCGGCCCACCTTATTTTCGATATTCTGGAGTAAAGGACGGCGTCTCTCATTTTCCATCGTTGACGTAGGTCGGAACTTCGGATCCTTTCTCTCGTTTCGAGATACGGAATACTCCTAGCATCGACCTTTCGACTGCGCGTTCGATAACGCCAAGTGATCTATCATCCTGCTTACCTAGCGACCAGGTTTCTGCTGCATACGTCAGGGCAGGGTTAACTTGTCGAGTCGAAAAGGTGGGCACGGAGTCGGATGTTCTTTGTCCTCTTCACTACATTTCAATGCTCTTAAACGTTCCCCAAGCCGCTCGTTTCCTCCTGCTCAACTCTGGAGCTAGGTCGTTCATCATGTTGATTTCACGACCTAGATAGACGTAACTGGAGCATTCGGAGATTGTCGTTCCGTTCAGCGTGAATGGGGCATTCGAAACCCATCCGTTCCTCATGAACATTGTTTTCGTTAGATTCAGTTGAAGACCAATCTTTCCACAGGCGTTATCGAAATCAGTCAACATTCGTTCCGCTTGGCTGATGTTTGGTGTTATGAGAACGATATCGTCAGCAAAGCGAAGATGGTTTAATTGTCGACCGTCAATTTTCACTCCCATTTCGTCCCATTCTAATGTTCGCATGACGTTTTGTAGGGTGGCAGTGAATAGTTTTGGCGAAATTGTATCGCCTTGTCGAACCCCTCTTCTTACGTCAATGGTGATATTGTTGTAGAATGGAGATATTTGGTCGTGAAATCTTTAAAATGCTCACGAAAGGATCATTACGTACCGAGTAGGGACGCCCTGGTTATCCAGAGCCTCTATAACCGCTTCTGTTTCCACTGAATCAAAGGCTTTCTTCAGATCGATGAAAGTGAGACAGAGTGGTTGCTTGTACTCTTGTGAAACTTCAATGAGCCTTGTAATCGTGTGGATGTGGTCTATGGTACTAAATCCTTTTCGGAACCCTGCTTGTTCGCATGGCTGTCCTTCGTCCAGTGTTCTGTCAATCCTGTTTAGGATGACTTGAGTAAAGAGTTTATAGACACGACAGCACAGATTGGGCGATAATTGCCTATGTCGTGAAGGTCTCCCTTTTTGAACAACAATACGGTCTTGCTGGTTTTCCATTGAATAGGGACCTTGCATTCTGGCAAGTTAGCGAGTGAAGAGCCGAGCCAGGGTGTTGATGAGAATTGGCGGCAGGTTCTTCAGGTGTTCTGGTCTAATCCTGTCTGGACCGGGTGTTGTTCTGTTCTTCACCGACGATATAGCATGTCGGATTTCGGAAGGAGGACCGGTGGAACGACATATTCGTCCTCTTTCAATTTATATGACGGCAGGAGGACATGGCTAGCGAAGAGATCCGAGTAGTATTGGTGGATGATTTTCTCCATAGCCCTTCTGGAAGCTGTAAGTGTCCCGTCAGGTATCGGAGTGCAATCATCTTGGTCTTAGAGTTGGCGAAGCCTCGCTGGGCTTTGCGAATGCTCTTCCCAGCTTCTGCAGCTTCTGCCATAACTGCTGCTCTTCTCTCTTTGAGGTCTTCTTTCATCGCTTCTCTGCAGCGTTTCGCAAGTTCGGACGTAAGGTTTCGGTTGCCTGCAGCTCGTGCGATTCCACGTTGACGTATCAGCTTGAGTGTCTGCGGAGACAAGCGTCTCTTTCGTGACCTTATGACTCTCGGCTTTCATAGCGCTAACGTGAAGATATTCAACGAGGTCGATCGTATTCTTCGTCGATGTTGTCGACAACGGTATCTTCCCAAGAGCCGACTAATGATTTGAATACATCCCAGTTTATGGTAGTTCTGGGACTTCGTTGTTTGAATTTAGCGGCTTTCTCTCCTCTCCTCGAAAATCGGAACGTTGCGCGAAGGAGGCGATGGTCTGATCCCGTGTAGAACTTAGGAACAACAGCGACATCGGTCAGGCAAAACCTTCGATTTACTAAGATGTGATCTATTTCGTTATGGTACTCTCCATTGGGAGACTCCCACGTCCATCGCTGAGAAAGAGGCTTCTGGAATTGCGAGTTACCATGGATGGTTTGGGTCGTCATGATAAACTCAGATAGCCTCTCACCCTGTTCATTCCATTCTAGTCCGTGGGTCCCTATGTGACGTTCTTCAGACGTTCTTCTAGGTCCAATTTTTGCGTTAAAATCTCCGACAATGACCTTGAAGAATGTAAGATCTTCTCTGGAGATTTTTGCGAAATTCATATAGAACGCTTCGACTTCGTCTTTGTCATAGCTTGATGTTGGTGCGTGAGCAATGAAGATGCTCAAAGCCGGCATAGAACCACATCGTTTCTAGCGTAATCGTCCGATACGGGTTGTTAGTTGTTCGAAAGAATCAATGTTCACAATCAAATTCGATTTGACGAGAATGCCAACGCCGCCGACACCTCTGCGATCGCATGTACCAAGGAACAGTTCTTCTCCGGTGTCATAAACAGCGTGAAAAGGATGGCGCCTTCTCGTCTCAGCCAGGCCAGTGACGTCGTACCTTATTCTTCTTGCTTGAATCAATAGATCTTCTACAGCGGATTCGTGAGCAAGGGTTCTTGCGTTGTAGGTACAGATCGTCATTTTAGTCCGTTTCGATCTTGGCAGCCTAGTTCGGCCTGAGATTTTAGCAGCCTCTCCGTACTCGTCCTACCTGGCGCTGTCGCACCAGGGGCTCTTTTGGGTCAGGGGAATGAGGCCCATATTTGTTACTGTTTTTGGCATTTTGATAACCAACACTATAGTTTGCTAGGCTCTAAACGTGGGAGCTGGGTACTCACGAGTAGCTTGCCAGTCTCTCTCGGAGGAGCGGGAGGAGCTTATTTGTTGGAGGCGACTCCTACCGCCTCCCATGTACTTCCCAGCCGCTTGATTGCAGGCTTTTGGCCGACTTGACTCGTAGAAATAGAGTTTTTGTCAAGTCGGCGCTGCAGAAGCAGGGAGCTGTCCCCTGAATCCACCTGCGTCTCTGGGAAGCACACGGTCGCTTTTGGTTCGCGTTTATTCCCTATCCACCACCTGGAGACGCGCCACGTGCCCTCGCGACTAACCGGACGGGATCCGTCGAAGAGGGGGGTCTGTGGGTACATACATATATGCATAAATGCATATAAATATGAATGAGTAATGATTATGTACTCATATATATCCAAGAGTATTGAAAGGGTATGCAGAACAGCGTACATATCTAATATTCATGAGTAGTATGCAAAACATTTGACGCCAAGTAGAGCACATCCGAGACATCTTGGAACCGCAGCGCTTTTCAGGAAGCCACCAAAATCACGCGTGGAAATAACACAACTCTGTGAGTGATGCATGCGAGGAATCTTTTAGAATTCAAGGAGTACTGGGACCCTAATCACACATGCGGATATGGATCATGCGAGGAGATAATACAAAGCTAAAAAGCGTATGACGTTGGTGGGAATGCATCAACGTATTCATGTACTATAAACGAGTGGATCATTGTTGTCCACGCTTTATTACCTGTCAATCAAAGACTGATTCTTTCTATCCAGGCAGTTGTGGTTTTGAAGCTGTTTATTCGGCTGATTCCATTTTTTATAAATTAACATCTGCTAATTCCGCGAAGTGGGAGACAGCCGAGTCGGCTTGGAGACATGATCCGGAGGCTCGCACTAGCCAAAATACTGAAATGTCAAAAAATTTGCCGCAGGCAAGTCGTGTACGCTGGGACCCCGGCTGCTTCAAAGGCTCCTCCGTTTCGCCCCTCTGACCTACGACCCTTGTGGTCGACGACGAAGCCAAAAGCCGCCTTGATCGATACATTATACGAAATGTCGTAATCTATGCCGAGGTCAGTTACACACCGACCGCGCGATCAAGAATTGTGTTTACATGAACGCGGTTACTTCTCTGGTCATTCATGTCTTATAAGATATTTGGGCATTGAATGGATAGGTCAAACTTTCGCAGTGATCTCTCAATAGATACCTATGTCTGTTTTAGACGATGATGCAAGGCGTCCGGTATGCGGCGTACGTGGCCTCACTATGAATACCGGAGTCAGTAGAAGAACCCAGTATCTCCAGGTTCTCACGTGAGGTTACACCTCCACTCTCGGAGCTCTCCTTTTCCTGTTATTTGTCTTGGCACTTCATATTATTAATGCACGAAAATAATAAAACGTCTTTAATTATATAGCATCCTGGATTACTATCTAGCATAAGCTTGACTGTGATGCCTGAGATACTAACACTGCACATACATGTTACTTGGCAATTAGTGCTAATTGATTCACTTTAATTTACTTCATTCTGCTTTTCTATGACAACTCATACTTTAGTCATCTGTGTAGCCTTAGCGCTTAGTTCCCTTCAAATTATCTGCATCATATGATGTACGGCAAACTACGGTTTTTGTTTAGTAATTTCATCATATGATTGTCGGAGTCACATATCATATCTTGCTTATCCCATTTTGTCTATTGTACATCTTTTGAGGTTCATCTTCAACAGATCTGAGTTTTCGAAAGTCTGTATATTCACATTTTTTAAGTCATCAGTTCAATATTGTCGAATGTTAGTTGATTGGTTCTATTGTTTAATGAATTGCTCCTTTGTTAAACTTTGTATGCACTGCTTATTAGTTTTGCATGATTGGGTGCGATATTGAATACAACCGCAACAATGCTGAGATACGAGCGAAATACAGAATCTCGGATGGACTCAAAAGCTGCGACTATCCTTTTCGGTATTCACGTGGTTAGCCAATGAACCATTAGGATTGTTGCTTTTGCTCTTTTATTGACTGTTTCATCCAGTTCTTAATTTGTAAATTCTTGCAATTTGTGAAGTCAAATAAATATTTGATGGAAGAATATACTGTTGTACCATCACAGCTATTATGCCATCTCTAAAGACTCCTCTTGAAAGATTGGCAGCAAAGATTGAAATGCCAGGCACACCCTAAAACAGATAGTCCAAAGAGAGCTCTGCTCGATGAGAAATACGCGCGTCTGAGATATAGATCTGTGTGGATTTTACAGCGATATAAAAGAACTGCTTGGAACCGGCGACGTGGCAATGTAGCCAGAAATCTAAGCTTTCTAAGTTACTAACACTCGATCAAAACTTCTTCTCCAGCGAATGAGGTCGGTTTTCTATTTGTCCCTTGTAATCAGAAAGAACCCTAGATACCAAAAACATATCGTTATCGCGAACACAAAGGGCGTCTTCAACATGGAATGTGTGGACTAACACTGTTTTACAGAAGACCATGATGAACGAAAGGCTTTGCATTCATTGGCATTAGATAACAAAAACGGGAATGGTCGGGCTATGGTTGCAGACTCTGGACTTCTTCCCAAATGTCTCCAGAGCTTCGTTGAAGAAGCGTCATTTTCCACAGCGAAAAATGTCCACCACATCGCCATGAACAATAACATATGAAGTTTTCCTGCGACGAAGACATAGTTGCTAACTGATGCCAGCAACAGAGTGAAAGATGAAATCCATAGTTGTGTGCTTGGTAATTTGATAGCACAGTTATGCAGTAGAAAAAAAGACGTTGGCTCGTTATCTTACTGATCTTTGTGAGGTGTTCTCATCAATTCTAGCACCAGAGCAATAAACACCGAATATTAACCGCAAGTGATCAAAATTTTCTTGGCAATATTATTAGCATACGCCATCGTCCTAAGCACTTTGCTGCCATCTATCAGGTCACAAATCAACAACGCTCTGTTCAAAAATTTCTGAACTTTCTTTTGATACCAGATTTGTTCACACTTACCTCACTATGGCTGCTCAACAAAGCCTTTACCACACTTTGCTGCCTTACGAGTACAAGTTGGGGCACAATGTACAAAACTTTGAGAACTCAATCAAGTAAAGGTTCAAGGATCCTTGTTCAAGCAAATAACGCTTCGATTCTTTCTAAATTTCGCGCCGGCAACACCAACTTGAAGGGATGGCTGCGCTACGGACGTCCATGTGAAGTCGGTGAAGAGAGCGTCATTAGAGCAAGCAAAAAACAATTCAACTTTGACCATGAGGAGTTGGCCGACTATTTTGAATGTGGTTATGCGCAAATAAGCAGACTCTTGAAGACAGAAGTTATAAAATGGAAAAGGGGTTGACGGACTCCATACAAGCTCACGTAGGTACTGATGCTCGAGCGCAAAAAATCGTTCAAATTCTGTTTCATCGTCATCTTCGACGATATAAATGTGTGAGGGCCGATGACGCATTCTCCAAGTAGTGTTGCTGAGCAATTTTGATTAGTTCTGCTTGATAAATTTGGTGTTTATTGCTCTAGTGCAGAAACTCCTGAGGAGACCTACTAAATCATGCCTTATGGCAATAATTATATTGAATAACGAGTACAGCACTACGAACAGAGTGCCACAAAAGGCACAACTCTGGAGAACTGACCCTTTAGGTGCCCAGCAGGCTGTATATGTGCCACTGATCTATCACGCTTCGTCATGGGCAAAATAACAAAGTGGTACCGAAAGGGTTGATGAAGTTCGAGCACATCCATTACTCCTCATTTGCTCTATTTAGTTCCTAGTCCCATAAATGAGCACCAATGACCATTTGATCACAGCCAAAGAGCTGTACAATCAAAAGTGTCCCCACATTTGTGTTGACACAGTGTTAAGATGTCACGAAATTTGCTAACTAGAGGACTCGCTATTTTGTAGACATGAGAAAGATTCGCTCTACTGCCACAGACTACTAGTTGAGATTCTCAATGAAGATACTGAAGTGCTTGAAGCTTGGATAACTCTGAATTATCGCTTACTGAGTATTGCATTCCTATTATAACGATTGCAACCTGCCAAAGATATGATAGTATCTCATGAAATCGCATTCTTCGTTCATGGCTGCCTCGCAATTCTGCGCGAAAGGTCTTGCCGTAACCCAAAAGTTCAACTCAAGAATTTTGCTACGCGTTCAACCAAGATTGAAAAGCAGGTCAATTATTAATAATTTTATGCTGGCATGTTACTTTTCTATTCATTGGTATAGTCGCCGCAAAGAAACAAATTGAATGCAAGAAGTGCTAAAAACTGCACGCTAAATTGGGTGGTGTGATAACAAAAAATATCTTATTACCTCGACAATCACCACAATTGCTCCTTTCTCGAAACACCGAGAACTTTCCATTGTCTGTTTAAAGTTCCTTGTTTCCGCTATTTGCAGCAATAAGGCAGCTATGGGCAGTCACTACGGCTGTCTAGACGCGCTGGTTCACTTTCATCCGATCTACTATTAAACTCTTACCCTAGATTTGCGACAGTAAGACATTTTCAGACATGTTTATAATGAAATTTTTAGAAATACAGAAATAGAGGCAGTTGGAAAGTCTGGTGAATAGCTAAACTTTAGTACAAGAAAAGACGAACAGATAGGTATATGTTTACACATTCAAGTAGAGAAATAGAAATTACAGAAGGTGCTGTTATCTGCACAGAAAATTGTATAACAGACTGTATAAAATGAAATAAAGGTTCTCATAGGAATGTCAAAGCAATGATACGAATGAACGCACTATTTCAGATCAAGGACTCGAACCGAAAGTTTATGCACTTCTCGAACTAATGAAAATGCGCTCCAAGTCAATAGCCGTTTGCGCCCGTGCGGTCGCGAAGCGGTTTTCATCCACGTGGCGATAAATACGATAAGGACATCCGACGCGTTCATTCTATTCATTCGTCGGTCGCAAGTGGTCAGGCCATGTAATCCCATTGCACGCACGCGTAAGTAATCTCTTTATACATTATATATTTAGGATTAGTATATATCTTTGTCGGATTTTAAGGCGACACAACACCGCCCACTTAGGCCGCGAGTCTCAGCCAGTTGACAGGCGCTTTGACCTTTACGCCTATTTCGCCACAGAGAACGACTTGGTATTTTATCAGTCTTATTTGATATAAACCTAGGAGAACTGAGTGGTGAGCAAAAATACGACCTCAGAAGGCGTAGAACCCGCGTTTCATCCATACCGGGGACGTGTGCTACCACTTCAGCACCGCGGCACAGTCTCACCACCACTAGTTTTCGCTCACCACTCAGTTCTCTTAGGTTTTTCTAAAACATCATTGCACTGCGAAAAAGCAGTAAAATTACTAGAATTTCACGAGTGCTACGTATCACATGGCTGTCAGCCCAGCAGGATTTATAAAGCGAAATCGCATACTCGACCAAGCTTGTTGCAAGTTGGTGGCTGATAGCTATCATAGTGATATTGAAGAATGAGTGCTGGTGCGAATGTCTTAGGTGATGTAGTGGTAGCACAGCGTTTCCGGTATGGATGAAACGCGGGTTCGACTACTGTCTGAGGTCGTATTTTTGCTCACCACTCAATTCTCTGAGGTTTATCTATAAACATTACACTACGGAAAAAACACTGAAAACACTAGATTTCACGAGTCTTATGCTAAACATTACTTCTGTTGAACTCTATCAAGTGTTATGCTTAACATGGCAATATTTAGTGCGACTCGTGTATTTCGCGCTCGTCCATACTCCGGTAACAGTCGAGCAGAAGTTCCGCTGCAAGTAAGTTCATTTAGCATTAGTTTTATAGCTATATCTATAGAAATTTTTTGCACATCTTAAATCTGTCCATTTTCTCATCCGGTATCAATGATGCTTCTTTGATTCGGGTTTATCGTGTGTCTCTTCTAATTCTAACGAAACAGTAGCAGTTGATGACGAGAACATTCGTATATTTGGAAAAAGAATGCTTGCCTGACGAAAACTGTGAATAAAAAGAAGAATAGAACGGTTGGGAGAGAAGCAGCTACTGTTGCGGATGGGTAAACCTGATGAGAACAGTCGAATAATAGGAAAGAATAGTAGTTGGGAAGGGAGTAGCTGCTGTTGTGGAATGGACGACCTGACGATAACAGTTGAATAATAGAGTACAAAATTGTATTGGCATGATAGAATAGTATAATAATCACTGATCAGTGATGTAGAGCGTTGTGAAAACCTTTGCGCCAGCCGGGATTTGAACCCGGATCTCACTCTTTCCAGAAGCATGTGCTAAACCTACGTTATCGGGTTTATTTGAACATCATAACACCGCAGTCGGCGGTCAATAAAATGATTTCCGATTGATTATTAAAACCCAATATCTGTCAACAAAAGTAAGTTCAATGTCAATAATGACTACCCCGCCACACCGTAGACGGTTGGCTGTTCACAGATAAAGCGTTGTGGCGTAGAAAGAGTGCTGTGCAAAACGAGCGTCGGTGGTGCAACGGTTTAGCACATGCTTTCGGAAAGAGTAAGGATCTGGGTTTAGATCCCGGCTGACTCAAACGGTTTTGCGCACGACTCTGCATTATTGGGTTTATTCAAACATCATTACACCGAAATCGGCAGTCAAATAAGATGATTTCTATTTCACTGATTACTCGGCAGAGGAGAGCAGCTGATTAGGTGGAATGGAATATGGAGCGGTGGTAGTACGATGGAATAGTGGGGAGTATGTGTATCGGATAGTACGAACATTAGTGGAATACCGTGTGTTAGGTCTGAATATGTGTTGTATATCCAGAATTATAGCAGAATATAAAGCAGAATAATCACACTGTTATTTTGAGCTTGAATAAGATGAGGAGAATTTGCTTTGTCGATCGCCGATTGTATTTACCTTTTGGTAAACTAGTTTCGCTTAATTTCGCTGTCAGCCGGTTGCCACTTGATACAATTGTTTCTCTGTCTGGATAAGGTCGCATCCACTCTTTTTTGATTCATGTGTTGAGTGACTTTCTCCTGTCTTTGCGCATCTTTCATCTCTAGCGAGGAGAGCAGATTAGTGGTCTTCCACTTTTTCGATGCGACACTAGCAAAATGGTAGTCCATGCCTTATTCCTTATGAGTTTGCTACCAATTCTTATTTTGCTCGTCCTCCACGAGTGTCTTGTTAGTATCATCCGTTGAAGAAATGAACTTAGCTCCCACTCCCATTTGACGCTTCTATCGCAATACGTTGAATATTGAGATTCCCAGACTCCCCAAAATCATTAGTGTACTTGCAAGATGAATTTGTAGCATCTACGAGTTGGTTTTGAGTTCTCAAAAGATTCATCTCCTATGGAAAGTACGATGGATCGTTGCCCTCGTCAGTTTCCTCCAATGGAAACAGAATGTCGAATCCATTTTGAAGGAAGTCAATGATCCTAAGCGTCTCCTCTCGTATCAATCTGATTCAACATATCCAAGGAATCTTGTGTTGATAAGAGACTCATCTCTACTATCACTGTTGTGATATGTTCCATCGAAAATCTAGATGCTCCTAAAGTCTTACAGAAAGATTGCTTCATCGGCTTGATGAGTCTCTCATAAAACCATCCTTGCCAGGAAGTGAATGGTGTATCGCCACTCTATTTCTTGTTGATTATGTGCGTTTCAGTTACGGATCGTTCTAAGTAGACTGCCAACGTTCATCAAGAAGTGCTTTCGCTAGCATGGATGCTGAAGCATTATCGCTCGTAACTGATGATGGTACTCCGCGTCTGGTGAGGAAGCGACGTAGGAACATGAGGAATGCCGTTGTGGCGAGGTCGGAGACGATGTCCAAATGGATCAGTCGAATCTCCGTGCACGTGATTATTGCTCCATAACATTTGATTTTTGTAGAATCCGACTGGATGTTAGCGGGCCGAAATAGTTCAGGCACACGTGTTCTAAGGAACGCGATTTGCGCACTCTTCCTTGGGGGCACATTTCCTCGTTCAGGGGTACTTGTAGGGAAAGTTATCAAATCGCTGGCATTGAACAAATAGACGAAGAATTTTCTTTACTTGTGCTCCAAGTTTACGGATCTATTATTTTTCTTAAACAAGAAACATAGTGTGGCTCATGCCGGGATGACCAGTGCCGTAACATTCTCGGATATTGGTAGATGCCAACTAGGAATTCTGTATAACTAACAAGGGGTTTTTGGCCTCTGCTCGAATCACTTCGCCCTAGACGTCCAAAACATCGTATCAAACCGTTGTAGTCTAATTCAGCATTTAGGTTGTCGTAGACTGCATCATAAAAGATCTTATCGTTGATAACTGGCGCTGTTTGACCAAACTTTTACGGCTATGACGGTTTCCATTTCGGAGATACCATAGTCATAGTTTGTTCCCGTGACTTGTAGAAGTGCGGATAATCTAATGTGATTCGTTCTTCGAGCACTGACTTTAACGACTTAAAATGAATATGTCATAGAATCCTGCCACGATCCTTTTAGTGTTGGTCAAGGAGTATTTCTCCAGTAAGGTGAAATGTGGACTTTGTTTTCTCCTTTTGAGGTATTCCTCTTGAAAAGGACATTATGTTGCTCTTGGATAATTTCTTTGCACTTTACACCTATTTAATTATTCTGGAGTGTTGCATTAGCGATTCGGAGGAACAGCTTTCATTGTATTGGGAAGTGTTCAACGTGATATTCCATTTTCTCTAAGGTTTCTAGAAAGAATGGTGGGTCATGTCACCCTAGATGCTCGAGTCGTTCCCGTTGATCAAGTCCTCGAGTTGCCCAATCCGCTGCATTGCTTGGTGATGTAACGTGTCCGACGAGGATGCCTGTACCTATACTTTCTATGTTTTCAAGAATTTTTTCAAATTTTCATTAGACGATTAAATATTCTAAGTCCAGCGCTCTTTAATGGTCTGCGTTTTATCTAATTGAGAGCGAATTTCCGAGTCTGTGAAATTATGTATGTTCTGGATATTAAGCGATTTGCGGAGATGGATCAGGACAGCAATCGTCAGTCGGAGTGCTGAAATGAGAGCATCCAAATTCAATTTTGGTATTGTTGAAACTTTAGCTTCAGCGAAAGCAGTTAGCCTTTCTTCATCAAAAGATCAATTGTCTGCTGAGCGCCGATAAATACAAGCGGTTAATAGCTTCACTGCTGGCGTCTGCAAAGGTTACTAGCGTGTACTCGCTATCCTTCGTTCCCAGATAACGCAATAGAGTTCCGAGAATCCGTTTATTTTTGTGCATATCTGCATCCACTTACTTCGTAGGGTTCTGGTGTTACAATGTCCCAGTCGTGGTTGTCTTTCCATAAAGAACGTAAAAATACTTTTGCATCATGAAATAATGGTAAGAGGAAACCCACTGACTCGTATGCAGGAGCTAGGGTACTAGAAACCGTTCTTTTGGTGACGCGTTGATCTACTTTTATGGCGCACGATATCTGTATGAAATCGGATTGAGGGTTCCATGGGATTTGAAGCACATTTGGTATGCGGTCGTCTGATGTGACCAATACTTGTATTCTCGCCATCAGATCGTCATCATTTGAACCAAAATCGCGAAGGTTCACGTTGAGGTTACTGATTATTTGCTTCACACATGAGGCGATATATTTTGACTTCTCCAACACTACTTTTCCAACTTCACTGCGCAACCATAAGTTATCACCTTCCCCAAGCATCATAATCTAAATAGTCGAGGTTCTATTATTTACCAGAGTCGCCTTTGGCTTAATTGCATCCCTGTTTTTGTTGGCGGGAACAGCTCATCACCATCTTTAACACTGCAATCAATAAACTGCTCTGGTCAAAGAGATAAAGAACAACTTATAAGTGGACAACCTGATTCTGACCACCGAAGAGTTGGAAAAGTCAATATATATGCATTCACGTGTGAACCAGACGATCATCGACCTCAACATGAGCGTTTGTAAACTTGTTTCAAATGATGACATCCGATGGCAAAAGGCAAACTACCTTCTTTAGAGCTGACCTCAGCAATACCGCAAATAGAACATATTGTCGTGGTGATAACAGAGTCTGAGTCTTTCCTCCAGAAAAGATCCTAAATATGCATCGATTCTGATCTGAGACGAGAGAAGACGTTTGGGCTCAGCGACCCTCTTTAGAAGACATCCGGCAGTCCCTTTCCATTGTAAAGGTTCAGACAGTTACTCGGGCGATAGTATATATCGTAATCAACGGAGGCCCTCGAGCAAAGCGATGCTTTTCATCATGACTTGACCATCGCTGAAGCGTACAGTAATGACCTTGTTATGAGTCACATTGTGAGCTTCAACGCACACTCTAGGACAGAGTCAATAAAGAGTTGGGCTCTCGGAGGCTGTATCACTTTAGCCAAACGCCTGGTTAGAGATTCACGTCAGTTGGCGATACATTCAATCTTTCCTTTACGCGTTTGAACGATTGCATAACCAAGAAGTCAGTGATGCGCGGTTTTCAACACCATGTATAACTTGGAAGTCGAGAAGAGAAGCTTAGATGTACAGAACCGCTCAGCCAATGGAACTAATGCACACACTGTATGCTATGGCTAAAAGATTTAACAGAAAAATCAACATGGTAGAAATAGGCGATGTCATCTTCGAATACAGAAAAAGGGGAATGTAACATCATCAGCTAATCATAACGGCCAAACTCTTAGGGTTGATATATGATTACCGTGCGCCCATATGCTCAATCACACTCCGCTGCTGTATTATGAGCGAAGAAGCAAAGCAATACCGGACCTCAGAGTAGTGCTCCTTACCTACTCGCATTAATGAGCTCAACCTTGACACAGTGCAGGATTCAGTTTTCCAGAGGCCGACCTGAATTACTCCGACCTTTAATTAGGCTAAAAAACTTCACGATAAAACACAAGGCCATTAACATGATAGATAGAGTGAACGTATTGGAAATAGTACTACAGTGCCCTCTCGCCTTTTAGTGTAACTAACTTCAAATAGTTTTTGCAAGGTGAGTTACAATATTGGGATGCTAAGAAAACGAAGGAAAATTGTAATTCTGTAGTGCGCTTTGATGTGAAATTCGCAATCACTTCCTTCGAAGGCATTTGTTTTTTTTATCTGATTCCTCTTTCTGGAGAAGTTTAGGTAATGATATTTCTCACACTGGATGCGTTTAGTGTACATCTTTCTAGTATGCATCAAAGTAGATCCAAGTCTAAGACAGTATGGTGAATTGGTGCTTTCCTGTTAGAGGGCAACAAGTGAATATTTGACTCCGTTCGTTGAACGAGATTTTTTCATAGAGTGTTAGTAATCACTCAAAAGTCTAAATCTTTTGTTAAAGTTGTAGGCGGCCGATTTTTCAGAAACCCCTTTTATGGTGCTGCGAATTTAGATTAAAAATGATTTTATCCATGCACCTCGCATTTTTTTCCTTATCTCGCTTGTATTTCTTTGGACAGCTTACCTAGAGTGCTACTACCATTTCTACAGAGCCATTCTAAGAACTCAAAAATGTGCTTACTTCTCAGGAAAGCTCTTTTGAGAGCGCTGTAGGAGAAAGTTAACATCTTTTTTCTACACTTTACAGGACAGAGCTCTTGCCTCAGACTATTAGTAATCATTCGATGGTCTTAGTTTCGATTATTCCAACGCTGCGCTCATTTCCTGGAATGGCCGTTTTACTGCAATGAAGCAGCGGAAGTAAGATAAAGAGTCACATATTCGGCGGCCTGTTTAGCGCCAAATCAACGGGCTGGGAGACCGAGCGGCGATCCGTGCCCTGACGAGCTAGACATATGGAGTGCAGCTTGTGGTCCAATAAGGAATTTATTCTCCTCTTCGAAGAAGACATTAGATAGGCGATTGTCTCAAATACTAGAGTATTTTCTTCACACCTTGCTATGTCTCTCGGTTTCTAGCGATTTATGCATATGATAGAGATAAAGGCGCGCGGTTTGTATGAAAGATAGTTTTATTCTGTATGCTACAGCATTGTAAAATTGTTTTTTCAAAAGCGATACCAGAAATATAGGCTTTCAAATAATTTCTAGCACTGCAATGATAAATTCTTGTCCAGCGAGTAGAGTTGATATCGACCTGTCGCCGTTCAACAGAAAAAAACCGTAGATGTATGAGAGCAAATCTTTAACATATGCACATAAATTTAATGCTTAGGTTCCTTCTGTCGCATTTACAGATTATCAATATTTATACCATCTGTGTATAGTGCGAGTCGCGTTTTTTTTCTGATGATGTTGTAGGTAGTAGCCCATTATCCTCCATAATCTGTGTGCACCAGTCGGGTCAGCTTCAGGTAAACAGCAAGCAGCGCGAACATCTATGTTACCATTACTGTTTCAATCACCACTGATTGAAAGTCTGTTCAAACACACATGTAAACTTATTTATAGAAAGACATTATTGGTAGTAGTCTTCATGAGTACAACTGAAGGAGGGTAGCAACTCAAGTGAGTAGAGTGTGCGATCGAAAGAAATGTCACACGACAATCGCATGAAAACAGTGGTGGATCGTCGTCGAAAGAATCCCTGAACTGCAGGTTAGTCTTATGTTCCTTCTAACTATTCGATTTCCCTCATTGTAGCTGAGCTCCCACCCCCCTTGCCTTAGATTAAAATGCTCACAGATGCTTGTTTCATATCTTCTACAATGGTGCCTATCTTCTATGCGATTACTATAGTCTAAATTCGCTATGTCTTCATTTTCCCAGCATAGGAAAAGTAGGATCAATTTTATTTCTTAAATCACTAATTATAATAATTGCTTAGCTATTCAAGGATCCTAACTGCTCTTCAAGACTTTCGATTAGAATCGGGAGTTTTTTGCCCGAGGAGGTGGGAGTACTCGTCAAGAATTGTTGATTCATGTAGTTTCCTATAAACATTATAAAATACTTCACAGCGAATCTTATTTTTTGTTTAATATCTCATCGTTGTTCTCTTTTTACTTGCAAAAGTTCTTCAACTTTTACTGTATTACTTTACTTTTCATACAGAAATACTCCCTTATCACAGTAAGTAATAATTTTACTATGCATTTGTCGATATTTATCTATCAACACCATCTTGCAGGTACAAGGTCCGGTGGAGCACATACATGAAGATGCGTACAGTCCATTTTTAAACAAGTGGGCAATTGTCGCAGTTTGCACGCTGTCTACCGCGTGGTTCACGAGACGCTGAAGTGGTCTTGCGAAGAAGAAGGCCATTCGGGGAATCAAGCGGACTTGCAGTGGTTCCGATAACCTTCCTGTTAAGGTTTCCTTTCGGTTGATATTTTTGTTTTGAGTAGCGGAATAAGTAATTATTCTATCAATGAATCATCCAACATTTACTTTCCGAACTTTGAGGCTGAACTGTCACGGAAAATCCAAGCAAGTAGCGTGCTACTATCATCTTCATGTGATTGGGCCTGCTGAAGATACAGCCATATCTCCATTGAGAATCAAGAAAGTTCAGATTTTTTGGGTGGGGTGGGGTGTATTGTTAGGGATATAATCTATTCATATGTTGAAGGAATGGATCGAAAACACTCAGAGCGAACACATACCATCCACTCCTTCAGTCATCTCCAATCTGTCGTTAGCTAAGGCTTTGAATGTTTACTGTTTTCAGCAGCCAAACGCCAGAAATTGTGAAGAAGTGCTTGTTGGCCACCTTGTGTGGTGTAAGTGGCGCTTGAAGGCGTACTAGCCCGCAACCGATTACGAAATAGGCGACACGGCTCCTCTTATGGTTAGTTACTCAATGGACAAACATGCCTTTCTTTTTTTCTTTTCCTCTCTCTCTTTCTTCCTCTCTCTCTCTCTCTCTGTCTCACTGTTTTGACTGTCTATTTCATTTTCGTGGGAATGAAGTTTCCTATTCTCTGTTCTACATTATCTCATATAGGTGACGGTGTTGTGTATTAGCGCTACGGCGCAGGGCACCGTCGAGTATTCTAGTATCAATGCGTTCGACATGGCGTTCCATTTAAGGTCAGAGTTTTCTGATTACTACTATTTATGGAACTGTGAAGGGAACTTTTCCACATCTTTTTTTACCTTTTTTCTCATAGTATTTTTCACTGAGCGCGTTTAGCTTAGTGGCTAGGGATATTTATGATATACACGTGGTTAGTCATTCGATGGTCTATGGCTCTATCCCGTGCTTATGGCTCACCAAGCTTTCAATCCCTTTGGAGTTGATAAACTGGTATTAGGCTCGTCTGGGAGAATAACATCATTGACTTTATTCATCGGCTGGCCACGAATCATAGCGAATGTGAATGATAATATTTACTACTATAACAGCACAACCACATTACAATAGCTGACGTTTCGGTGGTTTTGCCTTCATAGCTTGGGAAGGTGACATCGCAATCCACGCGGCCAAATACTTTTAAAAAGTCGGCAGGAGGACGTAGCAAAGAAAATTTGCAAATTTAACAGTGAAAATGCCAAGTATACATTGTTTGCGACGTATAGTTTATGCATACATTACTATATACTCACATTTATATTCTTGATAGTGTAGATCATTTGTCTATACATGAGCATTTGCATGGAGCATCTTTACAAATCGTTGAAATTCCACATTATTTTCTACCTGATTTCTAGTTTGCTTATCCATCGTCATTTTCTTCTAATAATCTGCTACATTTCTTATGGTTGCCACTATATCAGCAGATGCCAATTATTTCCAAGAAGAAAATGGTTTTGACATTAATTCACTCATAATGAATCTCTAGATACAAATCAGAAAAAACTTTCTAGAATGATTTACTGGTCCTATTAAAGAACATCCATTGTACAACTCATTTTGGTACCCAAATGCACTACTCAACCATGATAGGGCGATAAATCATAGAAATTGTTTGCTTATTCTTAAATTGTTAAATCCCAGGACCGACTATCTGTTAACCTCGGCATAGTTTAAATAAATGAGGATCTTCTTCTGTTTAGCCGCTCCGAGGTATTATTGATATTATTTATTGATTTACTACGGAAAATTATTGGCATTTGAGAAACATCGAAAGATCTGTAATTTCGTTACTTTTATAGGCTGCGATCTTATTCAGCTGGAACATAATATTTTTGCACCATTTAGCATTTTGAATATTGGAAAGAAATACATACAGTAGTGAAATCATTTACCAACAAATCTTACGGATCGTTTGTCAGCGACGTGCTTGCTACGTCTGCGATAATTGAACAACGTAGAAGACACTAGTGAAAAGATTTGATAACAATGCTTTAGATCTGGTTACACGTGTGTTTTTGGTTTTTCTTTTCATGTTTGCTTGCACAGATTTCTAGGCCTATCCTGTACAACAACGGACGAAGTTTTCATGAAAAGTGTTAACAATCATCGAAAGATTAACTCTCAAACCAGCGCATCACCCGGCCAGTTTTTCGAAAAGACCTTTTCCAACGCTGAAAAAATCAAAATAAAAATATGTTTGAAGTGGGCGGCGTAATTCAGCTATTACCTCGCCGGTAGAAAGGCGCACTAACATGCAGAAAAAATTTCCTAGTATTAGAGTCAAACGTTAGATTTCGAGTTTCTAGAAAGGGGGAAATAATTTCTAGTCAGGTACAGCCACCATAGACGCTATCTATCGATGATCGCACTGGTCGTTCACTGGTCGCTCACTGGTTGCTCACCCCTCCCCTCCCCCGCTCCCGTCAATTGAATAATGGACACTTGTGCATGTGAATCAACATTATTTTCTTTGCTGCCTTTCAGAGAAACGGTTTTTTCTGACTATAAAAACAGCGTTAGAATCGATTAGTTCTATGCTATCGATTGATTGCCATTAGTCTAAAGAAAGAGCTTTGTACTGCGAGACATACATGCTTGTGCAAAATCATTTAGTTTTGAATTTATCAGCAGTGTAAAAGAGTCTTTGCAAACAACCGGCCACAAAAAGCGCTAGGTTTGGATATAGGCTTTCGAATAATTACTAAGTTTTTATGTAAACTTTTTGCCCAGCGTAGGATATAGGCTTGAAAATATGTGTTACCACACAAGAAATGTTTTTCAGACATCGAGCGCCTCGAAGAAATAGATACTTTCGCCATCGCTACGGGGATCAATCCGCTAACGATCCTGGTATACTGAGGTGCACAGAAGTTTGAGGGTATGTATTGCTTATGCCATCCAAATATTAATTTGAGCACCAAGTGTTCTATAG
This sequence comes from Parelaphostrongylus tenuis, assembly GCA_019055375.1. Classification (NCBI taxonomy): domain Eukaryota; kingdom Metazoa; phylum Nematoda; class Chromadorea; order Rhabditida; family Metastrongylidae; genus Parelaphostrongylus; species Parelaphostrongylus tenuis. Next base: position 67,615 of record JAHQIW010001224.1, read on the forward strand.
GTATAATGGCTAATAAGTCAATTTTATGGACTTTGAAAGTTCAAACTTTTTGAGAAAAACTTTCCCAGTTTCTTCTATAGCTATTTTAGAGCATACTTTATGCTTCTCGGTTTAGTCAGTTCTGAGGGAAATATCTTATACACCGGTAGACACCGTAAAACTAACGAGGTTTTAGTGCCGATCTACGTGCCTAGCACTGTATAAGTGCCATAAAAGATCCCATTAGAGGCTTGAAAAATATGTTATTAGATTATATTGTTTTGAGCGAGGTATCAAAAGCACTCAAAAAGAAGGTCTACTGAATATTTAGGAATTTTAGCGTACGACTTATGGAGAACTCGAACGATTATGACTATTAATTTTTTTTAAAAGGACGTTTTCGTTACTAGAAGAGTCGCACATTCATAGTAAATTGATAAATATCCACAAATTCAAACCGAGCGAATGAAGAAAGCGATTATGAAATTTAATCATATTTTTCGGTGTCACAGGGCATTTTACAATTTTTTCGGGAGTCACACTTCCTTCATTCAGTTTCAAAAGCTCGAAGAAATGCCTCATTATGGCGACCCACCTGTTATGAATAAGTTTGACTTACAAGCTGCTTTGTATGCTGAGCCTTCCTCGAGCACTCGCGATATGGCTGAGAAGCTTGGTGTTTCGCAGCAGACTGTTGCGCTCGCTGGGGATCCGAAGATCTTGCAAACCGATGACAAAAAAGCGACAATGGTGGTCTCTACTTTGAAAAAGTCTTACTGGTTTATATCTTGATTTGCGCCTGAAAACGGAACTTTTAAAAGCTTACGAGGATTTTTTGCTCAACCCTACTATGATACACGGCGTCGGAAGGGATTAATTTCAGTAAAACATGTGGTGATGGACATAGAAGAAAACGTGTTAATTGGTTTGTGTCCGCATATAAAGACACCTAAGTGAATAATGAATGAATCGGGCGTGATTCCCTGTTGCACATAGAACAGAAAGGCATCACAGTGCCGACTTTGAGGTGGTAGTAACAATCCTGAGGCACGAGCGAAAACGTCGGCGCAGAAGGTTCTAGAAGGTTATTGATTGAACTTTGACAAAAGGACAAATGGTCAAAGCTTTTAGCCTTGCTAAATACCTGATTATTGAGCCATGCATTCGGTTTTTGCTACATTTAACGGGAAATAATCATTTTCCAAAGTTCTTTGCTATATTATTCGCAATGATGAAGCGTGAATTTCCACCAAAATAATTTGTGTGAGCCTCACAAGTTTTGAAAGAGGCATAAAGTCTAGCAATGCTTTTGTTTCTTTGTTTTGTCTTTCATCTATTCTAAAGTTGTAGCTGGAAATGGGCAGAGTGATGCCTTTTCTAATGAGTTTCTTTAAATGAAAATGTACTTCCAGATAGTCATGTTAACGGAAGGTGCAAGCTATAGTGCTGCGCTCACTAGCAAAGGTTAAGTGATTGTGTGGGGATGTCTTAGAGTAAGTGAATTTGACATCGCGGCAAACCTGCTTTCAATTCGGAGCCATTTCTGCTCTTTAATTAGAAGCCTCAACCTAGGATCGTGTTGGTTTAATTAGTGGTAGTCCACTGTAGAATAAGATGAGATATAATTCCACTGTACTGGTTCATTATGAAAAGTGGTCATTGTAAAAGTGAGAGTTATTTACGCTTTTGTCACTGAAGGACTTCTATTATGGTGTTGTGTTTTAGATTGCGGCCAATGAGAATCACCTCGTTATGTTACAGGTAGAATACTGACATTTGGAAACGGAAAAGGGGGACAATTAGGTAGAACGAGAAGAACTGACTTAATAAGGCCACGTGAATTATTTCGAACATATGTTTCTTAAATATAATTGATCAATCCATTATATCATATAATTTTTTAAGGTATTTTCCGGTACATTATACATCACCTATACTTTGTTTTCGACTGTTTAGACAGGCCTCACTCGAAAACAATAATGATCTGATAATATGATAACCTTCGCTGAGCCTTTTATGGAGTGTGGTATAGGACGCATGATTCACTCTAACAGCCATAAGCACTCGTCTGTGGTCACTGCAATGCCAGCGTGTTTTCTCAGTCAACAAGCGGTGATTTATATAACTCAGCGTAAATTCCTTTATAAGTAGAGGTATAATCTTTTCTTGCATAGTGAAGAAAGATATGCACTAACATGTAAGGTGACTGGTGAGACGAGTGATAGTGACGAGACGAGCGAGATCGCGGGAGCATACGTATACCACTTTCATTAAAAACCTCGAAAACAGCTAAATCAGTCTCTTTCAATCTTTCTTAAGTCTACACATTCAACGTCTGAAGGAGCTAGATGCATAACGCATCATTGAGAAACTGATCGAGAGCGAGAGTTTTTTCAAAATTCTTTCATGTCGATTTTTCAGCAATCTCTCCATGGACAGTATTACTAAGGACCTCAGGAGGCTTATCAAGACATGTTAAGAGACTGTCGCTAGCAGTGCAACGCTAGCTACAGAAGCACAATTATAATCAAAGTTCAGCGTAGCGTCATTTAATCGAATATTTAGCGATCAGTAATTATTTAGTATTATTTACGTCGTTCCCTGGTTCGCATGGATAATTCCTCCAATACGATGTGGCTTATTGTTTCCATAATGAATGATGTATTACAACCACATGTTTGTGTGTGTGATCTCTTCCAATGTCTCTTTTTGTGCACAGATATTTCGTGGAGCTGTTTACATTTAGTATGTATGTCTGTTTGATTTTCCTTATTCTGGTTTCCTATGACCGAATCACTGCTGAGATACGAGCAAAACACGGAGCCTTAGGTGGCTTTGAGTTGGCGATCACCCTTCAAACGAACCGATATGTTATCCATTGCTCCACCAAAGTTCTTTTCTTTTACTTTCTTCTAGCATTGCTCGAGCCATCCCTTTGTAAATTCTTGCAATCTGTGAAGTCAAATAAATTTATGACAGACGCCCTTGCCTTTCTGACACTGTTAAAATCTCATCATCTTTCATCCCTTTCCTAGAAGCAGAATGTATTGTGTTAGCTTCAAATTTCCAAATTTTTCTAGTTTGGGCGACGTATGCGTTTTTTTTAAGAACACTTGAATGTTGGTGTCCTTCTTCATTAATGTTGGATAATGTTGAATGCTAACTATCAGATTTTCTTCAAGTTAGGATGGTGTTTTTGGTCCCTCCGGTTGTCAAAAGTGCTTCAGATGAAATAAACATTGTCAATAAATCTTGTGATCTTATCAGAATAGGATAGTTTCCCACTTATGATTGTCACACTGGTCCAAAGCATGAGCTGGCTAGCGTGAAAATAAATCCGTTGTCAGCTGTTCCTCTAATGACTTCCGTTAGTCTTGAGCTCACCGCTTATGTCGTTTTGTCGTCTGCAGTACCTCTGAGAATAACGTATTTCATGGTTTGCTTGTTTTATTCCGTATAGTTTTCGGAGATATTCACTGCAAACAACTTCCGCAGGTGCTAATCTGCGTGGTTTGAAAGAGAAATCAAATTAGTAACGAAACATGGCCATGTTATTAGAGCCTATAGAGGTTAATTACAGATCAACCGATCGAACGGCTTGTACCTTTCTAGGTAAGCAATTATCCGAAAGCATTCCTTGCCAGAGAAAGCTATTCGTTCAAACTTTCAACAATTCTACGAAAGCCTGAATCTTGGCAATTCCAGTACTACGCTTATTTTATAAAAAGCCCTTTACTTGATTCGTGGCAGGAAAAATGATATTGCGTTTTACATTTGACGAACGTTTTTCCATAGTTAGGTTCTGTGTATGGTTTGTTATTGAAGGTCGAGTAACTGCTTGATAACGTGAATGTTGATGATTCTGAACTTTTATTAGAAGGTTTTGTACAAAAGCCGTGAGGGAAAGAGATCATTACATTACATCCCCAAAGTTTGCTTCTCACTCAAGAGTTATATAAGTAACAAAACATATAAGCGTCCAGAGAAAATCATGATGTATCACAGCAACGCCGAGAATGTGGAGTTATTTCTCAGCGGGTAACAAAACTGTGTTTAACCCTCAGGAATCATAAGGTGCGTTCGCACCGCGCTGCGCGACGTCAGGACTCACCCGGCTACTGTCTTGTCGACGTCGCGCCCCATGGAAAAGGAGGCGCATCTTGTGGTAAGACGGCCACATTCAGCATGACATCCACTGCCTCTCTTCCCACGAGAGAGCTGTCTGCCAATGTATCTGAAGACCTTTGACGCGATGGATGCGAGGAGACAAATTCAGGTTCTGTGAGAACATTATCATCATGAAATAATGTAATTTCATTGAAAAAACTTCATAGACATAATTTTTACGAAAAGAACGTCAATATGTCTCGTGTACTGTTTACATCCCTTATGTTTTAAGTGGAAAACTACTTCGATATGAAAGGATCCGTATATCCAGCTGATATATAATATTTGTTTCTTTTTAGTTGACGTTTTTCCAGCCATTCAAAAGCTTGAATGATGCCAATTTTAACTTAGCTTGATTTCTGGGAAGACTTTCATGCTACGATTTACTAATGGAAAAGTTAATGTTCTGTTTCGAAGTGCATTGTTCCACTTCACAGCAAATTTTTCAGTATCTTATTTATATTAAAATCCGATTATGGAAAAACTGCACTCCTACGAAAATGTAGAATGTTGGTGAACAAACTTTCACAATGTGCTTTGAGTGAAAATAGCCCTCGTTTACCCAATTTTCAACGAGGGAATCTCATGCGACGCAGTGGTCAGGTGCTCTGCTTCGCATTCAAGGTCGATTGTTTGATCTAGCGCTCATGAATCACCATGCATTCCCATCGGTAAATTGGTATCAGACTTGTCTGCGAGGATGAGCAGTAGGCTAGATAAAGGAAAGAGACGTAGTAATGGGCTTTTCAAAGTCACCTTCAGGTGGTCTCATTGAAGTTAATCCTATAGATGAGAACTATACTAGGTACACGAACTCATATCGAGAGCGTAGTGAACTAAAAGGACGCAAAGTAACAGAGATTGCAGCAGTGATTAATGTTTATAGTTGGCATTAATAAGAAGATTCCCGAGCGAAGTCAATGAAACAGTATTGTGTCGCAGTATGCAAAATCATTTTTACCAAATAAGTTTTGCTTTGTAATTGCTTTCGCCTAATCTTATCATTTTCTGATTTACAGCCTCTGGCTGCTTTCCAGGAACTGGTTGTCCACTCTCAAGGCGTACTCATTCTGCCTTTTTTCTCACTCTCAATTTTCTCACGGTCTCGATCTGTGACGGCGGCATCCCATATCGCAGACATGAAGGCGCTCGTGTTAGAGCAGAAGCAGAAAGCATGACATTTCCGCAATGAGACGCAGATGCCGCCCTCCACGAGTGTTGCGCAAGCGGCGGGAGCGGCATCGCTTGGCTATCAATGCTGGTTCTCGAAATGTTGAGTTATAAGAATCACGCTGCCACGATCGATTGAATTTTGTTACGACCGGATTAAGGGTGAATTGACAAAATCGACCATACTGCAACATCAGCATTGTTTAGTAAATCTAAATCTAAGTGATAAGCCAAGCGAATTTCAATACAATATATTTCAATACTCAAGAGTTTTTATGTTTTACTGCTCTTTCGCAGTTTTATAATGTTTCTAAGATACGTAGTAAATTTGAGTGGCGAGCGAAAATTCTACCTTAGGTGGGTGTTGAACCCGCGTTTCACCCGCACCGGGAACGCGTGCTAGCATTATACTATCGAGGCTCGTTTCGATACCATTCATTCTTGAATCTCTCTATCATGGCTCTCAGCCACGATACTATATCTGTACTACATATCTATACTATATATATATGTATATATATATATATATATATATATATATATATACTGACGTAATAGTCGTTAGCCATACAAGCGATAATAGACAATTAATTACTCTGAAAAACTTCACGGCGACACTTTCACCTCACGCAGAGGATTAATAATTCAGCGTCGATTCCTTCATATGTAGGGGGTATATCCTCTTACAAGCAACTGACTGAACTAAAAGGCACCGTGCCACTATGTGATTGAAAGGCCGAAACCATGTTCGAAACTTCTAAGTGCCATAAGAATCTTCAATGTCTCTTTCGTAGCTATCAGACACCATCCACTCATACTACCGTTTATAGTCGGGTAAACAACTTCGCTTTATGACGCCACTTATGATGGCAATCATTGTGATATGTAATACACAAAGTTTCTAATGTTTTGCAGCTATTTCACAGTTTTATGTTGTTTTAACTATACCTAATAGATTGTAAGAGTATATAGAATAATAGAATAGTATAGGATACACGTGATAGAATTTACCTAGAGCGACATAATCGTTATAAATTTGTGGCTGAGAGCCATGATAGAGAGATTCAAGAATGAATGGTATCGAAACGAGCCTCGATAGTATAATGCTAGCACGCGTTCCCGGTGCGGGTGAAACGCGGGTTCAACACCCACCTAAGGTAGAATTTTCGCTCGCCACTCAAATTTACTACGTATCTTAGAAACATTATAAAACTGCGAAAGAGCAGTAAAACATAAAAACTCTTGAGTATTGAAATATATTGTATTGAAATTCGCTTGGCTTATCACTTAGATTTAGATTTACTAAACAATGCTGATGTTGCAGTATGGTCGATTTTGTCAATTCACCCTTAATCCGGTCGTAACAAAATTCAATCGATCGTGGCAGCGTGATTCTTATAACTCAACATTTCGAGAACCAGCATTGATAGCCAAGCGATGCCGCTCCCGCCGCTTGCGCAACACTCGTGGAGGGCGGCATCTGCGTCTCATTGCGGAAATGTCATGCTTTCTGCTTCTGCTCTAACACGAGCGCCTTCATGTCTGCGATATGGGATGCCGCCGTCACAGATCGAGACCGTGAGAAAATTGAGAGTGAGAAAAAAGGCAGAATGAGTACGCCTTGAGAGTGGACAACCAGTTCCTGGAAAGCAGCCAGAGGCTGTAAATCAGAAAATGATAAGATTAGGCGAAAGCAATTACAAAGCAAAACTTATTTGGTAAAAATGATTTTGCATACTGCGACACAATACTGTTTCATTGACTTCGCTCGGGAATCTTCTTATTAATGCCAACTATAAACATTAATCACTGCTGCAATCTCTGTTACTTTGCGTCCTTTTAGTTCACTACGCTCTCGATATGAGTTCGTGTACCTAGTATAGTTCTCATCTATAGGATTAACTTCAATGAGACCACCTGAAGGTGACTTTGAAAAGCCCATTACTACGTCTCTTTCCTTTATCTAGCCTACTGCTCATCCTCGCAGACAAGTCTGATACCAATTTACCGATGGGAATGCATGGTGATTCATGAGCGCTAGATCAAACAATCGACCTTGAATGCGAAGCAGAGCACCTGACCACTGCGTCGCATGAGCTTCCCTCGTTGAAAATTGGGTAAACGAGGGCTATTTTCACTCAAAGCACATTGTGAAAGTTTGTTCACCAACATTCTACATTTTCGCAGGAGTGCAGTTTTTCCATAATCGGATTTTAATATAAATAAGATACTGAAAAATTTGCTGTGAAGTGGAACAATGCACTTCGAAACAGAACATTAACTTTTCCATTAGTAAATCGTAGCATGAAAGTCTTCCCAGAAATCAAGCTAAGTTAAAATTGGCATCATTCAAGCTTTTGAATGGCTGGAAAAACGTCAACTGAAAAAGAAACAAATATTATATATCAGCTGGATATACGGATCCTTTCATATCGAAGTAGTTTTCCACTTAAAACATAAGGGATGTAAACAGTACACGAGACATATTGACGTTCTTTTCGTAAAAATTATGTCTATGAAGTTTTTTCAATGAAATTACATTATTTCATGATGATAATGTTCTCACAGAACCTGAATTTGTCTCCTCGCATCCATCGCGTCAAAGGTCTTCAGATACATTGGCAGACAGCTCTCTCGTGGGAAGAGAGGCAGTGGATGTCATGCTGAATGTGGCCGTCTTACCACAAGATGCGCCTCCTTTTCCATGGGGCGCGACGTCGACAAGACAGTAGCCGGGTGAGTCCTGACGTCGCGCAGCGCGGTGCGAACGCACCTTATGATTCCTGAGGGTTAAACACAGTTTTGTTACCCGCTGAGAAATAACTCCACATTCTCGGCGTTGCTGTGATACATCATGATTTTCTCTGGACGCTTATATGTTTTGTTACTTATATAACTCTTGAGTGAGAAGCAAACTTTGGGGATGTAATGTAATGATCTCTTTCCCTCACGGCTTTTGTACAAAACCTTCTAATAAAAGTTCAGAATCATCAACATTCACGTTATCAAGCAGTTACTCGACCTTCAATAACAAACCATACACAGAACCTAACTATGGAAAAACGTTCGTCAAATGTAAAACGCAATATCATTTTTCCTGCCACGAATCAAGTAAAGGGCTTTTTATAAAATAAGCGTAGTACTGGAATTGCCAAGATTCAGGCTTTCGTAGAATTGTTGAAAGTTTGAACGAATAGCTTTCTCTGGCAAGGAATGCTTTCGGATAATTGCTTACCTAGAAAGGTACAAGCCGTTCGATCGGTTTGATCTGTAATTAACCTCTATAGGCTCTAATAACATGGCCATGTTTCGTTACTAATTTGATTTCTCTTTCAAACCACGCAGATTAGCACCTGCGGAAGTTGTTTGCAGTGAATATCTCCGAAAACTATACGGAATAAAACAAGCAAACCATGAAATACGTTATTCTCAGAGGTACTGCAGACGACAAAACGACATAAGCGGTGAGCTCAAGACTAACGGAAGTCATTAGAGGAACAGCTGACAACGGATTTATTTTCACGCTAGCCAGCTCATGCTTTGGACCAGTGTGACAATCATAAGTGGGAAACTATCCTATTCTGATAAGATCACAAGATTTATTGACAATGTTTATTTCATCTGAAGCACTTTTGACAACCGGAGGGACCAAAAACACCATCCTAACTTGAAGAAAATCTGATAGTTAGCATTCAACATTATCCAACATTAATGAAGAAGGACACCAACATTCAAGTGTTCTTAAAAAAAACGCATACGTCGCCCAAACTAGAAAAATTTGGAAATTTGAAGCTAACACAATACATTCTGCTTCTAGGAAAGGGATGAAAGATGATGAGATTTTAACAGTGTCAGAAAGGCAAGGGCGTCTGTCATAAATTTATTTGACTTCACAGATTGCAAGAATTTACAAAGGGATGGCTCGAGCAATGCTAGAAGAAAGTAAAAGAAAAGAACTTTGGTGGAGCAATGGATAACATATCGGTTCGTTTGAAGGGTGATCGCCAACTCAAAGCCACCTAAGGCTCCGTGTTTTGCTCGTATCTCAGCAGTGATTCGGTCATAGGAAACCAGAATAAGGAAAATCAAACAGACATACATACTAAATGTAAACAGCTCCACGAAATATCTGTGCACAAAAAGAGACATTGGAAGAGATCACACACACAAACATGTGGTTGTAATACATCATTCATTATGGAAACAATAAGCCACATCGTATTGGAGGAATTATCTATGCGAACCAAGGAACGACGTAAATAATACTAAATAATTACTGATCGCTAAATATTCGATTAAATGACGCTACGCTGAACTTTGATTATAATTGTGCTTCTGTAGCTAGCGTTGCACTGCTAGCGACAGTCTCTTAACATGTCTTGATAAGCCTCCTGAGGTCCTTAGTAATACTGTCCATGGAGAGATTGCTGAAAAATCGACATGAAAGAATTTTGAAAAAACTCTCGCTCTCGATCAGTTTCTCAATGATGCGTTATGCATCTAGCTCCTTCAGACGTTGAATGTGTAGACTTAAGAAAGATTGAAAGAGACTGATTTAGCTGTTTTCGAGGTTTTTAATGAAAGTGGTATACGTATGCTCCCGCGATCTCGCTCGTCTCGTCACTATCACTCGTCTCACCAGTCACCTTACATGTTAGTGCATATCTTTCTTCACTATGCAAGAAAAGATTATACCTCTACTTATAAAGGAATTTACGCTGAGTTATATAAATCACCGCTTGTTGACTGAGAAAACACGCTGGTATTGCAGTGACCACAGACGAGTGTTTATGGCTGTTAGAGTGAATCATGCGTCCTATACCACACTCCATAAAAGGCTCAGCGAAGGTTATCATATTATCAGATCATTATTGTTTTCGAGTGAGGCCTGTCTAAACAGTCGAAAACAAAGTATAGGTGATGTATAATGTACCGGAAAATACCTTTAAAAATTATATGATATAATGGATTGATCAATTATATTTAAGAAACATATGTTCAAATAATTCACGTGGCCTTATTAAGTCAGTTCTTCTCGTTCTACCTAATTGTCCCCCTTTTCCGTTTCCAAATGTCAGTATTCTACCTGTAACATAACGAGGTGATTCTCATTGGCCGCAATCTAAAACACAACACCATAATAGAAGTCCTTCAGTGACAAAAGCGTAAATAACTCTCACTTTTACAATGACCACTTTTCATAATGAACCAGTACAGTGGGATTATATCTCATCTTATTCTACAGTGGACTACCACTAATTAAACCAACACGATCCTAGGTTGAGGCTTCTAATTAAAGAGCAGAAATGGCTCCGAATTGAAAGCAGGTTTGCCGCGATGTCAAATTCACTTACTCTAAGACATCCCCACACAATCACTTAACCTTTGCTAGTGAGCGCAGCACTATAGCTTGCACCTTCCGTTAACATGACTATCTGGAAGTACATTTTCATTTAAAGAAACTCATTAGAAAAGGCATCACTCTGCCCATTTCCAGCTACAACTTTAGAATAGATGAAAAACAAAACAAAGAAACAAAAGCATTGTTAGACTTTATGCCTCTTTCAAAACTTGTGAGGCTCACACAAATTATTTTGGTGGAAATCCACGCTTCATCATTGCGAATAATATAGCAAAGAACTTTGGAAAATGATTATTTCCCGTTAAATGTAGCAAAAACCGAATGCATGGCTCAATAATCAGGTATTTAGCAAGGCTAAAAGCTTTGACCATTTGTCCTTTTGTCAAAGTTCAATCAATAACCTTCTAAAACCTTCTGCGCCGACGTTTTCGCTCGTGCCTCAGGATTGTTACTACCACCTCAAAGTCGGCACTGTGATGCCTTTCTGTTCTATGTGCAACAGGGAATCACGCCCGATTCATTCATTATTCACTTAGGTGTCTTTATATGCTGACACAAACCAATTAACAAGTTTTCTTCTATGTCCATCACCACATGTTTTACTGAAATTAATCCCTTCCGACGCCGTGTATCATAGTAGGGTTAAGCAAAAAATTCTCGTAAGCTTTTAAAAGTTCTGTTTTCAGGCCGCAAGTCAAGATATAAACCAGTGAAGACTTTTTCAAAGCAGAGACCACCATTGTCGCTTTTTTGTCATCGGTTTGCAAGATTTCGGATCCCCAGCTAGCGCAACAGTCTGCTGCGAAACACCAAGCTTCTCAGCCATATCGCGAGTGCTCGAAAAAGGCTCAGCATACAAAGCAGATTGCAAGTTAAACTTATTCATAATAAGTGGGTCGCCATAATGAGGCATGTCTTCGAGCTTTTGAAAACTTAATGAAGGAAGTGTGACTCCAGAAAAAATTGTAAAATGCCCTGTGACACCGAAAATATGATTAAATTTCATAATCGCTTTTCTTCATTCGCTCGGTTTGAATTTGTGGATATTTATCAATTTACTATGAATGTGCGACTCTTCTAGTAACGAAAACGTCCTTTTAAAAAAAATGAATAGTCATAATCGTTCGAGTTCTCCATAAGTCATACGCTAAAATTCCTAAATATTCAGTAGACCTTCTTTTTGAGTGCTTTTGATACCTCGCTCAAAACAATATAATCTAATAACATATTTTTCAAGCGCCTAATGGGATCTTTTATGGCACTTATACAGTGCTAGGCACTTAGATCGGCACTAAAACCTCGTTAGTTTTACGGTGTCTACCGGTGTATAAGATATTTCCCTCAGAACTGACTAAACCGAGAAGCATAAAGTATGTTCCAAAATAGCTATAGAAGAAAACTGGGGAAGTTTTTCTCAAAAAGTTTGAACTTTCAAAGTCTGTAAATTGACTTATTAGCCATTATACCTATAGAACACTTGGTGCTCAAATTAATATTTGGATGGCATAAGCAATACATACCCTCAAACTTCTGTGCACCTCAGTATACCAGGATCGTTAGCGGATTGATCCCCGTAGCGATGGCGAAAGTCATCTATTTATTCAAGGCGCTCGATGTCTGAAAAACATTTTCTTGTGTGGTAAGACATATTTTTCAAGCCTATATCCTACGCTGGGCAAAAAGTTTACATAAAAACTTAGTAATTATTCGAAAAGCCTAAATCCAAACCTAGCGCTTTTTGTGGCCGGTTGTTTGCAAAGACTCTTTTACACTGCTGATAAATTCAAAACTAAATGATTTTTCACAAGCATGTATGTCTCGCAGTACAAGAGCTCTTTCTTTAGACTATTGGCAATCAATCGATAGCATAGAACTAATCGATTCTAACGCTGTTTTTATAGTCAGGAAAAACCGTTTCTCTGAAAGGCAGCAAAGAAAATAATGTTGATTCACATGCACAAGTGTCCATTATTCAATTAACGGGAGCGGGGAGATGGGTGAGCAACCAGTGAGCGACCATGAACGACCAGTGCGATCATCGATAGATAGCGTCTATGCTGGCTGTATCTGACTAGAAATTATTTCCCCCTTTCTAGAAACTCCAAATTCAACGTTTGACTCTAATACTAGGAAATTTCTCTGCATGTTAGTGCGCCTTTCTACCGGCGAGGTAATAGCTGATTTACGCCGCCCACTTCAAGCATATTTTTATTTTGAATTTTTCAGCGTTGGAAAAGACCTTTTCGAAAAACTGGCCGGTTGCTGCGCTGGTCTGAGAGTTAAGCCTTTGATGATTTTTAATACTTTTCATGAAAACTTCGTTGTTGTTGCATAGGATAGGCCTAGAAATCTGCGCAAGCAAACATGAAAAAAAAAACCAAAAACACACGTATAAACAGATCTAAAGCATTGTTATCAAATCTTTTCGTCAGTATCGTCTCGTTGCTCAATTATGGCAGACGTAGCAAGCACGTCGCTGACAAACGATCCGTAAGATTTGTTGGAAGATGATTTCACTGCTCTATGTATTTCTTTTCCATATTCAAAATGCTAAATGGTGCAAAAATATTATGTTCCTGTTGAGCAAGATCGCAGTCTTTAGAAGTAACGAAATTGCAGATCTTTCGATGTTCTCAAAGGCCAATAATTTCCCATATTAAATCAATACTAATATCAATAACACCTCAGAGCGGCTAAACAAAAGAAGATAATCATTTATTCAAACTATGCCGAGGTTAATAGCTGGTCGGTCCTGGGATTTATTGCAAACGGTTTCTATGTTTAACCGCCCTATCATGGTTGCGTAGTGCATTCGGGTACCAAAGTGAGTTGTACAACGGGTGTTCGTTAATAGGACGAGTAAGTCATTCTAAAAAGTTTTTCATGGTTTGTATTTAGAGATTCACCATGAGTAAATTAATGACAAAACCATTTTCTTCTTGGCAATAATTGGCATCAGCTGATATAGTGTGACAACCATAAGAATAAGTAGCAGATTATTAGAAGGAAGTGATGATGGATTACCAAACTAGAAATCAGGTAGAAAAGAATGTGGAATTTTAATGATTCGTAAAGATGTTTCACGCAAGTGTTCATGTATAGACAAATCGTATACACTATTATGAATATAAATGTATGCAGTAATGTATGCACAAATTATACGCCGCAAACGATGTATACTTGGCATTTTCACTGTACAATCTGCCAATTTTATTTGCTACGTCCTCCTGCCGGATTTTCAAAAGTATTTGGCCGTATGGATTGCAATGTGACCTTCCCAAGCTATAAAGGAAAATCACCGAAACGTCAGCTATGGTAATGTGATTGTGCTGTATTGTAGTATTCATCAATACTTATACACATTCACTATTATTCGTGGCCTGCGATGAATCAAGTCAGTGTTGTTGTTCTCTCAGATGAGCCTAATACCAATTCACCAACTCCAAAGGGACAGAAGGCTTGGTGAGCCATTAGCACGCGATGGAGCTATAGACCATTGAATGACTGACCACGTGTATATCACAAACATCTCTAACCACTGAGGTAAACGCGTTCAGTGAAAAATACTGGGAGAACAAAGGTAAAAAAAAAGATATGAAGAAGTTCCTTCCACAGCTCCACAAATAGTAGCAATCAGAAAACTCTGACCTTAGATGGAATGCCATGTCCAACGTATCGATTCTTGAGTACTCGACGGTACGCTGCGTCGTGTCGTTAGCCCACCATACCTTCACCTGTATGAGATAATGTAGAACAGAAAATAGGGAACTTCATTCTCATGAAAAACAAATAAACAGCCAAAACAGAGAGATACGGAGAAATGAGAGAGAGAGAGAGAGAGAGAAAAAGAAAGAAAGAGATGTTCGTCCAGTGAGTAACTAACCATAAGAGGAGCCGTGCCGCTTATTTCATAAACGTTGCGGGCCAATACGCCTTCTAGCGCCACTTACATCACATAAGTTCCCGAACAAGCACTTCCTTACAATTTCTTGCGTTCGGCTGCTGAAAACAGTAAACATTCAATGCGTCAGATTAAAGGCAGATTAGAGATGAATTACTGGAGACGTAGATGATAAGTGGTCGCTTTAAGTGATTTCGATCCATTTCTTCAACATATGAACAGATTATATCCCTAACAATACACCCCATCCCCACCCAGAAAATTTACCTCTCTTGATTTCAAATCGAAATATGGATGTATTATCAGCAGACCCAACCACTTAAAGATGATAGTGTCACGCTACTTGCTTGAATTTTTTGTGACAGTTCAGCCTCATAGTTGGGAAAGTAAATGTTAGGTGATTCATTGATAGACTAACATAGTTATTCCGCTATTCGAAACACAATTATCGATCAAAAGAAAACCTTGACAAGAAGAGGTATCGGAACCTCCGCACGCCCGCTTAATTTCTCGAATGGCTTTCCCATTCGCAACACCACTTCAACGTCTCGTGAAACACGTGGTGGATAGCGTGCAAACTGTGGTAATTGCCCGCTCCTTGGATTGTTCAAAAATGGACATGTACGCATCTTCATGTATGCGCCTCACCAGACCTTGTACCTGTAAGATGGTGTCGTTAGATAAATATCGACAAATGCGCAGTAAAATTATTTCAGTTTTTCTGTATGAAACCTAAGTAATGCAGTAAAAGTTAAAGGACCACTGCAAGTAAAAAAGAACATGAAAATGAGATAGGATACAAAAAGTGAGATCCGCTGTGAAGTATTTTATAATCTTCACGAGAAGCTATATGGACCAACAATTTTTGACATGTGCTCCCACCTCCTCAGGCAAAAAACTCCTGCTTGGGATCGAAAGTCTTGCAGGTCAGTCAGGATCCTTGAGTCCATACGCAGTTATTATATTTAGCGATTTAGGAATATACATATAAATTCCCATGCTGGAAAAGTGAAGAGATACCGAAATTAGACCACAATAATCGCACGAAGGATAGGTTTTATTGTGAGTGATATGAAGGAAGTATCTGTGAGTATTTTGATCTAGGGCAAGATGCTCAGTTACAATGAAAGAAATCGAATTGCTAGAAATACATAAGACTAACCTGCAGCTCAAAGATTCTTTCGACGACGATCCAGTCCTGTTTTCGTGTGACTGTCGCGACATTTCCGATTCCAATCGCACACTCTACTCTCATTGAGTAGCCACCCTCCTTCAGTTGTCCTCATAAAGACTAATTCCAACAATGTGCTTCTATAATTAAGTTCAGATGTGAGTCTGAACAGACTTTCAATTAGTGGTGATTGAAAGAGTAATGTTAACATAGATGTTCGCTCTGTTCTTTGTTCACCTGAAGCTGACCCGACTGGTGCACTCAGATTATGGAGGATAACGAGCTACTACCTACATCAACATCACCAAGAAAGCGCGACTCGTACTACATGCACATTGTATAAATTGAAATCTATATATGCGATAGAAGGAACCCAAGCATTCAATTTATGTGCAGATGTTAAAGATTTGCTCTTATACATTTACGGTTCTTTTCTGTTAAACGGCGACAGATAGATATTCAACTCTACTCGCTGGACAAGAAATTTTCATTGCAGTGTTAGAAATCATTTGAGAGCTCATATTTCCGGAGTCGCTTTCGATAAAACAATTTTACAATGCTGTAGCATACAGAATAAAACTATATTTCACACAAGCCGCGCGTCTTCATTCTTATCATACGCATTAATCGCTAGAAACACGAGAGGCATAGGAAGGTGTGAAGGATAATTTCTAGTATCTGAGACAATCGTTTATCTAATGTCTTCTTCAAAGTGGAGAATAAATTCCGTATTGAACCACAGGCACTCCATATGTCTAGCTCGTCAGGGCACGGATCGCTCGCTCGGTCCCCTAACCCGTTGATTTGCCGCTAAACAAGCCGTCAAATATGTGAATCTTTATCTTACTTCCCCTGCTTCATTGCAGTAAAACGGCCATTCCAGGAAATGTGGGTAGCGTTGAAATCATCAAAACTTATACCATCGAATGATTACTAATAGTCTGAGGCAAGAGCTCTGTGCGGTAAAGTGTAGAACAAAAATGTTATCTTTCTCCTACAGCGCTCTCAAAAAAACTTTTCTGAAAAGCAAGCACATTTTTGAGTTATTAGACTTGCTCTATCAAAATGGTACTAGCACTCTTTATATCCAGAGAAATACAAGCGAGATAAGGAAAAAAAATGCGAGGTGCATGTAAAACTCATTTTTAATCTAAATTCGCAGCGCCACAAAAAAAGTGTTTTGAAAAAGCGGCCACTTGCAGCTTTAACAAGGGATTCATACTTTTGAATGATCACTAACACTCCTATGAAAAATTCACGTTCAGCGATAGGGGTCGACAATTCACTTGTTGCCGTGTTTGGCCGTTATGATTAGCTGATAATGTTAAATTCCCCTTTTCTATATTCAAAACCAACACCGCCTATTCTACCATCTTGATTTTTCTGTTAAATCTTTTGCCATAGCACACCGTGTCTGCATTAGCTCCACTGGCTGAGTGGTTTCGTATGTTGTCCATTCCATTGGCTGAGTGATTCTGTACGTCTGAGCTTCTCTTCGCGACTCCCAAATTATACAAGGTGTTGAAAACCGCACATCACCGACTTCTATGGTTACGTAATTGCCAAAACTCATAAAGGTAAGAGTAATTGTATTGCCACTTGAGGTGAATTTCTATCCAGACGTTTGGCTAATGTGATACAGCCTGCGTGAGCTCAACTCTATACTGACTCTCTTAGAGGTTTGTGATGAAGCTCACACTGTGACGCATAACAAGGTCATTACTGTGCACTTCAGCGATGGTCAAGTTATGATGAGATGCATCGTTTTGCTCGAGGGCCTTCTTTGATTACAATATATACTATCACCTTGAGCAACTGTACGAAATCCCTTCAATGAATAGGGACTGAATACGGGATGCCTTCTGAAGAGGGTCGCTGAGCCTAAACATCTTCTCTCGTCGCATATCTAAATCGACGTATATTTAGAATCTTTTCTTGAGGAAAGACTCAGACTTTGTTATCACTGTTGTAATATGTTATATTTGTGGTATTGTTGAGGCCAGCTTCGAGGAAGGTAGTTTGTCTTTTGCCATCAGACTTTCATCATTTGAAACAAATTTGCGAAGGTTCATGTTGAGGTCGATGATCGTTTGCTTCACACGTGAATGCATATATATTAACTTCTCCAACTCGTCGGTGGTCAGAATCAGGTTGCTCACGTATTAGTTGTTTTTTATCTCTTTGACCAAAGCAGTATATTGGTTGCGGTTTCAAAGGTGGTGATGAACTGTTCCCGCAAACAAAAACAGGGATTCAGTTAAGCCAAAGGCAACTCTGGTGAATCGAATAACCTTGAAAATGCTGGGGAAAGGTGATAACTTATGGTTGTGCAGTCAAGTTGGGAAAGTTGTGTTGGAAAAGTCAAAACATATGTTCTCATGTGTGAATCAAATGTTCAGTAACCCAACATGAACCTCCGCGAATTTGTTCCAAATGATGACGATCTGACGACGAGAATACCAGTATTGTAGGCATCACGACCAAATACCAAAGGTGCTTGGAATCCCATGGTACGCTCAATCTGATTCTATACAGATAATGTGCGCTATAAAATACATCAACGCGTCACCAAAAGAACGGTTTCTAGTACCCTAGCTACTGTATACGACCCAGTGAGCTCCCTCGTAGCATTATTTCATAATGCAAAAGTATTTTTAGGTTCTTTATGGAAAGACAACCACGACGGGGACACTGTACACCAGAGCCTACGAGGTCAGTGGATGCAGATATGCACGAAAATAAACTTATTTTCGGAACTCTATCGCGTTGCCTGGGAACGAAGGAGAGCGAGTACATGCTAGTAACCTTTGCAGACGCCAATAATGAAACTATAGTTGCCTGTATTTAACTACGCTCAGGAGACAACTAAACTTTTGATCGAAAAAAGCATACTGCTTTCGTTGAAGCTAATCTAAACCATACCAATATCGGAACTGGTTGCTGTCACTTTAGCACTTCGATTGACGATTGCTGTCCTAACCCAGCTCCGCAATTAGCTTAATATTCAGAGCATATATATTTTCATCCACGGGCCTCCCTCTTTGAGGGATCCCGCCCGGTTAGTCGCGAGGGCACGTGGCGCGTCCCCAGGTGGTGGATAGGGGAATAAAACGCGAACCAAAAGCGACCGTGTGCTTCCCAGAGACGCAGGTGGATTCAGGGGACGAGCTCCCTGCTTCTGCAGTGCCGACTTGACAAAACTCTATTTCTACGAGTCAAGTCGGCCAAAAGCCTGCAATCAAGCGGCTGGGAAGTACATGGGAGGCGGTTAGGAGTCGCCTCCAACAAATAAGCTCCTCCCGTTCCTCCGAGAGAGACTGGCAAGCTACTCGTGAGTACCCAGCCCCCACGTTTAGAGCCTGGCAAGCTACACGTTGGGTATCAAAAATGCCAAAAACAGTAACAAATATGGGCCTCATTCCCCTGACCCCGAAAGAGCCCCTGGTACGGCAGCGCCAGGTAGGACGAGTACGGAGAGGCTGCTAAAATCTCAGGGCCGAACTAGGCTGCCAAGATCGAAACGGACTAAAATGACGATCTGTACCTACAATGCGAGAACCCTTGCTCAACAATCCGCTGTAGAAGATCTGTTGATTCAAGCAAGAAGAATAAGGTACGACGTCATTGGCCTGGCTGAGACGAGAAGGCGCCATCCTTTTCACGCTGTCTATGACACCGGAGAAGAACTGTTCCTTGGAACATGCGATCGCAGAGGTGTCGGTGGCGTTGGCGTCCTCGTCAAATCGAATTTGACCGTGAACATTGATTCGTTCGAACAACTAACAACCCGCATCGGACGATTACGGTTGAAACGATGTGGTTCTATGCCGGCTTTGACCATCTTCGTTGCTTACGCACCAACATCAAGCTATGACGAAGACGAAGTCGAAGCGTTCTATATGGACCTCGAAAAATTCTTCAGAGAAGATCATACATTCTTCAAGGTCATTGTCGGAGATTTTAACGCAAAAATTGGACCTAGAAGAACGTCTGAAGAACGTCACATAGGGACCCACGGACTAGAATGGAATGAACAGGGTGAGAGGCTATCCGAGTTTATCATGACGACCCAAACCATCCATGGTAACTCGCAATTCCAAAAGCCTCTCTCTCAGCGATGGACGTGGGAGTCTCCCAATGGAGAGTACCATAACGAAATAGATCACATCATAGTAAATCGAAGGTTTTGCCTGACCGACGTCGCTGTTGTTCCCAAGTTCTAC
Organism: Parelaphostrongylus tenuis; assembly: GCA_019055375.1. Classification (NCBI taxonomy): domain Eukaryota; kingdom Metazoa; phylum Nematoda; class Chromadorea; order Rhabditida; family Metastrongylidae; genus Parelaphostrongylus; species Parelaphostrongylus tenuis. The sequence goes on from JAHQIW010001224.1 coordinate 87,588, forward strand.
ACGGGATCAGACCATCGCCTCCTTCGCGCAACGTTCCGATTTTCGAGGAGAGGAGAGGAGAGAAAGCCGCTAAATTCAAACAACGAAGTCCCAGAACTACCATAAACTGGGATGTATTCAAATCATTAGTCGGCTCTTGGGAAGATACCGTTGTCGACAACATCGACGAAGAATACGATCGACTCGTTGAATATCTTCACGTTGGCGCTAAAAAAGCCGAAAGTCCTAAGGTCACGAAGAGACGCTTGTCTCCGCAGACACTCGAGCTGATACGTCAACGTGGAATCGCACGAGCCGCAGGCAACCGAAACCTTACGTCCGAACTTGCGAAACGATGCAGAGAAGCGATAAAAGAAGACCTTAAAGAGAGAAGAGCAGCAGTTATGGCAGAAGCTGCAGAAGCTGGGAAGAGCATTCGCAAAGCCCAGCGAGGCTTCGCCAACTATAAGACCAAGATGATTGCACTCCGATACCCTGACGGGACACTTACAGCTTCCAGAAGGGCTATGGAGAAAATCATCCACCAGTACTACTCGGATCTCTTCGCTAGCCATGTTCTCTTACCGTCATATAAATTGAAAGAGGACGAATATGTCGTTCCACCGGTCCTTCCTTCCGAAATCCGACATGCTATATCGTCGGTGAAAAACAGAACAACACCCGGTCCAGACAGGATTAGACCAGAACACCTGAAGAACCTGCCGCCAGTTCTCATCAACACCCTGGCTCGGCTCTTCACTCGCTACCTGTCAGAATGCAAGGTCCCTATTCAATGGAAAACCAGCAAGACCGTATTGTTGTTCAAAAAGGGAGACCTTCACGACATAGGCAATTATCGCCCAATCTGCTTGCTGTCCGTTGTCTATAAACTCTTTACTCGAGTCATCCTGAACAGGATTGACAGAACACTGGACGAAGGACAGCCATGCGAACAAGCAGGGTTCAGAAAAGGATTTAGTACCATGGACCACATCCACACGATCACAAGACTCATTGAAGTTTCGCGAGAGTACAAACAACCACTCTGTCTCACTTTTATCGATCTGAAAAAAGCCTTTGATTCAGTGGAAACAGAAGCGGTTATAGAGGCTCTGGATAACCAGGGCGTCCCTACTCGGTACATAATGATCCTTCGTGAGCTTTATAAAGATTTCACGACCAGAATATCTCCATTCTACAACAATATCACCATTGACGTAAGAAGAGGGGTTCGACAAGGCGATACAATATCGCCAAAACTATTCACTGCCACCCTACAAAACGTCATGCGAACATTAGAATGGGACGAAATGGGAGTGAAAATTGACGGTCGACAATTAAACCATCTTCGCTTTGCTGACGATATCGTTCTCATAACACCAAACATCAGCCAAGCGGAACGAATGTTGACTGATTTCGATAACGCCTGTGGAAAGATCGGTCTTCAACTGAATCTAACGAAAACAATGTTCATGAGGAACGGATGGGTTTCTAATGCCCCATTCACGCTCAACGGAACGACAATTTCCGAATGCTCCAGTTACATCTATCTAGGTCGTGAAATCAACATGATGAACGACCTAGCCCCAGAGTTGAGCAGGAGGAAACGAGCGGCTTGGGGAACGTTTAAGAGCATCGAAGATGTAGTGAAGAGGACAAAGAACATCCGACTCCGTGCCCACCTTTTCGACTCGACAATTATCCCTGCCCTAACGTATGCAGCAGAAACCTGGTCGCTACGTAAGCAGGATGAAAGATCACTTGCCGTTATCGAACGCGCAGTCGAAAGGTCGATGCTAGGAGTATCTCGTATTTCGCAAATGAGACAAAGGATCCGAACTTCCGACCTACGTCAACGATCGAAAATCAGAGACGCCGTTCTACACGCCAGGATATCGAAAATAAGGTGGGCCGGACACGTGATGCGCTTCAACGACAACCGATGGACGAGAGCCGTTACCGACTGGATTCCTCGGGACGTCAAGCGCTCTAAAGGAAGACCACTGACCCGTTGGTCCGATTTCTTCACGAAAGCGATGGAAGAAAGATATGATGCTCAGCGAATTCCTAGAGCAAGGAGGACCCACTGGGCTACTCTTGCACGCGATAGGGAAAAATGGAAGAGTTGCTGGTACCCGCTCGAGTCACTCGACGATCAACGGGACGACAGGTCATACGACAGGTGATACAGGTGATATATTTTCACAGACTCGGAAATCGCTCTAATTGGATAAAACGCAAGCAGTTAAACAGCGTCGGACCCCGAATATTTGATCGTCTAATGGAGATAGGAAAAATTCCTCAAAACATAGAAAGTATAGGTCCACACATCCACTTCGGACACGTTACATCACCAAGCAGTGCAGCGGATTGGATAATTCGAGGACCTGATCAACGGGAATGACTCGAGCACCTATGATGATGTGTCGAACCATTCTTTCTAGAACCCCTAGAGAAAATGGAATATCACGTTAAACACTTCTCAATACAATGAAAGCTCTTCCGCCAAATCGCTAATGCCAACACCCCAGAATAATCAAATAGGTGTAAAGTGAAACGAAATCATATAAGAGCAACAATATGTTCTTATTAAACGGAATACCTCAAATGGAGACAACATAGTTCACATTACTTTACTGGAGAAATAACGAACTTAACCAACGCTAAAAGGGTCGTGGCAGGATTCCACGATATATTCAAATTTTAGTCGTCAAGTCAATGCTCGCAGAACGAATCACATTAGATTATCTGCAGTTCTACAAGTCACGGGAACAAACTATGACTATGATATCTCCGGAATGGAAATCGTCATAGCCGTCAAAGTTTGGTCAAACAGCACCAGTTATCAACGATAAGACCTTCTATGATGCAGTAACGACACACCCAAATATTGAATTGGATCTATAACGGTTTGATATGATGTTTTGGACGTCTAGGGCGAAGTGATCCGAGCAGAAGCCAAAAATTCCTTATTAGTTATACAGAATTCATAGTTGGCATCTACCACTATCCGAGAGTGTTACGGCAGTGGTCATCCGGCATGAGCACACTATGTCTCTTGTTTGAGAAAAATTAAGTACCCGCAAACTTAGAGCACAAGTAACGAAAATTCTTCGTCTATTTGTTCAATGCCAGCGATTTGACAATTTTCCTTACAGGTACCCTGAAAGAGGAAATCTGCCCCCAACGAAGAGTGCGCAAATCGCGTTCCTGAAAACACGTGTGCCTAGACTATTTCGGCCCGCTAACATCCACTCGGATTCTACAAAAGGAAGTGCTATGGAGGAATAATCACGTGCACGGCGATTCGACTGATCCATTTGTACATCGTCTCCGACCTCGCCACGACGGTATTCCTCATGTTCCTACGTAGTTTCTTCACCAGACGCGGAGTACCATCATCAATTACGAGCGAAGCTTCAGCATGCATGCTGGCAAAAGCACTTCTCGATGAACACTGGCAATCTATTCAGAACGATCCGGAACTGAAACGCACGATAGTCAACAAGGAAATAGAGTGGCGATACATCACACCATTCACTCCTTGGCAAAAATGGTCTTATAAGAGACTCATCAAGCCGGTGAAGCAATCTTTCTATAAGACTTTAGGAGCATCTGAATTTTCGATAGAACATATCAGAACAGTGATAGCAGGGATTGAGTCTCTTCTCAATACACGACCCCTTATATATGTTGAATCAGATTCGATACGAGAGGAGACGCTTAGGTCCATTGACTTCCTTCAAATAGATTCGACATTCCGTTTCCATTGAAGGGAATTGACAAGGAGCAAATCCATCGTATTTTCCTTAGGAGATGAAGGCCCTCTTGAGAACACAAAAACAACTCGTAGATGCTATAGATTTATCTTGCAAGACACTAAAGATTCTGGGGAGTCTGGAAATCTCATTATTCAACGTTATTGCGATGAAATCGTCAAATGGGAGTGGAAGCCAAGTTCATTTCTTTAACGGATGATATTGTACTAATCAACGACTTATCGCTAACTAGACACTCGTGAAGGACGAGCAAAATAAGAATTGGTCGCAAACTCATAAGGATTTAGGCATGGAGCTATCATCTTGTTAGTGTCGCATCGAAAAACTGGAAGATCAGTATCTGCTCTCCCCGCTAGAGATGAAAGATGCGCAAGGACAGGAAAAGTCACTCAACAATACGAATCAAAAATGAGTGAGTGCGACCTTATCCAGACAGAGAAACACCTGAATCAAGCGGCAACCTGCTCAGCAGCGAAATTAAGCAAAATTAGTTTACCAAAAGGTAAATACAATCGGCGATCGACAAAGCAAATTCTCCTATTCTTATTCAAGCTAACAATAACAGTGTGATTATTCTGCTTTATATTCTGCTATAATTCTGGATATACCACCCATATTCAGACCTACCACACGGTTTTTCACTATATTCGCATTATTCGATACTCATACTCCCCACTATTCCATCGTAGTGCCACCGCTCCATGTTCCGTTCCACCTAATCAACTGCTCTCGTGTGCCGGTTAATCAGTGAATTAGAAATCATCTTATTTGACTGCCGATTTCGGTGTAATGATGTTTAAATAAACCCAATGATGTAGAGCGGTGTGCAAAAACGTTTGAGTTAGCCGGGATTTGAACCCAGATCCTTACTCTTTCCGGGAACATGTGCTAAACCGTTGCACCTCTGACGCTCGTTTTGCACAGCACTCTTTCTACGCGACAACGCGTTATCTGTGAACAGCCAACCGTCTACGGTGTGGCGGGGTAGTCATTATTGACATTGAACTTACTTTTGTTGACAGATATTGGGTTTCAATAATCAATCGGAAATCATTTTATTGACCGAAGACTGCGGCGTTATGATGTTCAAATAAACCCAATGATGTAGTTTTAGCACATGCTTCTGGAAAGAGTAAGATCTGGGTTCAAATCCCGGCCGACGCAAAGGTTTTTGCACACCACTCTACATCACTGATCCGTGATTATTATACTATTCTATCATGCTAATACAATTTTGTACTCTATTATTCAACTGTTATCGTCAGGTCATCCCTCCACAACAGCAGCTACTCCCATCCCAACTACTCTTCTGTCCTATCATTCGACTGTTCTCATCAGGTTTACCTATCCGCAACAGCAGCTGCTTTTTTCCCAGCCGTTCTATTTTTCCTTTTATTCAACAGTTTTCGTCAGGCAAGCATAACATACGAATGTTCTCGTCATCAACTGCTACTATTTCGTTAGAATTAGAAGAGACACACGATAAACCCGAATCAAAGAAGCATCATGGAAACCGGGTGAGAAAATGGACAGATTCAAGATGTTCAAAAATTTCCATAGATAGAGCTATAAAACTAATGCTAAATGAACTTACTAGCAGCGGATCTTCTGCTCGACTGTACCGAAGTATGGACGCCGCGGAATACTCGAGTCGCACTAAGTATTTCCGTGTTAAGCATAACACTTAATAGAGTCCAACAGAAGTAATGTTTAGCACAAGACTTGTGAAATCTAGTGTTTCCAGTGCTTTTTTCTGTAGTACAATGATGTTTTATATAAACCTCAGAGAATTGAGTGGTGAGCAAAATGAGACCTCAGACAGTAGTCGAACCCGCATTTCATCTATGCCGGGGACGCGTGCTACCACTACACCACCTAAGACATTCGCACCAGCACTCATTCTTCAATATCATTATGATAGATATCAGCCACCAACGTTTAACAAGTTTGGTCTAGTATGCGATTTCGCCTTATAAATACCGTTGGGCTGACAGTCATGTGATACTAGCACTCGTGAAATTTAGTAATTTTACTGCTTTTCAGTGATGTTTTAGATGAACCTAAGAGAACTTAGTGGTGAGCAAGAACTAGTGGTGGTGAGAGTGTACCGCGGTGCTGAAGTGGTAGCACGTGTCCCCGGTATGGATGAAACGCGGGTTCTACGTCTTCTGAGTTCGTATTTTTGCTCACCACTTAGTTCTCCTAGGTTTATATCAAATAAAGCTAATAAAATACCAAGTCGATCTCTATTGCAAAATAGGCGTAAAGGTCAAAGCGCCTGTCAACTGGCTGAGGCGTGCGACCTAATTGGGCGGTGTTGTGTCGCTTTAAAATCCGCCAAGTATTTATATTAATCCTAAATATATAATATATAAAAAGATTACTTACCCGTCGTGCAATGAGATTACATTGCTTGACCACTTGCGACCGACGGATGAATGAGAATGAACGCGTCGATGTTCTTATCGTATTCATCGCCACGTGGATGAAAACCGCTTCGCGACCGCACGGGCGCAAACGGCTATTGACTTGGAGCACATCTTCATTAGTTCGAGAAGTGCATGAACTTTCAGTTCGAGTCCTTGATCAACTCCTTCACACCGCGACGCGAAGCAGTAAGCGAGGCACTCGGTGTTAACAACCTTGCGATCGGAACTCGTAATCTTCACAGTGTTGTGGTTTCGTAATGGATTCAGAGCTTTCTCATCAATAAAAGGAATTTCGTTTTCAACATAGGCTGGAATGTGAAGAAGAAACTTTACCAAGATAATCACAAAACAATGAGAGGTCTTTAAAAGTGATATTGCACATCATCACGACTTCATTTTATGAACAATTTAAGATTTTTGTCATTAGTGCGCCTTAGGAGTTGAAACTTTCACAGAGTCCTAAGAGGCTTTGTTCTATTGTCTCAAGAGAAAAAACACTATGTATTCACATATACTCAACTTTGAACACTATTCATCGCTGCAGTCTGTTGCAGTACCGATGTATTTTCTATGTCCTGGATTTTTGAAAGGAAAAGTCACATGCTTGCAAAAAAATCGCAGTTCGAACTGCTAGTAAACATCGATATCCTATTTTACTTGTATTCAACAATATTTAAATTATGATTATCTTTCGCTTCTTATATCAGCAACCATTCACTTTTATCCATTCCACAAACAAATAAGAGCCAGGTGATTTTATATATTATCATTCAGCATTTCTGACATCATATAAAGCGACACAAATCTTCCAGTCTGATATTCTCTAACTCAGTATAATATTCAAAAGTTGTCATTATGTTTGAAATAGAAAGTAATGAATGGTTTATGAAGAGCGGTTCCACACAATGCGCGTGCATTCCATATAATTTATGATAAAAAGTGAAACAATTTGAGGCAACTTCGGCGCTCTTTTCACTAAAAAGACGTCCAAATACCTCTTTTCAATGACAAATTGTTTCCTCATAACGGTAAAGTTTGTTTATTTTAAAAATTTTAATACATAATATGAAGGAAAACCGTTGTGAAGATAAAACTGCGCATTGCGGATGCAAAATGTTATATTTTTCTCATAAGCAGAACGTAGTATGACGGTCGCTTAACAAATCAGACTTGCTGTCATAATCGACATTTCTCAAACTATCGAATGAGTACAAAAATTTGGGCTAAAAAACTAATGTTACATAACAGCTGGAGTTTCATTAGTTCTCGGAAGGATGTGATTTTCCCGTTGAAAAACAGGAAATTTTCCGACATGTAGGCTTTGTTTTTTTTTAACGATGTTCATGAGGAACGGATGGGTTTTCAATGCCCCATTCACGATCAACAAACCTCCGAATGCTCCAGTTACGTCTATCTAGGTCGTGAAATCATCATGATGAACGACCTAACTCTAGAGTTGAGCAGGAGGAAACGAACAGCATGGGGAACGTTTAAGAGCAACGAAGATGTAGTGAAGAGAGCAAAGAACATCCGACTCCGTGCTCACCTTTTCGACTCTACGATTATCCGTGCCCTAAAGTATAAAGCAGAAACCTGGTCGCAACGTAAATAGGATGAAAGATCGGTTGGCGTTATTGAACGCGCAGTCGAAAGGTCGATGCTAGGAGTATCCCGTAGCTCGCAAATGAGAAATAGGATCCGAAGTTCCCACCTACGTCATTGACATTGTAATTACATTCCATCAACTGATGATGATACTGTGTCCTCAAAACTCCAATCTGTAGAATGAACTCTCTCAACTCTATCGCGACGTGCGCCAATATAAATTGGAAGTGGAACGTGAAGCTGCAACTACAGTACCCTGATTGAGATTAGAGGTCGCTTGGCGGGCTACAAAACGTAGCACGCCGCTTTGGAAATATTGACGGCGTTTGATTCCGGTGATTCAATGATCAATGGGAGATTCATTGATGCAGGTGCGCAGCAAACAGCTTCATAACACTGCCTTTGCAGTCGACCATATGATAAACAAGTGTCACAAGACGTGCCTGAGGATCAGCTCATAATGGTCGTTTATACCCTTGAGGACCAGCGTTTTTAGGAAGGCGGCTGTCAGACAAGCTGTTCTGCACGTTTGTGCATGCGTGTCTGGCCATCTGCCTGCTCGCACAAAACGCGACGCTGCCATTATAGTAGAAGAATGTGGTTTGACGCGGCGTAATGCGCATCAAAATGACTTTCTTAGTTCCAAAAAGGTTATATCAGTGACTCGTGAAAGTCAATCATCTGAAGAGCAAAACAAGACTACCCCACGACCGCATTTTCAACTTTTCTTGGAAACTTCATTCAAGAACGTGTTCAGAATTAATTTTACATTCTACACGCGCCCTTTGTCAGTTTGACATTACTATATAGGCTTGCTTTCACACAAATCTGATAAGGGAGCTTGTTTATACGAAAACACAAAGATCCTCCGGTCTAATATATTATAACGAATAGATTACATAATTCTGTTTTACACGAAAGTGATCGAAGAGACGTTAACGAGTTAGCAGATGTTACAGAGTGCTTACTAGTAGTGTAACTACTGATACTGACTTTTTTGATTAACAGTCTGCTATTTTTCGCTTTTGATCGTGAATTTTTCAAAAACTTGTAAGTTGACTGCTTAATAACAAACCTATACACCAATTGTCAATCTTAAAATTGACACGGATTTGGAGAAAAAATACTTGACCAGAAACCATTATTCATAATATAAATTACCTGACAAAATCATCCTTTTACCGGCGGTCCATGAAAACATATTCGCTGGAAGGCATAGTACACGCCTCTGCACCACCTGACCATATACGTACATGCAATATATATATATATATATATATATATATATTATATATATATATATATGGATACATATAAATTTGCATGGATATGTGTACATGTATGTGCAAATGCATATGTATATATACACATACATATAAACGTATATGTATACACATGTGTTTATACAGATACTCGTATGTGCATACGCATATATGTGGACATACATATATATGTACTAGCATATGTATGTATATATATATATATATATATATATGTATATGCAGGAACTGGATGAATGCGAGGAAACGTCTCAAATCCTCTAAATACTGAAATTCGCACAGTAAAACAGTGGTGACGAGTCGTGCATATGAATGATTCAATAGCACCAAACCTGAGAAGTAGAAAAAGAGAGCATGACATCAAAATTTACTTGCGTTTATAGTGACCAAGTGGTTGGTTCCGATCATTGTAGATTCTTTAATCACTTAGGAACACAATATGTAACATAACGGGTAATTAGAGATAGCTTTGTTTGGATAGAGGTTTGTTCAATAAGCTTTCTAAGCGTCTAGTCCCTAAGAGAAAAGCAATTACGTGTTTTCTTTTGATGGACTATTGACTTCAGTCTCTGCTTCACTTTTTCAAATCCTCAGAACTGTCGACTAATCCTAGAACATGAAGCTAGCACGAAGAAGCAATAAGAAAAAAAGTACTTAAGCTCGCGCATCAAATCCGGCATATTAAGGCTTTATTTTACTACATTTCATGTGAAAAGGAAAGGTTGTGATAATTAATCAAAAATTAGTTTATTCGACCACTTATGGCGGTGTTATGATGTTTCCATAACCCCATGATGCAGAGTGTGCGCAAAACGTCCGCGTTAGCTGGGACGCGAACCCAGACCACTCCCCCAGAGCGCGTGCCGAGCCGCTGTACCACCGACACCGACCTCGCACACCACCACCTCCCCACCCGCTACAACGAGCTATCTCTCAGCAGCCAACCGTTTGCGGTCCAGAGTGGGCAGTCACCTAATATGCGTTAGCATAAGTGGGTTCAATGTCCATAAGTGACTGCCCAAGCAACGTAAGCGGTTGGCTGTTGACAGATAGCGCGTTAACGTGGGAGGGAGGGAGGGGTGTGTCTGGGTTCGGGTCCCAGCTGATGTAGACGTTTTTGCATACCTGTTTGCATCATTGGGTTTATGGAACGTATTTAGCGTTTCGAAATAGTTGATATCCTTTGTCTTTGGTAGATCACAATATTCCAACTGGTTCAAGTTACACTCGTTCACTACAACATAGCAGAACTAGATTAATATTGCTGAATCTGCTAAAATCTCTAGATTTACCGGCTTTACATCCATGAATTTACTGCTCTCAAATCAATGCTATGATGTGATAATTATATATCCAACGCAGTTGAGTGGTTTCCAGAGCTTCCCGAGCCGCCGCTACTCATGAGACGCGGGTTTGGTCCTATCTGGGCTCGTAATTCAGCAAATCACTCATCACCCACGAATAACACAGCGTAGATCGAATGTAAAAGTTTGATGAGACAGTTAAGAGTAAGAAGTATCGCAAAGATATCTAGAATATCAATTGGATATCACGATTGGGAAACAGCTACAGCAGTGTTGGAGATGTTCAGCATGCATTGCCACTGTGTACACTGCATCGTCAAGAAAAAACGATCTCACCTTTTCGTTGCGATTCTTCGATTGCGACAGCGCATGGTTTGGTTCGAGCATCGTCTACATCTATCTGTAACATTCTTACATAAAAATATATTCACATATGCGTACAAGCACATATACATGCGTATACACGCTTATGTACACATGGACGCATAAGTGCGCACACATATGCATGCGGATTAATACACATCAGGGAATCAAAGTCTGAAAGGAGCTGCAAAATACTGCAATTCATGACGCTATGGGCATCATCTCACTAGCTTAAACGCGTACCGATCGGGTTTGTGACCAACAAGAAACGAAATCTGATCTGCCGACGCTGGGACGCGAAAGGGCGCGTCGTTTGAAAGCACTAATATGGGAAGAACCGCGCTCGCACAGTGCGACTGCAGCGGGGTGGCACACGACGAACAGTGAGCAGAACTAGGTGACTCTGTTCGCCTGTGCTCTTCCCCACTCTCGCCGCCTGTCGATATTGGCCATCTGTTGGTCATGCGTCTCTTTGATTCATGTAGTCTCTAGTGTCGAAACGACCGTGGCATCGATCGATCTGAACAAGGGGGCCGCCCCCACACCCCCTCCCCATTCCACTCGAGCATCGATCGGGCGCGGACTCTTTGCGCTATCTGCAGCGCTGGTGTACTCCGCCCGCCTGGTCAGCCCACACAACGGCGAAGCAGAGGACGCAGTCGAGGGACGGACAAGTTCTTCACAAGGAGTAAAGGTAATCCGCGAGATTTTCTACTATGACACTTTTTTAGGTATTGATTGATCGTCTGAGCTCTCTCGGTTTTCTGTTTACTTCGATCTGTGCTTTAGTGTCCGATGGAATCACCGAACGCTGCTTAGGAGTGCACGGACGGATCAACTGACAGCTCACATTTGCCAAGCAAGCTGGTTGCGATGTAGGTCCACACGTGATTAGCGCATTACGAGGTAATGTCTTGAGGTAATCGACGAGGTAGTAGGCAATCTGCTTTCTTTCCGATCGTTTATCTTTCCGCACGACTTGTTTATGTTACTTTGTTGTCGATCGATAGCTTATCCAAAGCAAGTTTTGTAAAGCGCGTATCTACAAAAGACCTCTGCTGCACACAAGATCATCTGAAAATGCCTCTTTGTGCGACTGCCTACGTCTGAACGACTCGCGGTGACCTATCGATCGATCAGATCACTGCCGCAATCTTCCCAGGCAAGTCTGCTGCTATCAATTCGCCGACTCCCGAAGAAGGCTCAGTGAGTCGTGGACGCAAGATCGAGCCATCGATTAATCGACTATGTGTGATAAAGGGTCTTCTAATTATTGCGCCACACGCTCCCATCATCGTGTTAAGATAGTAGATCACTGGGGAAGTGCGTACATACAATTACAACGGCCATGCGCTCACATTGTGCCCATTTATCGAGATGGAGGTATCTCTGAATTATTGCAGATTCTCGCTCATATTATCATAGTGGCGAGATCAGACTGCAGAGGTGATTAAAAATTTGATCTCTCATCAAAGGTGACCATGTTTTCTCTCGGAAGACGGCCGAGCTAGTGACAAATATGCTTGGGAGGACGATATCGTAAGGTGACTTCTCCAACCTCCTCATAACTTTTCAATATTTTCGTAGGTCACTTAGTTAACAATAGGTTGACATTCATTCGGCTAACATTTTGGGGCTTCCACTTTTTTGGGAGCCATTCGAGTTTATCAAGAAGAAGTTCATTTAATTCAATACTATCTAATGTTTTGGCAGTTTCGCCTTGCTCAGAGCTTGGAAAGGTCCAATCGATACGCTATCCACTCAATCAAAATTTCACCAGAAAAACTTGTTATCCAGTTCTTGTCATAGTAAACAGCACCTTCTAAGACATTTTATCGCATTGTTTTTGAAAACTTCAGTTATTATTGGAGATCAGTCGTACAGTTTTACATGGATGACGAAGTCCCGTACGACGTTGCACCATATCAAATCGATTTTTTGAAATAAGCCAGTATATATGTGCGCACTTATGCGTCCATGTGTACATAAGTGTGTATACGCATGTATGTGTGCTTGCGTACATGTGAATATATGTTTATGTAAGAATGTTACAGATAGATATAGACGATGCTCGGATCAAACCATGCGCTGTCGCAATCGGAGAATCGCAACGAAAAGGTGAGATCGTTTTTTCTTGACCATGCAGTGTAAACATTCGCAACGCATGCTGAGCATTTCCAGCACTGTTGGAGCTGTTTCCCAATCGTGATCTCCAATCGATATTCTAGATATCTTTGCGACATTTCTTCCTCTCTACTGCCTCATCCAACTTTTTCATTTGATATACGTTGTTGTTATTTGTGGGTGATGAGTGATTTGCTAAATTATGAGCCCAGGTGGGACCGAACCCGCGTCTCATCCGTAGCGGCTGAGCGTGAAGCTCTGCAAACCACTCACCTACGTTTGATATATAATTAACACATCATAGCACTGATTTGAGAGCGGTAAATTCAAGGATTTAAAGCCGGTAAATTCAAAGGTTGTAGATTTAGTTCTATTAATCTGGTTTCGGTGGTTGTAATGAACGAGTGTAACTTGAACCTGTTGAAATATTACGATCTACCAAAGACGAAGGATACTGACTATTTCGAAACGCTAAATACGTTCCACAAACCCAATGATGCAGAGTGGCATGCAAAAGCGTCCACATCTGCTGGGACCCGAACCCAGACACCCCCCCCCCCCATGCTACAACGCGCTATCTGTCAACAGCCAACCGCTTACGCTCTGGTGTGGGTAGTCACTTATAGACATTGAACCCACTTATGCTGACAGATATTAGGTGACTGCCCACTCCTGACTGCGGAAGGTTGGCTGTTGACAGATAGCTCGTTGTAGCTGGTGGGGAGGTGGTGGTGTGCGAGGTGGGTGTCGGTGGTACAGCGGCTTGGCGCGCGCTCTGGGGGGAGGGGTCTGGGTTCGCGTCCCAGCTAACGCAGACGTTTTTGCACAGCACTCTACTTCATTGGGCATTGAAGCATCATTATACCGCTATAAGTGGTCAAATAAACTAATTTCTAATTGACTATTGGAACCTTTTTTTCACATGAAATGTAGTAAAATAATGCTTTAATACGCCGGATTTGATGCGGGAGCTTAAGTTTTTTTTTCTTCTTGCTTCTTCGCTAACTTCATATTCTAGGATTAGTCGACAGTTCTGAGAATTTGGAAAAGTCAAGCAGAGATTTAAGTTTCTTAGTCCATCAAAAGAAAACACGTGATTGCTTTTCTTTTAGGTAATAAACGCTTAGAAAGCTTACTGAACAAATCTCTATCCAAACAAAGCTATCTCTGATTACCCGTTATGTTATATATTGTGTTCTTAAATGATTAAAGAATTTACAGTGATCGGGACCGACCAGTTGGTCGCCCTAAACACAAGTGGATTTCGATGTTATGCTCTCTTTTTCTGCTTTTCATGTTTGATGTTATTGAATAATTCATATGCGCGACTCGTCACCAAAGTTTTACTGTGCGACCCGGCACTTAGAGAATTCGAGGCGTTCCCTCGCATTCATCCATTTCTTATAAAGGCCTTTGCTCCATTTTACGTGTCTCTTCGGCTGCTGCTGGAGGTCTTCGTTTTCTTTGAACAAGTCGTAGCATAGTGGTTAAGGCTATTCTTGCAATTCTGAAAGAAGCCGATTAGCCCCGATAAGCGTACTGTTCATCCACTTTTTGCATCAAACTTTTGTTTAACATTTTATAACGCATCATACTGAGACTGCATAAAACTTTATTTGAGCTCTAAACATTGCATCTTAGAGCAATTTTGGGTACAAGTCGGTTAGATGACAACAAAGGAAAGACCGGTTCCGTTCGCTGGACAGGAACTTTCATAGGAGTCTCAGTAATTATTAGATAGCTTAGATTTCTGGCAACAGCGCCATGTTGCCGTTTCTCAAAGCAACCCTTGTAAAGCTGTCGCATCTAGATCAGAAACTGTGTTTCACACTTGCTTTTGCCTTCATTCATCACTCTATAATTCGCTGGAAGGCGGAAGGCATATTAATGTGTACAGAAAATTCCGTAGTACATTGGCCGACCGCTTTATCTGGAATTTCTTTCAGAGCGGAGGAAAAACTCTCAATTGAATATTAACAATTCGATCGTCCCGCCTCTCCTCGTCCCTGCCACGCCCCCGTTACGGTCTTAACCTTGTGGAAAGCCTGTAAACTTCCTTAGCAAATATGTAAAACTTGTCTTCTTTTTTGTGCTAAGCGGTATTTCTAGAAAATAAGCACATATGTAAAATCAGGATTCTTTACGCTATCGGATGATTGCTAATAGTCTGAAGAAAGAACTGTTTCCGGCGGGATTCAAAGCACATATCAAAAGGTCGAAGGAGATCAAAGATTAAAAGAGCTTTTTCAAAAACCAAGCCATTTTTGAGTTCTTCGAAGCTTATGCTTTATGGTGAATGTTAGCCCTCTAAAAAAACACTTATGTCCAGGAAAATACACGCTCGATAAGAAAAAAAAACATGCAGTCGTGTAAAACATAAGTTTAATTTAGATCTTTCAAAGCTACAAAAGGATGTTCTAAAAAAGCGACTACGTTAGGGTCTAGTCAGAAATTCAAGACTTCTAATTATTGCCAACACTCCAATGAAATCTTTCTGCGCGACGAATGAAATCGGTTTTTCATTTGTCGCCATTTGACCGACTTGTGCTCAATTTTGCACTACAGTTTTCTTGAAGTGAGTGCCTATCTTTTCAAAATTTAGAATGCATCCTATTTCTATCAAATCCAACGACAAAGAGAGATGAGCTTTGATAGTTACTCAAGAACATATTTCCAAATACGTTTTCTATTTTCGCTTCAACCAGATTTTGGAAGTATATCTGACAACTCTCAATGTCATTCGTAGTTTTCTGAAAGGCTAAGAGAATAAAGGCAGACTGTGTTTCACACTCCTACTATCAGCTAGAGAAGCTGTAACTTGGCTGTCCTCAAGTTGAGAAATTTGACCCGACCTGACTGTTACGACGTTTACAAAGAATTGGAAACTCGAGCAGCACGTGAAACAGCGGGCAACATATTCGAAAACTTTTGAGGTAAAGAATGCGAGGAAAGGAATCGAAGCTGAAAGTGCTGTATCCTCTTAGTAAAATGTGGGTTACGGATCATGCGTTAGCAATCCAAAATTAGTAATGAGAGCTCTATTCGTACACTAATTGGGTTACTAGGTTTCAATATGTGTATCTTAAAATTTAGCTCTGATATATTCATAAGTTTTGGCCTCACTTTGAAATGCGAATAGATCTGGGAAAGTGTAAATGAACAGACTAACTTCAATATGGGTACACGTAGACGGAGACGAGTTGTAAGTAGCCAGTTATCAAAGTAATTTGAGGTTCAAGTTCAGACACAGGAATGTGTCGGAATTCGTCAAAACTAGTGCAATTCAAAGAAGTTCATAAAAATCGTGCTTGTTTTTTGCCTGCCTCATATACATAACACGATTTGAGGACTGGATGCCACGTCAACGAGCTTGGATTTATTCGAGACGAAAACCTTTACTTTTCTTCAACTTCTACATCTCTATTTGCTTAACTGCTAGAGCTCACTATAAACTCGTTCAATGTACTATGTGATAGACGTGCACACGCACAATAGATTTAAAGGAATTTTTTACACATTGTTGAAAATAACATACGTAATGATATTTAGTTCAGCTTTCCACAATGATTTCGTGTCACCATGCAGACATTGTTGGCGTGGAGACAATTACACGGATCGGCATACATGTCTCAGAGATCACTCAGTGAATAACATATACGTCAATGACGAAAGGGTGCGTGAGATTTTATTTCTGCCATCTCTCTTCTGAGTTGTTTGTAATGTTAACTGATTGTTGGATTCGCCAAATGTCTACTAGCGGCTCCTAGGGATATTAACTTCGTAAGTCTCAGTGTGTTAGTTATCCATAAGGTGGAATTAATCGTATGTTTCTTCAAATACTTTTCCTCAATTAATCATGAAATTAACGTCTTACGGAAATAATGAAAGTGCAGTATGGTTTAATTTCTCCAGTCGAGTGCAGAGGGTCAAGTCTGTGGTCCCGTTAGAGCTAACAGTCTTCATTAACAATCCATATAATCTTATTAAATCTGTAGTTACGTTACGTTTTCAGTCCACTGAAAAGTATGAGTCGAATGCATCTCGTAATCATTTAAAATCGATTACGCTTGGAGAATTATTAACTACACTGACAGTAATGGTTCACCATCTGGCGATGTGTTGCACGGCTTTTGCACGGGATCATGTCATTTCAAGAAAAATTCATTCATTTTTCACTAGTGTACTTCGCACGAATGGCCCCTCAACACAACTCATCAATAGTAATCCTACTTCTTAATTTCTCTTTCTCCAAGTATATTTCTTTCAGGAAGCATGGGAACCTCTGTAAGAGCTTCCTGAAGGCGATCAACGGCCCAGAAGAGCGTACACGCTTTTCTATGTTAGAAGTGTTGCGTATTGGAAATGAATTAGAGCCCGAGAACGGTGGTTCGCTATTTCGTTTTGTTTCACCCTAAACATTGGCAATGAACACCTAAGATTTCGCTGAAGAAACTTCGCATGTTGTTTCATCCGTTTCAGGATAAGCAGAATGATAAGATCGGTAGTCTAACAACACTATTTCATGATGACATTTATGTATAAATGTTGTGCAGTGCTAGTGCCTACATATTTATAAATGCATTCATTGTTAAGTATTACTCACATTTTTTCGTAGTTCCTATAAACGACGCGTCTAAAAATCTGTTTGTCTCAACTAGTTTTCAATATGATTGATGTGTCATAACCATGCATTTGTGTGTGATGCCTTCTGAAGTCTCACGACATAACTCAACATGTACTTCTCTTTATTTTTCTCTATTCTGGCTTTCAGTGACCGATTTAATGCTGAGATGCGAGCAAAACAAGGAACTCAGATTCGCTTCGAATCCGCGATTACCCTTCCCAGTGACCACAGTGTCATTCGCTGCACCACTCAGATTCATGTTTTTGATTTTCTCTCATCACCGTTCTAACCAGGTCATATTTTGTGAATCACTTTTATTTGTGGAGTTACATAAATATATGATGCGCCCATTTGTCTTTCGAATGGTGTTAGAAGCTCAACATAATTCGGTCTCTTACTAGTATCAAAATATATTGAGACCTTTCAAATCACATTGTTACGGATATGGGTTTCTTATGCGTTCTTTGGATAATACTTTAAGGTGACGTAATTTTTCATCGACATTGGTAATGATTAAATCTCAGTTCTCAGGTTTATCAGTCAGAAGAACTTTTTCTGTCGGCCCGTTGTCTGAAAATGCTCCAGCATGATTACATATCCTGTGTATACACTATCATTTTTAGATTCAGGAAACGTTTTTCGATTATGACTGCTGTCTGGCCAATCATAGGTTGGGCTGATTTTAAAATGATTCTGGCATCAGCAGTAACTCTTAATAGTGCACTTGACTTTGATTAAGGATGCTCCTTCATGTCGTTTTGCCGCATTTAATATCTCTGCTAACAAACCATGTGATACTTTGTACGGAATATTTCTTATCTTTCTCGAAAACATGATTACTGCCGTCAACTCACGCAGTTGTTTGGATAAATGCCACTTCAGCGAAAAGTTAGAACATTCTACCACAAACCGTGCTATCAAAGCTTGCTTTCATAGTTACAGATTATTTATGAATTATCAAGATCTACCAACATCAGCATTGTTCAGTAGATCATATTTTTCTTTCTAATAAGCTGAAATACGATGTTGTTATCATGCTTTGCTACTTTAGGAAAAGCAATATAATGTGTTACAACAAATTTTATTCTTGGCTCCTCAAAAATAACAATAATTTTAAATACATCTTCGTAGTTGATTATCGCCAATACCATTCCTTCATTTAAGATGTTTCGAACATTCAAAAATATCACCTGTATCACCTGTCGTCCTGCTGACCGTCGAGTGACTCGAGCGCGTACCAGCAACACTTCCATTTTTCCCCTATCGCGTGCAAGAGTTAGCCCAGTGGATCGTCTTCGCTCTCAGCTCTAAGCGGAGTTCTTTCGCAATCCACTCACATCTCTTTTCTATAGCTCTCGTGAAGAAATCGGACCAACGAGTCGGTGGTTTTCCTGTAGAGCGCTTGATGTCCCGAGAAGTCCAGTCGGTAACGGCTCTCGTCCATCGGTTGTCGTTGAAGCGCATCACGTGTCCGGCCCACCTTATTTTCGATATCCTGGCATCTGGAGAGGTGTCAGGTCAGTGATTTTCGATCGTTAACATAGGTCGGAACTTCGCATCCTCTCTCTCTCATTTACGAGATACGGATTACTCCTAGCATCGACCTTTCGGCTGCTCGTTCAATAATTTCAAGTGATCTTTCATCTTGCTTACTTGGCGACCAGCTTTCTGCTGCATAAGTTAGGACAGGGATAATCGTTTGGTCGAACAGCTCGGCACGGAGTTGGATATTCTTGGTCCTCTTCACTACATCCTTGATGCTCTTAAACGTTCCCCAAACCGCTCGTTTCCTCCTGCTTAACTCTGGAGCTAGGTCGTTCATCATGTTGATTTCACGACCTAGATAGACGTAACTGGAGCATTCGGAGATTGTCGTTCCGTTGAGCGTGAATGGGACATTAGAACCCCATCCGTTCCTCATGAATATTATTTTCGTTAGACTCAGTTGAAGACCAATCTTTCCACAGGCGTTATCGAAATCAGTCAACATTCGTTCCGCTTGGCTAATGTTTGGTGTTATGAGAACGATATCGTCAGCAAAGCGAAGATGGTTTAATTGTCGACCGTCAATTTTCACTCCCATTTCGTCCCATTCTAATGTTCGCATGACGTTTTGTAGGGTGGCAGTGAATAGTTTTGGCGAAATTGTATCACCTTGTCGAACCCCTCTTCTCACGTCGATGGTTATATTATTGTAGAATGAAAATATTTTTGTGTTGAAATCTTTATACATCCCACGAAAAATCATTACGTACCGAGTGGGATGCCCGGGCTCTATAACCGCTTCTGTTTCTATTAAGTCAAAGGCTTTCTTCAGGTCAATGAAAGTGAGACAAAAATTTGAAATTATACTGTCTCATTAGTTTGACAATTCAACATCTTTTACACTGTGATCTTACAGATTGAAAGAACATCGAATGAATTGATTGCGTGTCTGTTCCGCTCATTCGTGGAGCTTTGTTGATGTTATTGGGAACTCTCGCGCTTGGGTTCTCAGTATTCAAATAAGTATTAAACTCTTGAAATTGCTATGGTGTAAGTTTTTGCTATGAATTAACTTGCATGCATTTTCTACCTTTCTACCAGGTTCGTTGTGAAGTACTTTTGATTGTAGCGTTCGCCGTGACAGTGATTGGAGCAATATATAGTGTTGAGCAGAAAGTTCTGGGAAAGTTTGTTATATGCGTCGATTAGGGACAAAAATAACGATGACTACTCTTCAATGTACAGACCTCCATTTTCCATGACTTTCTGCCATCGTTGTGCAAGATTCCAAATCTGCTCGAAGTATCATCCCAGCTCTTTAAACTGATTAACTTTAGGGTTGCTTCTTCAACTCCATTGAATGATTCAAATCGACGCTCATGCAAAAAATGTTGCATTGACCAAAAGATGACGTAACCGGAAGAATAACGTCTAGACTGTTGTTGATGTGCGGAAGAGCTTCGCCGCCATCTAGCTCCTCAAACTTGTACTTGGTCTTCTTGTCCGTATTTTTATCACTATCATTATTTGATATACATATTAAATTTGAGAAAAATACTCAAGCTGTCAATAAAAACGATACGAAGGTGTCAAACTATGAAACTGTCAACGATTTCCCAATACTGTTTGCTCAATCAAATATATGGATTGATCTTACAGTTATATTGACGTCGTTGTTTGGCGCATCTCAAGCGATAGAGCGCTAACCCTTTTCGTTTCTCGTCTAATACGAAGCATTTGTCTCACATTCGATCATAAATTTCTGAATTTTATTTACCAGTGAGGACGTTAAGGTGTTCAACAGTGAACAACTAATGATTTCGGTCTTCTCTTTGGATGAGAATACAAAACTGAACCTTCCGCCTCGATTAGTCGCCCAGAGATAGAAATCGTTGCAGAGGGCGTTGAAGTTCTTTTAATGCCACGTAATGGACAGTGACTTCACAACATTTCGAATCAGCAGTTTGGCTCGTGTCTTATGCAGCATGGTGTGTGATGCCAGGTCCACTGTATGAAAATGGATAAGGGATAGAGCGCTCCGTGTTGATCAATCCTTAAGAGATGCGCCATGCATTCGTCTTTAATTTTTGAGTTCGTTCGAGGTTATTCAATTTTTAAGGTGACTGAATGCACATCTGGTCTTTACAACGACTCGCCATGGCCTCTTGATGTATCGAATCAGTGCTGCTCATCCTCCCAAACAATTTAAAACCAGTCTGGTACCAATTTACCGACCCCGGAGGGATGGGTGGCTGGATGAGTCATGAGCACGCGGTCAAACCAACGACCTTGTGTGCGACGCAAAGCTCTTCTAACCACTGGGCCACGTGAGCCCATTATATCACTTCGAGTCATTTCCTATATATGCGAAGTCTGTCGCTGATGTCTGTTCCTCTGCCTCTTCTCTACTTAATCGTGACTCCTCGTCCCACATTTGAGGAGATCTTTGCAGACCTGATCTCCTAACAATACCATATTTAGTCTTATCTCTTTTCTTCCATCTTTCTTCCCTTAATGTCTACCTTCAGGTAGATAACGCTTCCACGATCAAATCATTTCCTTTTTATGTCCAACGAAACTTTTGAAATATGTTAGCACATGCAATGTTGTGCGTTGGTCTGTGTTTGTATGATTGTATTCTGTATTTTAAGCTTCAATCGCTTTTTGCGCACATTTTTTGAGAAACCTTCGGTCATCCCAATTAACAACCAATCCTTCATTACAGAATTCTTAATTGCTAAATTGTTCTGGCGCAACCCTGTGGATGAATGCATGCTTTACAATTTTTCACTTCAGTTTCTAATTTAACGGACATCAGTCTCATATATTATTAGGCCGTTCCATAAGCCTTGGCACCAAAGCTATAAGCGTCAAATTTACTGATTGGAATGAATTATAAATGCATGAAATTGGTATGATTCAATTGCGTAATTTTTGCGAATATTTTGGTATACAAGCTGCCTGTACTTGCTCTTGGATGGAGCTGTCAAGCGAGCAAATTCGCTTGCTACTATTGCACGAATGGCGATGCACGACAGGCGCGAAGGAAAAAATGCTGGTGAAGCAGCTCACAAGGTTAATGGAGCTTTGGACGATTATACGATTGCAGAAAAAACGGCTAGGGAGTGGTTCTCAAAGTTTGAAGCTGGAGAGAACAGTCTAGTGAATCAGTGAAGCTCGGGCCGCTCACAGGAAGCTCCATTATTTATGGGTGCCCCTTCACTAGCATTATCCCTTACGCGCCATTCGTGTATGAGTGGGTAGCAAACAAATTTGTTCATACAACAGCTCCATCTTGAGCAAGTATAGGCAAGTTATATACCAAAATTTTAGCAACATAATTCGCAGTTGAACTAAACCAAAACCATGCAATTTCAGCTACTTCTGGTTACTAAATTTGGCGCCTATTGCTTTAGTGGCAAAACATATGAAGACCTAATAGTAAGTCGATCATACGTCGTTCATCGGTGCCCACTGACTGTGTATTAGTAAATTAGTTTCATTTCAAATTTTTTGCCTCTCAAATTTGCGTAATGTGGAACGAAGATCACTAAGTTTTTTCTGCCTTGTCAATTTATATTTATTCTAGGGCAATTAAGTGCAGCTTATGATCTATTTGATTTTAGGATTGGGCCGTAGTGAAAGATTGTGTCCGATTGACTCCACACAACCGTTTTTATGACATCGTCGTACGATAGAAAATGATGTGATGGATTGCCAGCCTAGTAATATTATAGAGATTCTGCTTGTTGATGCATCGACTGCTTTGGTGGGAAGTTTTTGAAAATGTGGTCACTGTTGTTGTACATTTTGATACAATAATAAGTTTTTCACTAGTCCGTGTTATAGTAGAGAACGCAAGTGGCACAGTGGTTAGAGGTGTTCTGCGCCGCACACGAGGCCAATGGTTCAATCTCCCACTCATGGCTCACCTAGCTATCATCCCTCCGGTGTCGGTAAATTGGTACCAGACTGGTTTCAGAATTGTCTGGGAGGATTAACAGCACTGACTCGTTTCAGCGGGAGGTCACCGCGACTCGTTGTAAAGGATAGATGTGCATTCAATCACCTCATACGAAGTTAAAAAATGAAGACGAATGCATGGTGTATCTCTCAGGGCTTGATCAACGCCGAGAGCGCTATCGTTTTTTTATCCGAGTTATAAAGCTAGTTCTTTTTTCGTTCTATGGCTATTGTGTGATATATGGAAGGGTAATAAAAGAATCACATTTTTATTTGAGTGCCATTTGGGCATTTCACGTGAGTTTATCATTAGTGTTTATCGACAACCTTGTAAGGATACTAATTCACAAATAGTACAATAATGACGCAGGCACAGGAGGCTCTTCAAAGGTGAAATGGGTTCTTGTATATGGTAAGGCGACAAATAAATATTTGACCATTCGCTAAATAAGAATTTTCCATAGAAGTTTCAGTAGTATTTTGAAAGCTTATGTCTCTGTCTAGAGCCATACATGCCCGGTTTCATGAAAAGATCTCATTCTAACGCTGCAAGATCATGTTTTACATCGGCTGGACAATTCAGCTGTTGTTTTGCTGTAAACACGAAAAGCACAAGAATGTGTAGAAAATCAGTTGTAGTTATAATTTCATACGCTTAATCTGGAGTTTCTTTCAAAGCGGAGAATCAATACCTTATTAGATACGATCATTGCACCTGTCCGAAGCTCCAATCGCTCGATCGTGGCCGAACGACCCATCGAATCTACAACCACCAGACCATCCGACGGCGAATTGGCTCGTATACATGCAAGCCGAATGTGTTGAGCTCGATCTTATTTTCCCTGCTACAGTGCAAAGAAACGCTCTTTTAGAAAATAAGTATATTGTTGAAATCCTCGAATTCTGCACTATCGAGTGATTGCTGATAGGCTGAAGAAAGAGCTTTGAAAAGGCTTCTTTTAAAACCGGCTATGTGAGGCTGTAGCTAAAGCCTCACGCTTTTGAATGATTACTAATACTCCTATCAAAAGCTTTGGCCCAACGAATGAGATTGGTTTTTCATTTGTTGCCTTATAATGGACAGGAAACGTGAAAAAAAGAAAGATGACTGAGTGTCCAGAGAACATTATGAATACAGCGTTTTGCGCGTCACTGAGATGGCGAGGACAGGAAAGGTCGAGACAGTCCAAAGACCGTGGAAATCTGCCAAATATTTCCAGAAATTCTCTGAATATGCGTCATTTTTATAACAAAATATCGAACTTCGTTCGAGATTTTAGAGATTTGAGTGACCTCCTACTAATATAGAATCGTGCACAAACGATCATCAGTCTACATTACAAAATGGCCTTTCATATGTAGTTGCCTCGGAACTGCGCAGAAATTCGCACTGAAGGCTCAAAACACTATTTAAAGGAGAATTTAGCATATGCCAAAGAATCATTTTTGAGCCACGCATGTCGCCCGATACAAGTGCTTCGATTTTACGATCTCGTCAGTCGGGCAGCTACCCACTCTCGTCTTTTGCTTTGTGGGTGATCCTTTCCCACACTAAGAGTTAGCGACGACGAACGTTTTACACTCTATGTCCAGTGAAATTACCACCGAATACAGAGTGTTGTACACTCGATTGCTCTTGGCTAGTATAATTAATATATCACATCATTCGTATCGAATGTTTTCTTAGAGCCACAGCTCAAGTAGATTGTAAAACGTTCGTCGTCGCTAACTCTTAGTGTGGGGAAGTGGCACCCACAAAGATTAGCAAAAGAGGAGAATGGGTAACTGCCCGGCTGACGAGATCGTATCGAAACACGTGTATTGGGCTCTATAAGTCATCCCATCTTTAACAGACCACATGACATGCGTGGCTCAAAAATGATTCTTTGGCATATTGAAATTTGAGCTGTGGTCTTAAGATAACACTCGGAGAGAATGATATAATTCAGCATATGTCTGTTCCGTTTTCGAAACTAAAACACGAGCGAAATTATTGTGGAATTGTGTTGAAATCCCACTTTAATCTTAGATATGATGGATGCGAGAATATAAATTGAATGCAAGACTTGCTGGGACCCGCACATGCATGTTGAGCCATCGATAGTAAAAAAGTTGTATAATTGTGTCGACAGTTACCACAGTTGTTTATTTTGAGAGACACAAAGAACTTCACACTTTTTATATAAAACTCTTTGTTTTCATCATTTACAACGATAAGACAACCTTGGACAGTTCGCTTGAATCAATCGAAAAGCATGGGTTTACTTCTAGCTGATCTGTTTGATAAAGATTCTGAACTTTTTTTCAGTTCGCTAAAATTTGACCAAATATTCAAATTAGGCAGTAAGACAGAAATATTAAACAGCGAAACAGGCTCTGAGACTGCTAGACATCATTCAAAGTTTCTCAGGTGGATATCAAAGAGTTGAAAGGAAAGATAGACAGGAGGCTAGACACAGTTTGGACAATTGGAAAATATGACATATCAGCAATCAGATGTAAGGAAGGCAGTTAGACAATTATTGGTGAAACGTTAAACAATATGCGATAGCATGTAGGAGACCAGATAATTATACATTCAGGCATTGTAACAATTAGATAGGAGACTGCAAGAAGTGCTCATACTATCAATTTTGACGACGAGCCCTTTGAAATAGTAGGCATCATCACTGGTTTTGGCACTAGAGAAATAACCATCAAATATATAAACCAGAAGTAATTAAAAATTGCCTAACAACAACATTCAATTGAATGCGCCATCATCCTGAACACATACCTTCCATCTCTCAGGCAACAAATCAATATCGATTTGGGCAAAATCTTTGCGCTTTATTTTGGTAGCAAAATTTTCCATACTTGCCGCATTGTGGGCCTCTTAGCGACGCTCTTATCGCAAATTGCTGCGCAACGACTACGAACTGGGACGCAGTGAACAGACCGTCTTCAGGAATATCAACCGTGCAAGGGATCAACGATTTGTGTTCAAACAAACAACCTTACGATTCTTTGCTAAGTTTCGCGTCGACAACATAAACTCAAAAACTAGCTGCTCTCCAGACGTCTATGCAGAATTGGTCGAAAGGCCTGTCATTATTGGGACCGGACTGGGCCCATGTGTCGTGTCGACGTCACCGCAAACTATCCTGCTTCAAGACAATGCAATGCTGTATGTTGCCAATCGACAAAGTGGAAGTTGACCAAGATGAGCAGGAAGTTGCTGGATCATTCGATGTATACAGTCCTGACTTGCCTCCGCCTGACTATCACCTCTGCCAATCGCTGGCGTACTTCCTGAGCGAGATGTTACGAGACATTAATCATTTGCGTCGAGGAATGACAACTTTTTTTGAATCTGAGGATGACGAGTTGTATGAGCACGGTATTGATCTGTTTTCCGAGAGATGGCAGAAATGTATTCAGGCGGATGGGGCATACTTTGAGTAATAATGTCAAGCATTTAGTTACTTCTGGTTCATGAATTTGGTATAATCAGTATAATCACTGTATATTCAATATGCCATCATTGGATCACGTTCTCATCACCACTATTAAACAA
The DNA here is from genome assembly GCA_019055375.1 of Parelaphostrongylus tenuis. Taxonomy (NCBI): domain Eukaryota; kingdom Metazoa; phylum Nematoda; class Chromadorea; order Rhabditida; family Metastrongylidae; genus Parelaphostrongylus; species Parelaphostrongylus tenuis. Next base: position 114,079 of record JAHQIW010001224.1, read on the forward strand.
CTCACATGTCTTCAATGGAATTGTGAGCGGACCTTGATACTTTGGTGGCGAAGCGTACTCACTTAGGCTATGATCAGCCTGCCAACACGCTTGAGGGATTTAGCCTCATATACATTCAACTTGAACCCTTGGCCATCACAATACAATATTTTTGCCCACTGAATTCCACCGTCGGTGCTTGTCTTCCGAGCGAACATGGAGCGTATATGTGCTCCATCGCCTAGTCATGCTCGTAAATCATCGCTAGTCATATTATCGATGTTTCATAATCATTTCCTTCATGTTTCGTAATTATTTCCTTTCACATTATCGTTAAATGATGATGCACCTCGTCAATTGCCATAATCAGTTTCATGTCATGTTGCGAAACGATATGCTTCTATTATGTACTTATTAGTAATATGTTACCATTGAAATGATATATATATGTATATTTAGGTTGTATAGTATTACCAGTAGTAGAGAATTTGTTCTTCGTACTTTTGCCCACTAGAATACATGGGTGGCAATAGGTTATCTGACCAAAAAGCTCAAAATTCATCTTGTAGGACCGGCAAGTTTAATTCGCATCCTCAAAAGGGTAAACTCGCACAAGGACCACGGCACGAAGACCATTTGGCCATCGATCAACTTAGCCACAAATAATTCAGGAACTTTTCCCAGTGACCCTTCACCAAGTTTAGTGCATTGGCCGTGAACCTTCATAAGATTTGGTGCATTGGCCAATTCAAATACGGGTATCACTGAATCTTCACACAGTAATTTCCACAACCATCCCGAATGGATTAAACATTCTCAAATTTCTAAGATTTATCGAAGGATCTCCGGCATATTGCGCGCTATTTTGCTTCGTGCAACAGGATCGTGGCTGCAACCTCGATATTGCCAGAGCTGTGGCTTTTTACCCTATGTATACCTAGAGGAGTACTTGGTCATAAGAAGATCTGGATTGAAAGTCGAAAACGCTACCATGTGTTATAGGAATCTCGAATTTTGGCAAAACTTGCATCACCGAGAGCGTTCCTTTATTTAACATAGGTGTAAACAATGCGCACCATATTCTCAACAGCTCTTTATAATGTGTTGTGATACTTAGACAATTCAAGACAATATTCATAAGGTGCGCCACAGACGAAGAAAAGTCGACTTTTAAAATACAACAAATTGAGAACCATTGACTAAGTTAGGAACATTAGTAGAGCTGCCGTCTTGTATCCTTAGTTAAAAGCCGACAATGTGTTTTCCATTCGAAGTTTTTTGACGTAA
>JAHQIW010001226.1:0-53220 GCA_019055375.1 Parelaphostrongylus tenuis
AATGATCTTCAGGACGTGGAAGAGCTCACAATTCGATGGAATGTTATCTGGGTTTCAGTGGATGGTACTATAGTTTAGCTCAGTTTCTCGAAAATGTGACGGGTCGATTTTGCAATGTGAGGTTGTTGATCAATGCTTGACGTCTCCGTTAAGACACCACTTTGCGGTAGCCCATATCAGTTAGATGGCGAGCGACGGTGCTATGGCCTACCCAAGTGTCTGTTCAAGCTAATAAGTTGATGAAAGAGTAACTAAAGTTCTATACACATAATTTTGATGCGCATTCATCGCTCCATGTTTCCTTTCAACGACGCATTGCTTATTGCTTACTATATAATCAATTTGAACCACAGAAAGGATGTTGATTAGCGCAAAAGTTATGACGGTTTCAGATTTGAGATCACTATTGCTTGCAAAGCAACACAAACAACTCGCAGCATCAACACTGCATTTATCTCAAAAGCCGCTAACGAAGGTAGAGTGCAGTTGTTTTGAGAAGTTTCGTCAAAGAATAGCACTTCAACAATGCATAAATCGCATTTACTTCTATACTAAATTTATCAGAAGTCACGAGAGTAGCCATCATCAAGCTCATCGCTTAAAGCTGTACGAGTTGTTGCAATAGAACTCAACGTCAACCATTCTGCATTACTCGCTACTATAAAATTACAAGACCTTGAGGTTTCAGCATGGTCTGAAGCCACAGTTATTTTCGCGCTAACCCCATACTAGAACGCACTCTAACATGCCATAGTTTTTTGGCAATAACTTGCTGTAAAATAGAGAAAATCGAATAAAACAATAATGGGAAAGAAATCATAAGACAATGCTGTAGTTTGTAGACTAGCTTTTTCGGTTCTCTTCATTGCTAACATAATTGCAACAAAGGAAATTCTTAACAAGCCAATAAAAATACATGTATCTTATTTCAAGTTCACAGACTATGTCTCAAGCAAAGGATTGTAAAATGAATAGATAAATATATACAACTTAGTAGAACAAAAAAGTGAAATGAGAGAAATCACAATCAACACCATTAAAGATGAAAAAGTTTTGTTCTCAAAGACAGCTATCAAAGCACGGAGGTGATCCAAAATTTGTAATAGAAACGATGAAGTTTCTTAATTAAATGAAAGCAATTCTTTGAGTATTCTAAGCCTTATAATACTCTCTACGGATAGATAAAAAAACCGAAAAGAAAGTAAAAAGGAACACAAAATACAGAGATTAAAATTAGGAAAGAGTTTGGTCAAAAAGTTCCTCTATTGTGAGGAAGAGTTTCAGCATAAACATCACTTTCCATGTCGAGGAGCTTGTTGAAATTCTTCAGAAAATCCTAGAATCGACATTTTCAATCTGCGCATTGATCAATGATTGCTGCTTTTTGTTGTATAAACACACCTTGTTACTATATCATTTATTTTGCTCGCATTAGCCGTCGTTTCACTGGTTTCGACGCCTTAGAACTCTGTAAAAGTGATGTTAGCTGCCACTTACTGAGTAAAACATTTCATAGTCTCGGCAGATCAACGAAACATCTAAATCGCAGTAACATATGGAATGATTTGTAGAATGCGGAGCCTTTCATTTATTGGGAAAAGACCAATCACAAATAGTGTATGTAGATGGCTAACGTTTTCCTCTCATGTCTAAAATAATACGTGAGATCATATATGTAAAATTTCCCTTCTATGCCTGGCATATTGTGCTAGATCACATCATATTTTTTTCAAAAGTATTCTTTTTTATTTGATCCGTCATCACAGTGTTTTTTTTTCTTTTTTTCACTGTGCGGATTCCAGTACTTCTAACATTAAAATCGCTCTTCGTTTTCTTCTTGAACATCATAGAATACTGGTTGAGCGAGTCTTCTTGCAGTCTCGAGAATAGTCTTGCTATGGCGTTTCATAGGACGTTCTCCTTGACTGCCGGAGAGCACTGGGGGGAGGGGGGGGTGGTGGAACTTGGCTCCACACCTTTCGTGACCAACATCACAACCACTAGGCCACGACGGCCCCAGATCACATTATATCTCTGGGATATTCCGTAACATCACTTTCGGAAGTGCATTTACACTCTTATCGATTGATCTGAAGCAAATGTTAATTTGAATAAACTTTAGTGAGAGCATGTTTTGTACTCCGTAAAAGGTCGACGTTGTTCAGTGACTTTCCATGAGGAATTACAGGAATTCGCTCCTACTCATCAGCAAGACGATGATCGTTTGACTGGTCTTCTAATCTCAGCTAATTTTATTCCGGACCAAATAGCACGACGTGCTCAGCCAAGACGCTCGATTTGACATTGTTCTTGGGTCGGCTCCACGCGATATGACTCGTAAGCCTTTGGAACCATTTAAAGAGGTCTTGAAGCGACAAAAACCCGAAATACCGGGTGAACCCTACATAATGCAGGTAGGCGTTTTATCCAATACATCGTTTCCTTTCTCTACTCTTATTTGATTTACTGCTTTTGAAAAATGACCTGTATGGAAATGTATAGAAATACATGAATCACCTTGTAAAATGGAGTTTTGAATTTTTTGAATTTCTGGCATCTGTTCAAACCTCATTGGCTTTGTAAAGAAAATATTTTACCAATGCTCGATTCTTCTTTGGAACACTTAGAGAAATATGGACGATTCTGCATTAGTCAGCTACAACCACTTCAATCTTAATAATTGTGTAACGAAGTGACTTCCTTAGGATTTATATGTGAGTTGGGCATGATATTTGGACGTGAGCTTATTTCCGATCGATTGTGTTTCCGCTTATTGTCTTCTTCACACATTCTTGAAAAATAACCGTTAGCGTGTTCAAAACTAATGTGCTGATGGCCGTTTGCCATAGAAAGTTGTTGTTTAACTCAGAAACCTTTCTAACAAGCCCATTCACTCGTGATTTGATTGGAAATTAGCTACTATTTCACTTCTAAGCGCTGTGATGAATCACGCCTGTCGTGTGCATTTTGTGTACGCTAAATGTACCAGAATTGGATAAAGGTTAGAAGATTTCGGCACTGATCAGTTTTTGAGAAATGTGCCATGCATTTGCCTTTATCTAGCATCTAGCATCGTTTGAGGTGATTGAGTGCATATCTGGAATTCATAAGATTTATATTAACCTGCCAATGGATCATGTTAGTTTACTATACTCCCATACAAGTCTGATACCATATCGCTAATCTCCTCCCACACGAGGACGGAAGGCCTGGTAAGTTTTGAGAGGGGGATCGGACCAGCGATCACGCGTGTCACTAGTTACCTTAAACCACTGAGGGACATGGGATCTTTACAAACTGAATACTACATAAACTGCATGAAAGTTTCAAATAATGACAGCAGTGTGGCTGATGGTATTCTGTTGTAACAATTGGTAAGTAGCACTATACATTTTACGTCATATATTGTTGTGCCTTGGATGCTTTTTCATGTACCGTAGAAAATTTTTTTGGTTCCTTTCCGCTATCCGGGAACAAATAAAGAAACGATCCTTCTAGGTGAACAAGAAGTTTTCATAGGAGTGTTAGCAATCATTAAAAAGTTTAAATATCTGGTTCTGGTGTTTGCTGAACAGTTGAGCCCACATATCTAACGGTCAGGGCATCGATCGGTCGCCTCGTCTACAACCCCATCGGATAGGCAGTGAACATGCGCGCCGGCATGTGAAACTCGATATTGTTCTTCCTATTACACTGCAGTGAAACGATCTTTCCAGAAAATAAGCGCAGCGTTCCAATCACTTAAACTTACGCTATAGAATCATTACTAATAGTCTGAAAAAGAGCTGTATCCGGCGAGGTGTGAAACATGAATCTTTATTCTTCCCCACGGCGCTATCAGAAAAGCTCCTTCAGGAAGCAAGCGCATTTTTGAGTTCTTCAAAACTTGTCGTTAGATTACCAGTAATCAGAGGATGGATTTTTTTTCAGCGAAGTATAAGTGAGGTAAGGAAGAAAACGCGTGGATGCACGTGGCATAATTCTATTTCAAATTTTACAGAGTTATAAAAAGGTGTTAAAAACAGCCGTGCAGCGTTGTAGCCAAAAATTTAGGTTTTTGAATGATTTCTAACAACCCCTGTGAAAAGTGTTTACCCAGCGAGTGGGGCCGAATATTCATCTGATACCGATTAACCGAAAAAAACCTTTTTTGAGTCTGAAACTTTTGGCGGTGGTATCCTGTTCTAAATATACCCATTGACATTCAATGATTTAGAGTGATATGCAAAACTTTTGCGCCAGTTCGGACTTGAACTCGCATTTCACCCAATCCGGGGAGGCATGCTATATCCCTTGCACCGTGCCAGGCCGCTGACCGTTGGTTGCTGGCAAATACACGCGGCGTAGCGTAGAAAGAGTGGTGGCAAAACAGACGTCAGCGGTGTAAGGGTTAGAGCACGCGTCCCCGGACTGTGTGAAATTCGGGTTCAAGTACCGTCTTATGGAAAGTTTTGCACATCACCCTACATCAATGGTATATCACAGAATTCTTAGCTTAGTTGTTGAAGATGACGAGGTGCAGAGCTCCAAATTTTTGAGTACTTTTGTGGATTAAGTAAATTGATTATGGAAAAATGGTCAATAGCATTTCTAAAAACAGCAAAGATTTGAAATCTTATGCGTAAAACACAAATATTGACTGCTGTTTCAGTGTTTCCAGAACTCCTTACCTAAAGCGGTCGGCAATCCTTGGAAAGGAGCATATTCGAAACATGGATTCTGGTATAAATTTCATGAAGGAGATAAAAACGATTTTGATAAGGTGAAATCTAGCTACGAGAGTTTTTATACACAGAAAGGATATGAATTCTTTAGCTGGTGGCTTTGTCGTTTGAACAAGACAAGTATATGCTGAACTACGACTATATGAAAGCCTGGGAAAAATCATATGGCGAAGGAAGTGTGAGAATTCTGGTCGCGAAAAACTTAGTGAGCCCTTTTTTATAGAATGTTTTGAAAGGGTCATAATATATTATAATGGAAACACGTCAGCTATATGAATGAAATATCTGAGATTATTGCACATACGTATAGACTGCTTGTTTTGAAAGCTGTAATTGTGCCTATGGTATGCTATAGTCTTGAAGTTACAAATGTCCCTCTTCCATTTTTCTCCCTAACCCCACTCCAACTGCTGTCTAGCTCGATATTGGCAAATATTTCTGGCTGTTCAAACACAAAGGTATCTTATCAGAGAGCGATCCATCAAATTAAGAAGGAGGTGATGTTTCCTGTCAGAAAAGCGATTTATGGATGAGCATATGTAAGGGTAGAGCTAATATAGCTAAAGACGCTACTTTTAGCCAGAATGGTCAGAGAATTATAGCCTGTTCTGTGACATCATGACTTTTACCTTAGTGAGAGAGCCACTCAGTGAAGTTCTTAGCAATTCAAGAGGGTGAAGAGAGATTTTATTGGAGTCACCTGGCAATCATATATAAAATGTAGTTTCTCTCTTTGATTGTGAATGAGTTATTCAGAAAATGATGTGATGGGTGGAGTGGTGGCTATAAAAAAGAAAGATTATGCTCAAATTGGTACCTACTTCGTCGTGGAAGATTATAGACATTCTGGAATCGGATCAAAACTATTCGCAGAGATTACGAAAGGCCTAATCACGACATTTCAAGCAAGTAAGCACCCTATAGTTCGACCAATGGAATCATCAGTGATGTAATATAATTCCAAATGTTGCTGATTTTTAAGTAATGTTGCTTTATCATAGCTTTCGTTTAGAGTGTTTTCTTAAGACCACAGCTCAAATTTTAATATGCCCGGTAATCATTTTTGAGCCACGAATGTCAGTGGTCTGCAAAGAGGGCTGACTTATAGAGCCCGATACACGTGTTTCGATCTTGCAATCTCGTCAGTCGGGCAGTCACCCTTTCTTTTTTTTTGCCAATCATATGTGGGTGCTCCAGTCCCCACACTAAGAGTCAGCAAGACGAACGTTTTACACTCTATGTCCAGTGAAATTATCACCAAACACAGACTCTGTACACTCGATTGCTCGTGGTTAGTATATTCAAAATATCATAACTTTCGTTTTGAGTGGACTGGAGCACCCAAACAGGATTGGCGAAAGGCGAGAAAGGGTAACTGCCCGACTGACGAGATCGCAAGATTGAAACACATGTATCGGGCTCTGTAAGTCAGCCCTCTTTGCAGACCACTGACATTCGTGGCTTAAAAATGATTACTATGCATATGTTGCTTTATTTCTTATTGAAAGCAATTTGTACGTTATGTTATACTCATAATTAGGACTAATAAATGATGATGATAAATCAAGGTAAAAAAGTTTCGTGTCGTCAAATTTCAACAGGTAACTTATATATGTACACATTTCTATCAGGATAATTGTCTCGCTGGTTTTTCTCCAGTGCATCACCTTCTTCCAACAGTTCCGAGTTTCGGACTTGCGACACGATATGGCCGTCGATTCAATCACGTGAAGGTCGACTCCGGCAGTGGTTTTCCAGATTTGAAGGTTTTTTCCTCCGTTTTCCAGTCCTTCAAGTTATTCCTACATTGCTACAAGTGGTCGTTTTACTATTTAACCCTTAAGAACTTTCTGTTTAATATCCACGCCAAATAATCATATGCATTATTCATACATTGTTTCAATGCCTTATTTAATCAACTATCTATCGCAAACTTTGTTAAAACACTCGTATATAATCTTTGAGAACGTTTTTAGCCATCATTTTGAGGTTTTGGTAAATCGCTAAAGGAGTGGTTTGGTAGACACATGTGTTTTGGCGTCTTTGCCATCACCAATGCCGTTTTGCTTGGCCACTTGCCTCTTACAATCGGAAACGAGTGACAAACAATGATAAACCGTACTTAAGCGAATCACCACTGACCAGTTGCTTTACATGTAATGCCTTCCAGCTGATATTTTATAATATAATACCTTCTTCAACCGACTGTTTATTACAACAAAAAGACGGCTAAAAGCATTCTTTGGGGATTATATGAAAGTATTTTAGCAGTGTTTCTAATAAACCACCGATTAAAGAAAATATATGTTATCGTATACCACTCAGAAGACATCGACTGTCAAACAAATAATCAGCGATAATTCACTTATCAACAGTTTATCATTGTTCGTCGCTCGGTGCTTGTTATAAAGGACGAGAGGGTGCCTACCAAACTGCTGCTTTCAATGGTATAAACATATCTTAGCCGACTATAAATATTCTCAAAGATTCGGTGGTGCAACGGTTAGCATGCGCTTCCGGAAAGATTGAGATCTGGGTTCGAATTCCGGCTGATGCAAATTTTTTTGCACAGCATTCTACATTATTAGGTACATTCTCAGAAAATTTCTAATATTGCTTGGAAAAAGTAAGCAAGAGTGCTTGATGATTCGAGAAAAAATCATTTACCGACGAACAGCAATTTAATAGGATCTTATAGCGGCTAGAAACACTTAACACTACTGCTCATAACCACAAAAGTGATGAGATGTGAGCAATGCTTAAAACCTGATGTATGTGTGACGGACTTAAGCCGCAAGCACTCTTTCCACAGGCGTGCGCATTCTCAATATATCATTGAGGTCCCCACTGTCATTTCTCTTAGACGTGTTCCAACCATAAACGGTGGCTTTCAGCATTCACCAGTTCTTCATGCTTACATTCTCAGGAAAACTTGGAAGACCATCGCACTGTTCTTGACGAAGATCTCAACGCATCAGAATGGATGGCTATTACGACGTTTGATGCTGACGTCAGCGGTGAACAGCGGCCGATTCGTGACATACTGAATTTGGAAGCATCGAAGACGGCTGCTGTCTTCGACAAAAAGGTGCAGTTCATTTAGCAAATATATCTATAATGTAGAGATTGAGAGGCCATGCAGCAGCCGATTTTCTACCGTAGATTAAGAGATAAAGGAGAATTGCCATTCATGACAAATAAATAGCCTATTTAGAACGTTTCTAATTCTGTGAAGTAATTTTGAAGCTTTCACGATTCCCTACTGAGGCTCATTCGATCAGTCCATTTTCATCCAATAAATGCCTTTGAGCAAGAAACTGAGCACTCCTGAAATTCTCTTTTTAGAGAAACTGCGTTGGATTTGGCACGTCGAGAGAGTTAGCAGGTAAATGTGAATGTTGGAAATCCTACAGTAAATCCTATGGCAAAATATGTTTCGATTCCGTTCTTTGTCCTATCAAAATAATCAGTTTTCCAAATGAATTTTGAAGCTAAAAATACTGCAACAGGAGGCGAAGAACGCACAAAGAATTGAGAATTTTACCCAAATATTACATGCTATTTTTGAGGAATAATTATTTGAAGGAGACTTCGTTAAACGGATCGTCATTGGACCACTTTATGCGGAAAATGTCGATGTAGCGGAAGTTCTCACTCGCGCTGTACTCAAAAAATATTATGTAAGAAAGTGTTCATATATCGTATCTTCTTCAATCTTTATTATTTTCCCTGTTTTCTTCCCTTACTAATTTTTGTTGAGATTCTTGGTTTGAGCAGAAAGAGTCCCCTGTCACATCCTTCTTATTTACTGCTCTCTTACTCAAGAAAGAACTCTGGAATCAATACTGAACAAAAGAGACATTTAAAATACTTGACGCTTGATTAATCAACCTCACTAATATTTCTTCGGTCCTTAGCATTTTCCACCTTAGTGGTTCAATTTCTTGCTTTTAAACTCCCTCTTCGTGCAGTTCAAAGGTTTCTGTGCTTGCTACTAGGTCTCCAACTAAGTTTCCGCACTTGACCTAGAAATTTAAAATTTTCCCACGAGGACAAATTTTTCTTTTATCTATTTGTGCGGAATTCTTGCTCATCGTTTAATATATTTTTGCACATACCTGTCCAACAAGGAGCGCATGTGGCGCAGTGGTTAGAGGTGCTCTGCGTCGCACACGAGGTCAGTGGTTCGATCTCGCGCTCATGGCTCACCAAGCCATCCATCCCTCCGGGGTCGGTAAATTGGTACCAGGCAGGTCTCAGACTTGTCTGGGAGGATAAGCAGCACTGACTCGGTTCAGCGGGAGGCCACCGCGAGTCATTGTAAAGGCCAGATATGTATTCAATCACCTCAAACGAAGTTAAAAATTGAAGTCGAATCCATGGCGCATCCCTCAGGGATTGATTAACGCCGAGAGCTTTATCCTTTTATCCTTTTACCTGTCCAACAATGGAGCCGTCACGGAAAGTCATTCGCGACTTACTGCTTCACGATTTTTTATTAGGACACAATCTCCAGACTACATTTGACGATACCAATCGTGCAAAAGGCCGTCAAGTTGTGGGTAGAAGTACGGCGCACAAATGGTTTGCAAACTAATTGCAATGGAGATACTGATTTGACCGATCAACCAAGATCCGAGAGAGCGCGTGCTATTGATCGAAAAGCAATCATTGAAGCGATTGAAAAAGATCCGACTTTGTCAGCCGGTGATTTGGCCGAATCACTCGAAGTTAATGAAGTCGATGTAGTCACTCGACTGATGAGAAGGGCATTCGGGCTGAAGAACAATTCCTGTCAAATCTTCGTTTTGCAGACGACATAGTCATCTTTTCGAAGAGTACAATTGGACGATGCTAAAGGAATCAAACAAAGTGGGAAAGAAGATCGGATTACGTGTTAATGGGATGAAGACCTAGCTTATGAAGAACCCATGGTGCAATGGTAATCAAGTCGAAATGCATGGTTCTCTTATTACAGGAATCACCTCAAATGTGCACATTGGGAGTTCACTGTACATGGAAAACAATATGAAGGAGAAAATAGACAGAAAAAGGAAAGCAGCATGGGCAGCAATCAGGCCTCTCAAAGAAGCCACAGACCAACTAACGGACCAAAACTCCGTGCTCACCCTTTTGATTCAACGATTCTTCCGGCGCTTTGCTATGCAGCTGAGACGTGGGCTGATACTTCGACCACGACAAGACTGCTACGATTAACTCACAGAGCGCTTGAACAATATCTTCTAAAATTAGTCGGCACACACAACATCCCGGCCGGCTTGCGTAGCTCAGAAATTCGGAGTCTATTCCATCTTCATGACCTAGAGTCTATACATCTATAGCGAAACACAAATGGGTCGGTCATATAATGAGAAGAACGGGTGTCAGATGTACGAGAAGTAATATAGAATGGATTCCACGACAGTGCACGCGTCCTCGAGGACGGCCACCTACACGTTGGGCGGAGTGTTCATTAAAAGAAGTAAGGAGCTGGACTAGCAGCTCCAGATTTTCCTAGACCACGGTATGACACTCGCAGCAACCGCCTCAGCGATCAATGTATCAGGTCGAGGAAAAGATTCCCTAACACCCAACGAAAACTTGAAGTTTATGCACAAATTCAGTTAGAAGTATACTTCTGCTATCGACTGCTTTTTTTACAGACCCGCTCAAAATGATTTAATCCGATAAGGATATGACTCATTTTTAGCCATAGGTCTAGTGCTATATAGGCGCCTATTTCGTCCTATTGGGACTCATCAGTAGCCAAAATAAGTCATATCCTTATCAGATTAAATCATTTTGAGCGGGTTTGTAAAAAAGCAGTCGATAGCAGAAGTATAGTTCATTTTAAAAGCCGTAAGCTCGACTGCCGGTCACCACAAAGTCAGGTAAGACCATCATCCGACTTTGGGTGATTAGAATTTACTCGGCGCCGATTCCTTTAGAGGATTATTTAACCTCAAGGGATCGACGGAACCGAGGGAGGGTGCTACTGATGAGTCCCAATAGGACGAAATAGGCGCCTGTATAGCACTAGACCTATGGCTCAAAATAAGTCATATCCTTATCAGTTAGAAGTAAAAATAATTATTCCTTAAAGTAAAGACCATCATTATCCATGGTAGTCTAGCAACGATCTGCAAGATTCCGGATCTGCTCGAAATACCATTCCCTGAACTTTGAGTCAAAAAAACTCTTGACATGCCTATTTGAGTTGATCATATGTCTCGACTCGGCGTCCACGCAGGAAATGTTCCATTGAATGGAAATTGGACCATCATTGGATAGTGTAACATCTGGACTGTGGGCTAGGCATGGCAGTTCCTAGACTCCTTCCAGATCATCATCAAACCTCTAATTAATCTTCCATGCGGTGTGAAGAACGCATTGTTGAAACAGCGCGCGCATTTTGACGAATTAGTGTCTGATACTTTCCCTTCAACGTATCGTAGACTCGTTTCCTGAAGCATTCTCATGAATTTACAATAACCGATATTGTGTGAAATAAACATAGAATCGAATTTTTCCCGGGTGTTTAAGAAACTTTTGCGGCAATTTAGTGAATTTTACGTTCCGTGCATTTTCTTACAAAAAAAACGTCCGCGTGACAGACAAGACGGTTTCTAGTTAAGCTTAAACATATGACATTCCAATTTGACTTATGCACTTATTTTTATCTCCTATTTCTGTTATATTTTATATTAAAAGATAATATAACGAAATCAATTGAGAATCCTGACGAAGATTTCGACTTTGATCCGGACTGCTTTGCGATCTATCGACGAAGCGTTGAATTCCTTCTACCGGTTGAAGAAAAAATGATGTCTATAATCAAGAAACTTCAAGGAACTGATGGCAAATTAACAAGAGAGCGAATGTGGTATCAGGTAAATTTCTCTAAAGCATTACATATGTTATTATTTTTTTCCGTATCACTTTGAGAGCGACTTGCAATTTCGAGAGTAATATACGTATTAAACAAAGGCTTCGTGAGGTAATTGAACAGCGTAAAAATTATGTTTGCCAAAAGAATCTGTTATAAGTTTGCAAAATTTACATGCTACCTTTTCAAATTTCCATTCTTGTTTTCAACCCTGACGGAAACGAATTTCTTGATGAGACCAACTCATCAGCCTTTCTTGTCCTCACTGTCAATATTAATTTTAAAATGTTTTTGACCTACAGAAAAACAACAGTATGAAGTTTTAAATTAAGCTAAAATATTTCCGAAAACTGGTTTTTATTCAACCTTGGCTTGAGTAAGAATGCGCCCAAAAATCACATGGATTTTATTCGGGGCATTTGCCTTCTTCAGAGCTGCTATGATTAAAAACGGATGCAGCATTAGTTTTCCTTTCGTGACGTGAATCTTTGTAGTCAAACACTATGTGAAATATAACGAAACTGAAAGTGGAAAATATGGTCAAGACAAGGTGCTCCATTTTAGCAAACTTAACGCAATGCGGGTACGGAAGCCCCACCTCGCAAAACCATCTATTGTGAACAATTGATTTTAATCATTTCTATTTTGCTGGTGGCGTATATATGTTGATCAAAATAAAGCTTTTTCTGGCAAAAAAATTGGCGTGAGCTAGTGAACTACAAAAATTTTTGAGCTATTGTCATAACCTAATGTATTGTGGGTGTGTGTCTCGAGGAGAAAAAACTTTATTACAGACATGCTCAACCAGTTCGTTACCTGGAATTCGAAGTGAATTTGTCTATGCTGTTGGAGATCTGCACTCAGTGCTTATTTGATTTGAAGCTGTGTACTACATCAAATCAGTCTTTGAAAAATATCGATTTTGTAAGACTTGATTATAACTACAATACATTATGTCGGACTTTTCTGAGGCTTTATATGACGGAACATGTATAAAACTATGTTGATGCAGTCACTGCTATTTCTACGCGCTTAGAAGTGGATCATTTGTTATAGAGCGATTCATCCAGCATTTGATTTTTATTCAAAAAAAGCATATAACATAAGTTTCAATGATTGTTCTTTACTATTCTTTTATTGAGTTACCGGAGAACTAGCAGTTTCCACTGCTTTACCCAAGAATTTGATGAACGTTCAACAGCATCACTCTTGTATAATTATGTATAGAGGTAGGGGTGAGAAGACTTAGCGCATTGGTGACACATGCTATCAGTGAACAAATTTCCGCTCTCTACCACGAACTATCTCCCGTAAGTTCAGAAAGGGCGACCTAGCTCGGCTATTCCACAGATTGCACCGAAAATTGTCTCGAGCATTTTTCGAAATTGAATTGATGAAATCTTCGAGCATCAGCAGGAACAACACATTGTCCGAAGAGTTTGAACAATGAAAGCGAGACAACGAATCACCTACAAAAGATGCTGAGATTTGCACCGTATATGTGATGGGTATTACGCAAGATGTAAAATTGGGTACTTTTCTGTTATCTCCACCCTGTTTAACCCCCTTGGTAAAAATGTTGTCTGTGCTTTTACCTGAAAGGTAAATGATCGTTCGATAACTGAAATACAGTAAATTCGAAAGGTGTAATTTACTTCTCAAGTGGCCAGCTTTTTGTGATGTCAAAAGTACTACTTTATTTCTAGCACTTTATTTGATCCGTCATCACAGCATTTTTTCACTATGCGGATCCCAGTACTTCTAGCATTAAGTTTGTTTCCTCGTCTTCTTTTTGAGCGGCGTAGAATACTCGCCGAGTGAGTCTCCTTGCAATCTCGAGGATATCTCGGCTGTGGCGTTCCATGAGGCGTTGTCTTGTGCAGTTGAATGGGCTCGGCCAGGCAGCGACGCACCACAGCTATTTGGCTACGGCGCCCCAACAAATGGCAGTCGAAATAAAATCTTGTTACACATTTAAGGATTTCTCACGGTAAAGATTTTTCTATATCCATAAAGTGTGTCGTAACAGCCGAACAGAAGAAGATTGGGTTTCGCATTCCAAAGGGTAAAATTTGCAGCATTGGTCTCAAGTCATCGCGCTTTTTGCAACGTATCAATTATGTGCAAAACGTAATATTCTTTTAGCTGCTACAACTCTCTAAGGCGCTTCTTCCGATGTCAACTTCATCTCTGAAATCGCAGAAATTTGGGTTATGCTTTGTTTAGAGAGGAATGCTTGAATGTTAAAGGTTTTTTTTACATAGAGAATTGAGTGGTGAACAAAAACACGGCCTGAGGCGGGAATCGAACCCACGTTTCATCCTATCCGGGGACGCGTGCTCTACCACTACACCACTGAGTCACTACCACTACACTGGTCGAGCAAATATGCCTCAGTGGTGTAGTGGTAGAGCACGCGTCCCGGATAGGATGAAACGTGGGTTCGATTCCCGCCTGAGGCCGTGTTTTTGTTCACCACTCAATTCTCTAAGTTATATAAGAACATAATAACACTGCAAAAAAAAGCAGTGAAAATACTGTAATTTCGAAGTATTAGTGATTTTTTTACTGTTAAAGCGCATCAAACACGCCAATCTGATGGTGAACTATACCTCCGAAGTTGTCAGGATTTAAGCTATCGAATGGATTTTAGAACTCTGGACAAAATCGAGAAGCGCGTTTTTCCCAAGAGGTCAAAACAGGATGCGAACTTTGAAAGTGATTCAAATCCGCGAAATGTAATTCTCTTGTGACTGTTACAGCGCCCTGAAGAGTCCTCTAGAGAAAGGAACTGCACCCTTGAAACTGCTAAGATATTCCCTATCTAACGATTATTGATTGCTTATGAAAAATCCTTATCTTGTGAGAAATGCTTGAATGTGAAACAAAATTTTGCTTCAACTGTCACAACGCTACCAACAGGCCACTTAGGAAATAAAATATATCGTTAGCATTCACTTGATTTTATCATTGACTGATTACTAAAACAATTTACAGAAGCAAAAACAGGTGTTCCACAAAGGCTCAAACAGGATGGATATAACGGAAAAGTACAGAAAATTGATATAAATAAATTCGGTGACATTAGCAGCTACGAGCGTCAGTGATGTCCAAAGCATCTGACCACTTCAGTTAGATGAGCATAGCTAAGTCGTTGAAATTGCTATGTTTTCACGCTGCAACTAGCAATGACCCATTATTACAGTTGAACTAAAAAAAAACTTAATTTCAAGACCATACCTTCAGAACACAGAAACAAAAACACAAAAGAATGCAACAAGAATTTTTTTTTTTATTTGATATTACAAAAATCAAGTGCAAAAAGGTGTAACCGTCTGTGTTTGGCAAATATACAGTCCACGAATAAATAAAGCCATACCCAGCTCTTTTTTTGATGGTAGGACGAGGTTGTTATTCGTCATGATGGGACTGAATTCGGTTCAACACAGAATACTATTCAACAGTGTTACAGTGGGTGATGTGTCAGCGACCTCGAATTCTCAGGGCTTGGAATAGGCAAGGTGATACGCAATTTACTCAGTCCAAGCACTTCCATTATCCAGCAAGAATAAAGGTTATAAACAAATCTCTAAGTCTTACAATAATCATGTTCCATTGAAAACCTCAATGCTTAACACCTCCATGTTTAGCTGTTTCGAGGCCTCTAATTAGTCATTTCGAGGCAAGCCGCACAGAGTCTTGTATATGATAAGAATACTCCAGACTCAGATCACAGAAATTAGGCCGAAGTATGAATGCAAGATCTAGCGTATTTGTGAGATGCTGCCCTGCATCTTTGTATATTCGCATTTATCCAAAAAGCTTCGAAAGTTTTTAGCGCAGATTTTTGATTCATGGGCGACGATTAACTATTACAACAAAATCTTGTCCGCCATGGTTTTGTTCCTATGTATGCTCAACGAAGATATTTTTTTTTTGAGAAGTGATGGACACATCTTTTGATTTGTTATATGGATAGTTAGATTAAGTGAAATTTATCAGAGAACTACTGAGAGCAAATTGGCCCATTATTGAACGGTTAAGTTAGTCTAGCCAATGTGCATACAGCACAAGATGGTATTGAAGGCTAAGTAATAAAAACATACTGGTTTATTACCTTTCTTCTCATCTATTACACAGAAAACGTGCACTCACAAAACTTATTTAGAGCAGCTACCAGTGTGGGTGCAGGAAGAGAGCATAAAAGCAGAAGTTTTATACTTGGTGCAAAAGTTGAGTTTCCTCGTGGCATATTTGTGGAATGCAGCTCCCTCACAAATTAGGTCTAGTGAAAACGAGGTCCCTCCCATCTTACTTTCACTTGCAACTAATTAACTACAGTTATGAAGTGCTACTTCAAAATGGCAGGATTATAAGATTTGATAGCAAAACTGAAATCTCTCAGACATTCTAAAGTGTCAGTTGATCCGTAACCGACTATGTGATTGCTTCTGCGTGAGGAAAAACTGCATAATTTGCTTCTGACGGTAGAGAAGACGATTGCATGAGATCTGATAAGATGTATGGTGAAATTGGTGGACCACTCCATTTCCGTATAGAAGAGATCTAGTTGAAAAAATTGGGGCCAAACGAAACACTCCACTAGCCATGCGTAGGTAGCAAGAACACGAAAGATATGATTTTGATGTAAAAGTTGATGCTTTCGCACAGGAGGTCAAGACTTAGTGAGAAAGATTATTCTTGGAGTTTTCATGGATAAATGTGAAAGACCCAGTGCTGAATCACAAGGACGAGTGTTTCCGCAATCGCGCGTCACCTCTTATCATATCTCAGGCTATTGACTCCGTCCCACACGTCAAGGCTTTGCAACCTGAGTCAGGTGCATTTCATCATATGCATGACTCTGTGCACCCTGTCTATTGGAGGAATTAGATACTAATTAAATAATGAGTGTTAGAATTCATTTTATTTGACCGCGTATTGCGGTGGTATGATGTTACTATAAGTCCAATAATGTAGAGTGATGCGCAAAAACATCCAGTCAGCCGGGATTCGAACCCAGATCTCACTCTTTCCGGGAGCGTGAGTGACTCGTAAATGAGGTGTTTATTGTGTGTACAAAAATTTGTTTACGCTAGTTTTTTTTGGATTTCGAGAGTATCTGATCGAGTGGATTACGAATAACTTATGCATTTCAGGTTCTCAAGTGGTCTATACCGCCAAAATGTCGGGCGTTGTATCACTGTATTGAATGGTATTCAATAACTCCTATAAATGAAGACCTCATATTTGCTTATTGAAAGAAACGTTGGGTTACACTTCCTGTTCAGATGTCAAGTTTCTTTCAATTTTTGCTTAGAACGATTACAAGGAGCAAATATCCTTTACAACTGGTAGTCGAATGAAGTTTAGTTTCCCATTTTGTTTTTTTTTTCAGCTATCAAAGTGTAATTACTTCTAAGAAAAAATGGAATAACCTTTAGGCAAGGTGTTTTTCCAAACGATGAAATTGCAGTTTTTGCGCGACTGCAAAACATACTGTTCGTTGGTTCTTTCATTTTTTTCCAAATACAATGACATTGATAGATTATCGTGAAGAATACGAAGATTTTCTTCCACCCTTAGGTGCCTTTATATAAAAGCGATTTCTGCCTTATTGAATAAAAGGGATTTGACATGCTAATTTTCTGGCAGATAGCTGATGAACTCATTCTGGGCGCTGATCTGTTACAGGCAAGTTGCCGACGCAACTGTCAATGCATGTGCCGCATGGTGGCCCTTCATGTAGATTGAAGTGTTGGCTTTTATTTGCTTGAAGGTGCTTAGAAATTACGTTCTATAAAGAAATGTGTCTATTAATAAATGGCTTACGGCTCCCCATATCGACAAACAAATAATACGAAATGTGAAGAATCGACAGAATCAGGTCTGTCAGATCCGCATGACGCTAAATGCTCATCCACGTTTGGTCGTATTAGCATTTACCATCTGAAAGCCTCCTTTGAGGTATCCACATCATTCCTGTCATTTTTGTCTCTGAAAACTAAACTGAACCACTGTGTAGCACCGTTTGCTGGCTCGTGGATAACTAGTGACTTCAGTAAAAGTCTTGAACACTATTTTGGTGATTTGCTTTATTATAATCGAAGATGGATAACCCTTATCATGGGAACTCCTAACAAAAGACTAATTTGAACAAATGGGGTCATTCCAAGGTATTTTTCCTTTGGCGTGAGATCAACTAGAGGGTCGTTTCGTAGTGATATGTTCCACCATATCATAGTTAACTAAGAGCTCTTCACTATTATGTCTATGGTGATATGCGTTAAAAGTGGTAGGATCACTCTTCTTTTTTCTTTTTTCTTCAAGAATTTAATGAGGTTGACAGCTCCCTGAGAAAGATTTCGGAAATTTATTTGAGAAAATCTGCAGGGGCCCTTTATGATTTTTTTCAGCTAGGTGCCCTATATTTTCGAAAAAAGTCGCGTCAAATCTTTTGCTCTACTCACACCCTCCATCGGTTTATGGAGAAGTTCGCCGCTTTTATTTCCCAACACGTAGACGGCATTGTTGCTGTTGACGGACGAAAATAAGGATCGTCTATAATGTGGCACATTTGAGAAATAATGAAAGGAGATTTTTTCCAATTAGCAATCGTAATTCTGAAAATGCTTGAAGTGAAATTAATTGGATCCTATTTTTGAAATCCAACTAAAACATTGTAATAGTGATGAATATTTTCTCACAAGAAAGCTCATGTCACTAACGCTAGAAAAATTTCCCTCACATCCGTTGCCGTTATTCTGTTTTCCTTTTTCCAGGAGGCTTCTAAAGTGTGATCTTTTCAAATGGGTAACTGAGCCTTGGTGTTGGTAACAAAGTTGTGGTGATGATAACGGAATGCCAAACAGCCCTCTGAGCGTTATGTCGAGATCTAAATCTAAGAATCTTGTTTATGTTACTGTCATTACCGCACTCTTCAACTGGCTTTAAAACCAAGAGTAATGGGCTTCATCGAATTCAGATATAAATTGGACTATATAATGGTTAGGATAACGACACCTTCTTCAATGGCATAATAATCTTCATAATTATTACACTCTTCGCCGATATACGTGTCTGAATGATCGCTGAGCCCACTATGCTCTTCTGCATTGTTAAGCTTGCATCCCTGAAACATTCGAAATGAATTTTTCTCCCTAGTGTTGAACCGCTGTTTCCTGTTGAAAAATTGCTGATAATGCCCCAGCGAGGATGATACCGCTGACGAGGAAATTCACTGTAATCAAATGATTCTTCATTGGAATGACTACGCTTACATTTGAGCTTATTCGATACTTTTTGCGTTGTTTTGTGCCCACTGTGATCGATTTTGCGTTTCTAATTCGAAGAAAATGTCACGAATTCGACGGCATTACCACATAAAAGTAAATAGTTTCCATTGCCCATATTGATGTATAATTTCATTAACCTGAAATATGGACCCATCCGCGGCGGTTCCAGATTTCATAAAGGTAATCTTCAATCCATGTGAATCGGAAAAGTGTATAGTTATTTGAGACCAGATCTTCTTGAAGATGTCAGTGATTACTGGCATTCACAGTTGTTCATTAATATATAACACGTTCTTACTATTATCACCTCGGTATACAACATTACTCTTCGTCAATATGGAGTAAAACTACTTCATGATGTGTAGTTTTCACTCATGTTTGCGGATATATTACAGGAGTTTGTTCGTGTAAAGTGCGTTGTAAAGAAATCTCTTGTTGTGATTTCAAACCACAAAAAGGAAAAATGGCATTTATCTCAAGAAATTCACATTTGCTCCATAAGAACAGGTCATGTGTCATGTTCAATTGCTCTATTGAAATTGTTTGATTTACAAGCGTGATATGCCATGTTTGACTGAATATATATGATTGTCAAGCGATATTCCTCGATTCCTTGATTAATAACACATTAATGTTCTTTTTGCCGTGCCAATGTAACTGTTTTTCTGCTCAGAAAAATTTGTGAACATGTCATTGCACGTCATCCGTTGTTTCGCTTCTTTTACGTTTGACCATCTTCATGCATTTTAATCCAGTCTTTATCTTGCGCGGGCTATCCTTTATACATACATCCATTACTGTTGAGCAATGTGCAAACTTTGAACGTCAGGTGAGATGTCTAACGCTCAAAATTATGCAGATCACTCAACAATATTATTAGTTGAAAAGAGGATTTCCATTGTTTAGATGTGAATGTCGTTTTTTCCGCATGAATCGTGTGTGATTTTCATATCATTCAAAAGTCTACTGCTTGCGCATCTATTGATATACAGTTTGTCTATATCTGCCGAGTTTACGACAAGTTGGCAGAGAAGTATTCAGAACTTGTTCGTACGAAAGCGCTCTTTTATTCAACAAGATAACGCAAAATCACACACATACACGAAGACCAAGGCATAGTTTGAAAAACGACGGATTTGAGATTCTACCGCATCCAGCCTATAGTCCAGACGTTTCTCCATCTGATTACGGCCTTTTCCAACCAATGCAACACTTTTCGGGAGGTCGCCGATCTGAATCTTTCGATGAAGTTCAAGAAGCTTGCCGAGAGTTTTTTAATTGAAAGCCGAAGGAGTGGTACTTCGATCAGATCAGAAACCTGGCGGACCGATGGCAAAACGTGGTGGATAATGATGGTCTCTATTTTGAAGACATAGTTGTTGCTGTTTGCTGTCTGAATATATGCATAAATTTTGAAAGATTTGTCAAACGATGGAAACTATCTTTCCAACCTAGTAAATAGGTATTTGTATTAGCATGGCGCCGCTAAAAGTGGTTAATAAAAAAAAGTTTTAGCTGACGATATCCTTTACAGACTTCAGAAAAATTCTTTGTACATTATCCTGACTAGAGCGTTTGTGGTGAAGTGCAAGAGGTGGCACAAATACTCAATGAACCAATGATTCATGGTTCAAACTTGCACTCAAGAATCAACAACCCTTTCGCACCTTCGCGATTGGCGAATTGGTACACATTTGTCTGGAGAGATAACAGCATTGACATGACACATAGGTAGGGCGCCGTGGGTCATTACAAGTCAGATATGTATTCAGCCATCTCGAACGAGGAAAAAAATTGGAGACAATTTGCCGCATCGCAAGGACTGATGAACGCCTAGAGCTCCATCCTTTTATACCCTCATCATTTGATAACTTTCGCCTAGTTGTGGTTCGATGTGGACCACTCTAGGGTAGCTAAAGGATCAAAGTTCAGCGAAAGGACCTTGCAACAGCCTTTCCATTGGTGAACTCTTTTAGTTCTAGTTCAAGATAATAAGAGCTGGAAAACTGGAATGAAACTAGCAGGATTTTACCATTGTCTTCGTGCATCTTTCCTTGATGCGTTGTAGCTGAGTTTAATAGCTTAGTAATGTCCTAAATGGTGTGCCTAAGTTCATCAAGTTGAACCCTCTAAGAACCATGAGGGATGATTCGTCCCACGCCACCCGATGTCGCATCTCACTCATTTAGTTTAGTGGCGGCACCGCGACCCGTTAGAAAGGCGGCACCTTTCGTGGAAGGACAGAGGCAGACAGCATGATGGATACGAGAAGACATACCAGGGTCTGAGGGAGAATTATCATCATGAAGTGATGGAATTTTATTGAAAAAGTTTCTACAGAAATGATCTTCGTACGAAGAACATCTACATCTTCTATATTTCATGTGCATTTTTCATGTTTCAACAGGAAAATTTATATCGCTGAAGGATAAAAATAATCATAATGATTATGATTATGATAACGATAATGGTAGTGATAATGATAAATTTATTCTGAATGAAAATAACGCCAATTGTCCATTCTTCAATGATAGAAGCCCAAGTGGCGCAATGGTGAGGTGCACCGCGTCCCACACAAGGTTGATGGTTCGATCTTATGCTTATGGTTCACCAAGCCATGCATCCTTCCGGGTCGGTGAAGGAAACCAGAGAGTCTCTTATGTACTCATAAGGGTTTCAAAGCTATCTATACGTGGTCTCATTAAAGTTATTCGTGGAGATGAGAACTGGATGAGGTGTAGCAAATCATCTCGAGAACATAGTGGAGAAAAGGATCAAGTACAGCACGTGAAGACAAAGGTTGCAGCAATGAATAATGTCCATAGTTGAGATCGATCGCAAGATCCTATTGCAATGAAGTTTGTAAAATCGCTTTCACCAATAATCCTTGTTTTGTAGTTGTTTTCGCAAAACCTCGCAATTTTTTTGACTTACAGCCTCTGGTTGCATTCCGGAGACTGGTTATCCATACTCCCCTGTGCCATTGTTCCCACTCTCAATTTTCTCGCGGTCTCACTTAGTTACTATAACGGCGGCGTCTCGTGTCGTGAGAATGAAGGCGCTCGTTGGATCGCGGACGCAGGAAGCACGACATCCTTGCACAGAGACGTACATGCTGTCCTTTAGGACTGGCGCGGAAGCGATGCCGCGACGCTGCCCGCCTATCAACGCTGGTTCTCAAAGGATTAAAGGGAAATAAGTGCTAACTGATCGAACAGAATGCATATGACCATAAGCATCTCGATTTTGACAATTTCAGCTGGTTAATGGCTGATGGACTACTTAAATAGGATATGCACCTCTCGTCAATCTCACACTTGCAGAGAAGACAGTGGAATGATACCATTCCCTTCAAGTGAGCTGTGATAATGTTCTACTACAGATTGACAAGGTAAGCTTGTGGACAGATAGAGGCATATTCACTTATCACTGAAGAGCTTTTGCTAAATATCGAAACACTGCCTAAGACTGTCTTTTAAATTACTGATTATACAGGGGGAGGAGGGCGTGGCCGAGTGGTTATGATTGTCGCTGCGACGCGAGGTTAATCTACAGCTTCCACAACACTCTTCCGTCAGTCAAAAGCGAACGCCCTATAGAGCGCCACAGCCATGCTACTCTCGAGATTGCAAGGAGACGTGCTGAACCAGTATCCTGCGACGTTTGTGAAGAAGATGAATCGCTACGAATTGGGTACTTGAAATACAGGAACCACACGGTAAAAAAGTTGTAATACCAGTCAATGAAAGTTATAGTAAGTGGAATGAGTTATACATGAATCAAGAAAAGATATACAACATTGATTACTTCAATTATCAGAGATTTGAACTAGCAGCTTTGATGTTAATAAGTCATAAAAGGCTTCCAGATGACGAATGCTGTAAGACGAATCCAGGACTGGTATATCCACGGACCTCCCTCTTTGAGGGATCCCGCCCGGTTTGTCGCGAGGGCACGTGGCGCGTCCCCAGGTGGTGGATAGGGGAATTAAACGCAAACCAAAAGCAACCGTGTGCTTCCCAGAGACGCAGGTGGATTCAGGAGACGAGCTCCCTGCTTCTGCAGCGCCGACTTGACAAAAACTCTTTTCTACGTGTCAAGTCGGCCAAAAGCCTGCAATCAAGCGGCTGGGAAGTACATGGGAGGCGCGGTTAGGAGTCGCCTCCAACAAATGAGCTCCTCCCGCTCCTCCGAGAGAGACTGGCAAGCTACTCGTGAGTACCCAGCCCCCACGTTTAGAGCCTGGCAAGCTACACGTTGGGTATCAAAATGCCAAAAACAGTAACAAATATGGGCCTCATTCCCCTCACCCCGAAAGAGCCCCTGGTACGGCAGCGCCAGGTAGGACGAGTACGGAGAGGCTGCTAAAATCTCAGGGCAGAACTAGGCTGCCAAGATCGAACGGACTAAAAGTATATACATATATATATATATATATATACATATATATATATATATATCGAATAACTTACGATTCTCCATATCGACAAACAAACATGAAGTAAGGTGAAGGAGTACGGCAAGCAGGTCTGCAATCGCATGTGCTATATACCAATCCTGGCTTCGTCTTACAGCATTCGTCATCTGGAAGCCTTTTATGACTTATTAACATCAAAGCTGTTAGTTCAAATCTCTGAGTAATTGTGAGTAATCAATGTTGTATATCTTTTCTTGGTTCATGTATAACTCATTCCACTTACTATAACTTTCATTGACTGGTATTACAACTTTTTTACCGTGTGGTTCCTGTATTTCAAGTACCCAATA
This sequence comes from Parelaphostrongylus tenuis, assembly GCA_019055375.1. Classification (NCBI taxonomy): domain Eukaryota; kingdom Metazoa; phylum Nematoda; class Chromadorea; order Rhabditida; family Metastrongylidae; genus Parelaphostrongylus; species Parelaphostrongylus tenuis. The sequence goes on from JAHQIW010001226.1 coordinate 23,673, forward strand.
CGTAGCGATTCATCTTCTTCACAAACGTCGCAGGATACTGGTTCAGCACGTCTCCTTGCAATCTCGAGAGTAGCATGGCTGTGGCGCTCTATAGGGCGTTCGCTTTTGACTGACGGAAGAGTGTTGTGGAAGCTGTAGATTAACCTCGCGTCGCAGCGACAATCATAACCACTCGGCCACGCCCTCCTCCCCTGCCCTCCTTGCTCAACAATCCGCTGTAGAAGATCTGTTGATTCAAGCAAGAAGAATAAGGTACGACGTCATTGGCCTGGCTGAGACGAGAAGGCGCCATCCTTTTCACGCTGTCTATGACACCGGAGAAGAACTGTTCCTTGGAACATGCGATCGCAGAGGTGTCGGTGGCGTTGGCGTCCTCGTCAAATCGAATTTGACCGTGAGCATTGATTCGTTCGAACAACTAACAACCCGTATCGGACGATTACGGTTGAAACGATGTGGTTCAATGCCGACTTTGAACATCTTCGTTGCTTACGCACCAACATCAAGCTATGACGAAGACGAAGTCGAAGCGTTCTACATGGACCTCGAAAAATTCTTCAGAGAAGATCACACATTCTTCAAGGTCATTGTCGGAGATTTTAACGCAAAAATTGGAACTAGAAGAACGTCTGAAGAGTGTCACATTGGGACCCACGGACTAGAATGGAATGAACAGGGTGAGAGGCTATCCGAGTTTATCATGACGACCCAAATCATCCATGGTAACTCGCAATTCCAAAACCTCTTTCTCAGCGATGGACGTGGGAGTCTCCCAATGGAGAGTACCATAACGAAATAGATCACATCATAGTAAATCGAAGGTTTCGCCTGACCGACGTCGCTTTTTTTCCCAAGTTCTACACGGGATCAGACCATCGCCTCCTTCGCGCAACGTTCCGATTTTCGAGGAGAGGAGAGAAAGCCGCTAAATTTAAACAACAAAGTCCCAGAACTACCATAAACTGGGATGTATTCAAATCATTAGTCGGCTCTTGGGAAGATACCGTTGTCGACAACATCGACGAAGAATACGATCGACTCGTTGAATATCTTCACGTTAGCGCAAAAAAGCCAAGAGTCCTAAGGTCACGAAGAGACGCTTGTCTCCGCAGACACTCGAGCTGATACGTCAACGTGGAATCGCACGAGCTGCAGGCAACCGAAACCTTACGTCCGAACTTGCGAAACGATGCAGAGAAGCGATAAAAGAAGACCTTAAAGAGAGAAGAGCAGCAGTTATGGCAGAATCTGCAGAAGCTGGGAAGAGCATTCGCAAAGCCCAGCGAGGCTTCGCCAACTATAAGGCCAAGATGATTGCACTCCGATACCCTGACGGGACACTTACAGCTTCCAGAAGGGCTATGGAGAAAATCATCCACCAGTACTACTCGGATCTCTTCGCTAGCCATGTTCTCTTACCGTCATATAAATTGAAAGAGGACGAATATGTCGTTCCACCGGTCCTTCCTTCCGAAATCCGACATGCTATATCGTCGGTGAAAAACAGAACAACACCCGGTCCAGACAGGATTAGACCAGAACACCTGAAGAACCTGCCGCCAGTTCTCATCAACATCCTGGCTCGGCTCTTCACTCGCTACCTGTCAGAATGCAAGGTCCCTATTCGATGGAAAACCAGCAAGACCGTATTGTTGTTCAAAAAGGGAGACCTTCACGACATAGGCAATTATTGCCCAATCTGCTTGCTGTCCGTTGTCTATAAACTCTTTACTCGAGTCATCCTGAACAGGATTGACAGAACACTGGACGAAGGACAGCCATGCGAACAAGCAGGGTTCAGAAAAGGATTTAGTACCATGGACCACATCCACACGATCACAAGACTCATTGAAGTTTCGCGAGAGTACAAACAACCACTCTGTCTCACTTTTATCGATCTGAAAAAAGCCTTTGATTCAGTGGAAACAGAAGCGGCTATAGAGGCTCTGGATAACCAGGGCGTCCGTACTCGGTACATAATGATCCTTCGTGAGCTTTATAAAGATTCCAGGACCAGAATATCTCCATTCTACAACAATATCACCATTGACGTAAGAAGAGGGGTTCGACAAGGCGACACAATATCGCCAAAACTATTCACTGCCACCCTGCAAAACGTCATGCGAACATTAGAATGGGAAGAAATGGGAGTGAAAATTGACGGTCGACAATTAAACCATCTTCGCTTTGCTGACGATATCGTTCTCATAACACCAAACATCAGCCAAGCGGAACGAATGTTGACTGATTTCGATAACGCCTGTGGAAAGATCGGTCTTCAACTGAATCTAACGAAAACAATGTTCATGAGGAACGGATGGGTTTCTAATGCCCCATTCACGCTCAACGGAACGACAATTTCCGAATGCTCCAGTTACATCTATCTAGGTCGTGAAATCAACATGATGAACGACCTAGCCCCAGAGTTGAGCAGGAGGAAACGAGCGGCTTGGGGAACGTTTAAGAGCATCGAAGATGTAGTGAAGAGGACAAAAAACATCCGACTCCGTGCCCACCTTTTCGACTCGACAATTATCCCTGCCCTAACGTATGCAGCAGAAACCTGGTCGCTACGTAAGCAGGATGAAAGATCACTTGCCGTTATCGAACGCGCAGTCGAAAGGTCGATGCTAGGAGTATCTCGTATTTCGCAAATGAGACAAAGTATCCGAACTTCCGACCTACGTCAACGATCGAAAATCAGAGACGCCGTTCTACACGCCAGGATATCGAAAATAAGGTGGGCCGGACACGTGATGCGCTTCAACGACAACCGATGGACGAGAGCCGTTACCGACTGGATTCCTCGGGACGTCAAGCGCTCTAAAGGAAGACCACTGACCCGTTGGTCCGATTTCTTCACGAAAGCGATGGAAGAAAGATATGATGCTCAGCGAATTCCTAGAGCGAGGAGGACCCACTGGGCTACTCTTGCACGCGATAGGAAAAAATGGAAGAGTTGCTGGTACCCGCTCGAGTCACTCGACGATCAACGGGACGACAGGTGATACAGGTGATATATATATATATATATATCTGCTGTCGACCGCTCTTTCACAGACCCGCTCAAACAATTTAATCCGATAAAGATGTGACATGTTTTGAGCCGATAGGTCTAGTGCTAAATAGGCGCCTATTTCGTCCTACTGGGACTCATCAGTAGCACCCTCCCTCGGTTACGTCTATCCCTTGAGGTTAAATAATCCTCTAGACGGGTCGATGCCGAGTAGAAAAAAAAAGCACCCAGAGTCGCATGATGGTGTTACGTGACTTTGTGGTGACCGGCAGTCGAGCTTGCGGCTTTTAGAATGAATCATACCTCTGCTATCAACCGCTCTTTTACAGACCCGCTCAAAACGATAGAATCTGATAAGGATGTGACATGTTTTGAGGCGATAGGTCTAGTGCTAAATAGGCGCCTATTTCGTCCTATTGGGACTCATCAGTAGCACCCTCCCTCGGTTACGTCGATCCCTTGAGGTTAAATAATCCTCTAGACGGGTCGATGCCGAGTAGAAAAAAAAGCACCCAGAGTCGCATGATGGTGTTACGTGACTTTGTGGTGACCGGCAGTCGAGCTTGCGGCTTTTAGAATGAATCATACCTCTGCTATCAACCGCTCTTTTACAGACCCGCTCAAAACGATCGAATCTGATCAGGATGTGACATGTTTTGAGGCGATAGGTCTAGTGCTAAATAGGCGCCTATTTTGTCTATTGGGACTCATCATTAGCAACCTCCCTCGGTTACGTCGATCCCTTGAGGTTAAATAATCCTCTATAAAAGCCGGAAGCTCGACTGCCGGTCGCCACAAAGTTAGGTAATACCATCATCCTACTTTGGGTGCTTAGTTTCTACTCAGCGCCGATTCCCTTAGAGGATTTCTCCTTTAGAGGTTTTCTATTGTCTAGCAACATTCTTTCGCAGATTGTTAAATATATTCGCGACTGTAAGATTTCATATTTTCATCAGAACAATTCATAATTTTCGTAAATCGGACAAAAGTTTGTTTTCGTGCCATTAGATCTTCCTGAAGATATCGGCGTGATCTAAGGAAAAGCGAACTGATAGTTACCTTATTTCTATATCATTTCTCACGTTGGTTTCGTGTTTACATTCGTACTAACTTCATCAGATAGGTTGCATATATTACATCAATGTATTTATCTCCAGGACCGTAGAATATATGAAGTCTTAGACGCTTTTTTCTTCACCCTTTTTCTTCCTCGATCTCGCGTAGTTTATCTTTCGAAATTTTGGTTCATGTTGCACCTTTCACTTTCCATGAATTATCATTTCTTCCTACTATTTGCTTTCAAGAGTCTCCCTGACAGGAACTCATACCTGGCTGACCTTGAATATTTATCAGGAGGCCCAGGTAGCGTTACAGAGATCAGTCGCCCACAGGAATTCGAAGAAATAAAGGAAAGCCAGCTCACACGCGAACGTAACTTTTTTTTTGTTTTTCAATCTAAACTTGACCAAAGCAGTTCAACGACACAGGCCATATCTGGTACAATCCGTAGGAATTTTCTATGACGAGAGTCCCAAATGAATCAGCGATCAATGTATTAGGTCGAGGAAAGATTTCTTAACACCCAATGAACGTTTAAAGTTTATGCACAAATTTAATTAGAAGTAAAAATAATTATTCCTCAAAGTAAAGGCCATCATTATCAATGGTGTTCTAGCAACGATCTGCAAGATTCCGGATCTGCTCGAAATACCATTCCTTGGGCTTCGATTCAAAAAAGCTCCTGACATGCCTATTAAACTTGATCATATGTCTCGATTCGGCGTCCACGCAGGAAATGTTCCATTGAATGGAAACTGAGCCGTAATTGGATAGTGTAGCATCTGGATTGCGGGCTACGCATGGCAGTTCCTGGACTCCCTCCAGTTCATCATCAAACCTCTATTAATCTTCTATGCTATGGATTAGTTATACGAAAAAAAAAAGATCTTAACAATTTTTTTTGTGTCATCAAAATCACTGCAAGGGATTTTTCATAGGCTGTCAGAACAAACTGACGCTGTAGATGTGCTTATTCGACTGTAAAAATCCAGTGAGATAATGCATACTGGAACGTGGTACGCACTATTCTTGAAAGTCATGCAGTAATGCTCAGCGTGCGTTTATTTTATAGTAGACAGCTTCTACTGAGAAAGCAGCATAAAAAGTTATAATCGATGTCTTCAGGAAGATCTAATGGCACGAAAACAAACTTTTGTCCGATTTACGAGAGTTAAGAATTCTTTTGATGAAAATATGAAATCGTGCAGTCACGAATATATTTAACAATCTGCGAAAGAATGTTGCTAGACAGTAGAAAACTAAACAATTTAAGATTATGCGAAGTCTGGGACGGCTTTGTGTTAAGACGGGCGATACTAAGAGATCTACATTGTGTTATGGGCAAAATATCGAATTTATGACGTTTTCAATATTCGCGATTTAAATTCGACCAAACAAGGCCCAAAACAACGTAAAAAGTCGGGCTAGTCTATATAAAGCAGGCCATTTCAGCGAAAAATCGTCCGGTGGTGATGAATAGCTTCCTCTTCGCTGTCGTTCTCGTTGCGGTATGTTTATCGGTTTCAACTAGCAACAGCGGTTCCACATTGAAACAACGAATTCCTCCGGGCGTTTCAGGGATGCAAACTTAGTCACTCAGAAGAGACTATTCACGTGTCTATGACTATTCAGACTATGCAGATAATGCAGATTATGGTGGTGACAAAGGTCGATGTTGTTTTCTCGTTTTCTTTCATTTTTCTTCAGATACAAAAATTTTCATAGTATTCTCCTCTCAGGTGAAAAAGAACACTGCGATGATAACACCAACATGACGCCGGATCTAAGATTTTCAATTAGAGTCGAGCACAACCGTCTAAGGTTTGTTCGGCATTCGTTTATTAAGTCTAGGAAAACGGCTACAATGACAGATAATTGCAAGTAAACTATGCATGGATCTCTTTTAAGAATTCATCTCGCAAATGGAACACACAAAAATGGCAACGGCGATTCGGCTGGAAATTTCCCACAAGCCAGTGACATGAGCCTCGTGGTGAGAAAACATTTTAATAATGAGAATAAGTCTATCATTCTCATAGACTGGGCTTCATCTTGCCTTTCAGGAATACGACTGTGGATTAGAGAAATTGGCTTTTAACATTTCCCAGTTGTGTCACAATGATCCTATGATCAAGTTCGCTAGCGGCAATACTGCCGTTTACTCGGGAAATGTCAACAACTTCAAATCAAGCATAACTGATGTGAGTAGGAAGCCTAATTTAAATTTATAGTATATTTATTGGTATCTACAGGGAAGAAATAGTAAAATTTCCTAGTTGTTCTTGTGTAACTCTTCCTGATGACTTCTACTAAGTCAAAATTGACCTATTCTGTATCAAAGTGTATTAAATCTAAAAATTATTAACTACTAGTGCATTGAACCGAATGCATCTGACTGCAAAGGCTTCAATTTTGAAAGTTTTAGCTGATTATGCGTTGGTGGAATACTTCAATAGAAAACCCGCCTCTCGTCAATCTCACGCCGACGCAAAATAACACTGAAAAGATGATGCCATTCCTTCAGGTTTGTTGCGATGATATTTCACTAGGAATTCACAAAACGAATGAGATTAGATTGCGACATACAAGGCTGTGATCAAGCAGCGACATCTATTTACTGAGAGAGTGCATACAAGGATCTATTGGAATAGGAATTATCCATAAGCCGGCACATACTGTTCCACATTGGTTTACTCTAGTTCTCAGAGATGGCACATAGTAGTCTTAATTTTAATTAGCTCATAAAAGACTTACAGATGGCGAATGCTAATACGATGAAAGTGGGATGCGCATACAGTGTGTGCGATCATACACCTCAAATTCCCACTCGTTCACCTTACGTCGTATTTGTTTGTCAATATGGGGAATCGTAAGCCATTCAGTATTACACACAACTTGTCGAAGCGTGATTGTAATGAAATTTTAGGTCTTTCAAACGTCAACGCTCCGATCTACAAGCAAGGTAAACCATGCAGCTCATGCAGTAGCAGTTGCGCCGATAAATATCTTTGTAAGAGGCATTTCCCATTTCGACGAGTCATCTTTAGATCACTTCAGATACTGATCTTTAGTGAAAAACATAACAAAACAAGTTCGTTCCCATCTGACAATGCATAACTTGTTATTTTCCTCCTATGATGGATGTTTGGAATTAATTTAAACATATTTTTCGACAGTGGCTCATTGATATTATAGGTTGCAGAATATGCTTCAGAATAGCATATAAATATCGAGAATGTAGTATTATTCAGTAGCGTCGTAAGGGACAATTAAAAAATATAGTTTCATAACTACTGCTAAACAGTTTGATATCTATTGGCTCAGTTTGAAAATGATATATGCCTAGAGGAAAGCTGCAAATCAAAGAAACTGAAAGAAATTCAATAAGATCACTGACAGTAAGCTTAGAAGACTTGACCTTAAGCAGAGGTTGCTTTAGTCCTTACGTCTCATTATGCTGGTTCACGTAAAAAAAGAGATTTTGTGCGTTTTGACTCCCATATATACAACCTTCCATATCTGCATGCATTACCAACCAGTCTAGAACGACTCATACTTAATTAAAGTTTGATATTAATTGTGAGCAGGTTCATGAGATTATCCTTATGGTCATTTTGCAGCTAAGAATACTGAAGAACTTTATCTATTAATAAAAAGTATTCAATTGAAAAAACAAGACGAAAACCAGCTCGATGCTGATTTCTCCAACTGAAAGTTTCTGTAGTGTGGCAATCCATACACCTCATAAAAGTTCAATATACGTAATATCAAAAATTATTGCGCTAAAGCAGTGTAATACATATGATTACACAAGATTGTAGAGATGTGTACATTTGTTTACATATATGTATATACATACATCTATATAATTGAAAAATAAGTATATATATATATTATATATTTATATATGCTGATTATGCCTACACTGTTAGCGAGGTTTTAATCGGACATTATATCTACGCTCTTCAACTAAGCCATACACTTCAACCTTTTATAGATATACCCGATATTAATGAGTGATGTGCAAAACTTCGACGTCAGCCTAGATTCGAACTTCGGTTTCACCCTTTTCCGAGAGCGCGTGTCTAGCCTATTGCACTACTGGTGCGCGTTACCACCACTCTTTTTCTATGCGACAGTGCATCTATCTGTCAACAACCGAGCGTCAACTAACAGTTCGGCCTAGATAATCGGTATCGACATTTAACGTAGTCACACTGACAAAGATTGAATAATCAAATAGAAACCTTTTTAGTTAACAGCTTTTAGCGGTGGTGTGATGTTATAAATCTACCCAATAATTTGGAGTGATGAGGAAACTTTTTGCGTCAGGCAGGACTCAATATATTGAATTCTATCTGATCATCCATACCCATCACATGCCAGCGTAACTTTTGCACACCACTGTACATCACTGAGCTTTTAATACAGTTTGCGGAAGGCTAACAGATGGAGACTGCTGAAAACGAGAACAGAAATTGATGGGAAAGCACGAAACAGAGCGTTCAGTAAATGCATATTATAGCAACTCATGCAACATTCATTGCTATTTTTACATTATCTTCATCATTTGAGTGATAACATAATGAGTTTGATTGTTAAGGTAAACTTGGACGCGAGTGGCGGCGTTGTGCTATGGGAGGACTGGTGCGCAGCATGGACTGGAGTTTCGCAATCCATGGGCCGACGACGACGAGAGTCGAGCGTCTTCAACTGGTCCGTGCGGTCGCCGGGTTACGTTTCGTCTTCGTATTCGTTTACCTTCTCTCTTTAGCTTATCGATCGTCTACAATTATTGTTTATGACTCGATGTGGCCCAGTTCAGTTGCTAATTACTTACTTTGTCCATAAGACGAAATTATGTTCACCACCTTCTACTTGCTGATTGATTGCTCGATGACGTACTAGACATTGTGATTGCAAACCCAGGTCACGGAGACGTGCCCTGTGGTGGGGGTCGTGGGCGACTCACCCCTAGGGATGGGAAGCGGGCTCGTGAGACGATCTCGAACATACAGTGTGAGACTTATATGACTTATGACGACTATGATACTCACACATCGTCGACCCGCCATACCGCCTTGGGGTTTCGTAATTCCGAGGCGACCACGATAGCCTCCCTGGTTCCCCCGTCTCCTGATTGACGTTTGGCAAACCTTCTAAGTTGAATATGGTCAACTCTCGCTCTTTATCCTCATGTATGTGACTCACGCTCACATACTACTCATGTTACGAAATAGCTACTAGTCGAGCTACTACGATGTATTGATTTAACGACTATTGCGAAATATGCCCTTTTGCTCCGCCAATTGGATTGGTTGACGGATATGAATGTATTATATGTAATTATTGTTTTATTTTAGATTGTTTTCTATTAGCGATTTATTCTGGCTGTTATTCCTAATAAATTAATCCGCGTGGCAGGTATTCTAACACATAGCATTCGACGGGGCATTCACTACTGCAACCACTACACATATAAACATTATGATAGATCCATTAATGTTGAGTTATAGATACAATTTGGAACTTCGGACGGGATTCGAATTCGCATTTCACCCTTTACGGGACGGATGCTAAGTATCACATTACAGCAGCTCTTGTTCTGTCATCAGTCTTTCTTTACCACTATTGTGTTGAATTGTCGGCAACTAAGCGTTATCGTTTTTGCTAGGCAGGCCCATATTCGTATTGAACCGGTCACTATAACAGATATTCTATATACGTACTATAATCAACTGAAATTATTTTTACTTAGCTGCTTTTGTCGGTAGTATGATGCAGCAAATATATATATACAATAATGATGGTTATATATTTCTGACATTATACCACCGCTGGAAGCGATCAACGGTAAAGAAAACCAGCTGATAGTCCAATATGAATAAGGAAGAAACCGGAGCCGAATAAGCCAAAATATTACATCTAACTGGGATTTCGTTCTTCTATTCCTTTGGCTTGAATTTACGAACAAGAAAAATCCGGCAGTTCTTTCTTAAGATTTAATCAGTTATTGCAGCATTCTTGAGAGGTGACGGGGATTGTAGTACTGTGTGATTGACTTGTGAGGGGCTTATATTGCTGTGCAAGAATCGTAGCTTCTCCAGAATCTTCTCTATAATGCTTTTGGTCCTACGCGTGCATGAAGATGCTGTGCTTGGCTTTAGACTTAGATCAACTGGTTACTTTTTGGAAAAGAAGCAGAGTGGTCTATCCGTATGGCTGATTTCCTCCTCTCCATTCACTCTATATTTCGGTGAACTTCCATAAAACATCAATTTACAGCCACCGATTCCATAATGTCACATGAACGATCATGATTTGTTGGTGTCTGACAGTTTTTGTTAGTATATCAATTACTTCAGCTGATTTATCTAGCCTAAACAACGTCCTATAGCCATATTTGTTTCGCTTAAAATGAAGAACAATATAAACGAGATCACAATCTTGCTACGATTGTCGTTCAGGGTGCACTTATTTACCTTGAAAATATTCAGTGAGCTACACCTTTTCAGTCAGTGGCTATGGCCGTCTCGCACCAATTTCAGGGTATTTACTTTCTGCTCCTCTTCTCATCCGAATAGTTGGAAACGCGCTTTCTTGAACAATCTAGTTTGTACTGTTTACTCTTTTTTTCAATTTTTACATGTCATTCTAACGTTTAATCTACGAAAAGCAAATTCAATAAGTTGATAGGAACAGTACGAAGACCTTTTACAATCGGAAAATTTTTAAAGAAAGGGAACAACGAACTGTACACTGCCAGAGGGTCAGAGATTTGACTTACATAACTTTTTAATGGATAGCTGGTGAGTTCCTGGTCGGTGATGCCCTGTTATCAAGATATTTACCGGCGTAAGTGCTATTGCATGCGCTGCATGATTCACCCTCCGTGTGAATTGGAGTTCTGACTTCTATGAGCCTGAACCTTCGTATCAGTCATGGTTATCAAAGTGTCTGAAATATCGAATAACTTACGATTCTCCATATCGACAAACAAACATGAAGTAAGGTGAAGGAGTACGGCAAGCAGGTCTGCAATCGCATGTGCTATATACCAATCCTGGCTTCGTCTTACAGCATTCGTCATCTGGAAGCCTTTTATGACTTATTAACATCAAAGCTGTTAGTTCAAATCTCTGAGAATTGAAGTAATCAATGTTGTATATCTTTTCTTGGTTCATGTATAGCTCATTCCACTTACTAAAACTTTCATTGACTCGTATCACAACTTTTTTACCGTGTGGTTCCTGTATTTCAATCACCTAATTCGTACCGATTCATCTTCTTCACAAACGTCGCAGGATACTGGTTGAGCACGTCTCCTTGCAATCTCGAAAATAGCATGGCTGTGGCGCTCTATAGGGCGTTCGCTTTTGACTGCCGGAAGAGTGTTGTGGAAGTTGTAGATTAACCTCGCGTCGCAGCGACAATCATAACCACTCGGCCACGCCCTCCTCCCCCTGTATAATCAGTAATTTTAAAAGACAGTCTTAGGCAGTGTTTCGATATTTAGCAAAAGCTCTTCAGTGATAGGTGAATATGCCTCTATCTGTCCACAAGCTTGCCTTGTCAACCTGTAGTAGAACATTATCACAGCTCACTTGAAGAAATGGTATCATTCCACTGTCTTCTCTGCAAGTGTGAGATTGACGAGAGGTGCATATCCTATTTAAGTAGTCCATCAGCCATTAACCAGCTGAAATTGTCAAAATCGATATGCTTATGGTCATATGCATTCTGTTCGATCAGTTAGCACTTATTTCCCTTTAATCCTTTGAGAACCAGCGTTGATAGGCTGGAAGCGTCGCGCCATCGCTTGCGCGCCAGTCCTAAAGGACAGCATGTACGTCTCTGTGCAAGAATGTCGTGCTTCCTGCGTCCACGATCCAACGAGCGCCTTCATTCCCACGATACGAGACGCCGCCGTTATAGTAACTAAGTGAGACCGCGAGAAAATTGAGAGAGGGAACAATGGCACAGGGGAGTATGGATAACCAGTCTCCGGAATGCAACCAGAGGCTGTAAGTCAAAAAAAATTGCGAGGTTTTTCGAAAACAACTACAAAACAAGGATTATTTGGTGAAAGCGATTTCACAAACTTCATTGCAATAGGATTTTGCGATCGATCTCAACTATGGACATTATTCATTGCTGCAGCCTTTGTCTTCACGTGCTGTACTTGATCCTTCTCTCCACTATGTTCTCGAGATGATTTGCTACACCTCATCCAGTTCTCACCTCCACGAATAACATCAATGAGACCACGTATAGATAGCTTTGAAACCCTCATGAGTACATAAGAGACCTTCTGGTTTCCTTCACAGACCCGGAGGGATGGATGGTTTGGTAAGCCATGAGCGTGAGATCGAACCATTGATCTCGTGTGCGACGCAGAGCACCTCTAACCACTGCGCCACATGCGCTCTTCATAGTGGCACACTTGGAAAATACTGAAAGTAGTTTTCTAACTCGCAGACGTTCACCTGAGTAAGTATCCAAATTATTTTCAATTTTTAAAAGGTTATTAGAGACATGATTTCATCACTATACAATACTGTACCAAGAGGCTCATGTCGCCGGCATTCGGGAGATTTTCGCCTGAAATATTGTTACCAGTGTTTCATTCGCGAAAAGACTTCTCAGAAGATTCATCATTTTAGAGCGATTTTGTGTGATTTCACTCGTTGATCCAGACAATAATGAGCGAATGCCGAACATATCTTGAGCGGTTGTACTCAACTCTAATTGCAAATCTTACCAAGGTGTAATTTTGGTGTCATTCTCGCAGTATTCCCTGTCAAATAAAAGCCAGTATTATGCAAAATTGCATTCGTGAAGTAAGTCGAAAAATCAAAAGAGGGCGGAAGTTGGAAGCGACCTATGTCGCCACCAAGATCTCTCTAGTCTCCATAGTCTCCATAATTTCCCTGCTCTGAGTGTTCTGCATAATCTTAGTCATTCGCTTCTTTGTAAGTGTCTTCTGAATAGCTAAGCTTGCGCCCCTGCAACATTCATAAAAATTTCTGTTTCTGTAATGATCCTCTGTTATCCTATTGAAAAATTGCTAAGCATACCGTGAGGGGGTTGAAAACGACAACGCGACCAGAAATTGATCGTTACCCATTGATAGATATATCACTGGAATATCCCCGCTTTTATGCGAGCTTATTCAGTATGTTTTGAGCCCTATGTGATCGATTTTCTGTTTCGAATATATCAAATCGTCATGAAATGGACACCATCTCCATGTCATAATTTGACTCTATTGTGTTCTTTCTCATGATGATTAACCAAGAAGGAAGCAGCAAGGTTTCCAGTTATTCAGTTTTTTTAGCTATGCGCATGCACCATTCTTCTCCTAAAATGCTGTGGTGACCGTAACGGTGCCTTCTCAGCAGTCAATCTTTGATCCATGTGAGCTGCAAAAAGGCTTGTTTTTTGATACTGGATTTTCTGGGGATGCCGTTGCTTGCTGATATCATTATTTGATATCAGAATTGAAATGAAAGAGGTTCCTAACTATGGTCAGTTGGGTATAACGGATTCCGCTTCGTCAATACGGAGTGAACACTACACTGTGAATGGGTACTTATCGCGAGTCTACTGGCGTCCGTTCATGTGAAATAAGAAATCTCTTGCAATGAATTCAAATCATAAAAAATTAATAACTCTCTTTCTCTTCCTCAAACTCAAATCTGCTGCATAAAATCGAATCATATGAACACCTACGATTGTCATGTGATGATTTTAGAATAAAAAAAAGATATTGATTACAAGTGATTCCGTTGTTATGGGAATAGCACACTATTCGGTTCCATGAAAATTGTATGGCTATATTTATTTTTCATACGTTCTACTCATTGAACTGATATTAGATGATAAAATGGAATTCCTTATAGTTAGCGTCATCTATAGGTGGTATAATATTATAGATACATTCAATAATGTAAAGTGATGTGAAAGACTTTCGCGTTAGGCGGAAAGCGTATTCACATCTCACCCTTTGTAGAGTCGCGTACTCTAACCCGTTGCACTACCAACGCATCTTCTGCCATCACTCTACGCTACAATGCATCTACCTGTCAACAACCAGCCGTCGACGGTTTCGCTTAGATAGTAGGTTTCGACATTGAACGCAGTTACGCTGGCATGTGATGGGTATGGATGATCAGACAGAATTCAATATAGTTGAGTCCTGCCTGACGCAAGAAGTTTCCTCATCACTCCAAATCATTGGGTAGATTTGTAATTGTAACAGCACACCACCGCTAAATGCTGTTAGCTAAGAAGGTTTCTATTTGATTATTCAATATCTGTTAGTGTGACTGCGTTAAATGTCGATACCGATTATCTAGGCCGAACTGTTGGTTGACGCTCGGTTGTTGACAGATGATAGATGCATTGTAGCATAGAAAAAGAGTGGTGGTAAAGCGCACCAGTAGTGCAATAGGCTAGACACGCGCTCTCAGAAAAGGGTGAAACCGTGGTTCGAATTTAGTCTGATGTCAAAGTTTCGCACATCACTCATCAATATTGGGTATATCTATGAAAGTTGAAATGTATGGCTTAGTTGAAGAGCGTAGATATAGTGTCCGATTAAAAACTAGCTATCAATGTAGGCATAACCAGCACATATATATACACATATAGGAAAAGCGAACTGATACATGATCTGAAGAAAAGCGAACTGATAGTTACTTTCTTTTCGAATCATTTCCCCCGTGGTTTCATGTTTACATTCGTACTAACTTCATCAGTAGGTTATATTATATATATATATATATATATATATATTATATATATTACATCAATGTATTTATCTCCAGGCCCATAGAATTTATGAAAACATAGACGCTTTTTTCTTCACCCTTTTTTCCCGTAATCTCGCGCACTTTATCTTTCGAGTTATGATTCATGTTGCACCTTTCACTTTCCATGAATTATTATTTCTTCTTACTTTATACTTTCACAAGTCTCCCTCACAGGAACCCATACCTAGATGACCTTGAATATTTATCAGGAGGCCCATGTAGCGTTACAGAGATCAGTTTGAGTGAAAGCAGCCTTCCATCAAATCTAAGGTGCAAATTAAGGGATGTACTCATTGTAGCAGTTGCACTGTGATGACTTATATAATTTCGATGTATGAGTATGAATGCTCTTCGATGCGCTTACGGTTGTGCTTGCCTCCATGTTTCGTGTATAGTTTGTATCATTACAAGCAAAAGTCTACTATAACGCGTATCGAGAAAGCACGAGCAATTCAGCTTGAATGTGCCGCTTCCGGCAAATAGCGGCCTTAAAGTCCACTAGTAGAACCCGATGTGAATGTGGTCCATTGTTTCAAACAAATATATGTCTATGAATTTTTGACAAAATCTAATTGAAGGCAAAAGTTTACATGGACGACTTTTGAAAAAAATTAGAAACTTGGAAATGTTTTCGTGTTCATTTACAGTGTTTGGAGACGGGGAAAGAAAAGGACAAAGTTTTCGGCGTTGGTTAATCCTTGAGGGAAACGCCATGTAGCTGTTTTTATCTAAAATATATTGTAGTGGTTAGATGCGTATCTGGCCTTCAAGATGGCTAGCGGTGGACTGCCAGTGTTTCAAGTCAATGTAGCTATCCTCCCAGACATGTTTAGTACCAATTCACCAACCCCCAGAAGGACATAAGGCTTAGTGAAGCCTAAACATGGGATTGATTTATCCATTCGTCGACTACGTGTATGTCGCAGAACATCTCTAATTGCTGCACCACATGTACACTTGAAGACGAGAGCTGCATTTAACCATCTCGAATATTGTTGTTTTCAACATAAGATCATAATTTTTATTAATAAGCTAAATTTATATCGTATAAGAATAGAATGGGAAGCACTGCATTGCCATACTGAACACAAATGTTCTCACAGAGCTATCAAATGTCTGTTTATGATGGCCAGCATTTACACTGTCTCCTTTACACTACATACTACACAGTAAACAACAATATCGACTCTTATATGTAAAGCTTTCAAAATTAGAATGTGACGATACCGTTGCAAAAGATGAAGAATAAGACTATGATGAAGAAGTAATAGAAAACTAGTTAGAATTATTGCAAGGAGAATGTCGATTAATTATTTCTCTTTCTGCATCTTGACAGATATTTTCCTATTAATGTTGATTGGCATTTTCGTATAATCGGCCCTATACTAAGCAAATTTACCTTTTCTATCAACGATGCCTTCCTAAAAAGAGTTAAATCCCATAGAAATGAAGAAGGAAATATATTTTTTTGAACTCATTGTCAAGGGTATAATTGACATCGCGTTCCTTATAGGTTGATGACCGTACCGAAAAGCAGTCATTTTTGTAAGTAGCTTTAAATGGTGAGAATGTTAGAATGGTTGACGTTGAGTTTTCCTTCAATATGTCGCCTAATCAATATGTCTAAGAGGACCAGCTGCGATGTTGCTTTTCCATGGCTTCTGATAAGGTTGGTACAACAGTAACTGCGCTCCATGCATTGATGAAATGCGTGGCCTCTACGAAATTCTTGAACTAAAACTGCACTGCGCGTTCTTTAGCACAGTTCTGAGAGTGAGCTGTTGATGTTGGGAAATGTCTCTGCTTCTGAACGATCCACTTAACTCACGGTCTTCAACGGGAATTCATATGGAATAGGTGGCTGATAATTTATAGCGCTTTTTTTCTTACACATTTCATAAGAAACCATGCCCCTTCAATTGGTGATGTGCAATAGGGACACTGCCTTTTGGCGATGCTGTTCAGATGGAGATAGAGTTCATCACGCCTTTGCAAAAATGGATCAAGGGAAATGCTTTATCTAAGATTTTTGTAATCCTGCTCATGAGGTGATTGATCTTTGCAATTAGTGGCAGCGGTTACGAAAGAAAAATCCACGATTTTCTCTGCAATGAAGCTAGAGGATACACGTAAAGGCATCGGCAGCGTTTTAACACGGTTGCCTAGTTGGCTTTACTGCGTTGTCAAATGGCAAAGCTTTTGACACCAATCCATTTCTCAAAGATGAATTTTCGATTTCATCAATGATTTCAGTGTTACCTTTGTTTGAATGCAGATCCGGTCGTTCCAATAACTAGAAGTGATCTAGCGATGTACAGAATTTCCTACTGAACAAGCGATGTAAGAAGTCCATGTTTCTATTCATCCAAACAGATTTGTACCAGACATCGATTCTGGATGTATGTAGAGTTTGGTGCGCTCGAGGACGCAGCAGCGAATCAATGATGCCGTGTTTGTTGAGGGCCATTGCTAACCATTACGCTGAGCTTATCAAAGTTTCACAATATAAACTAAGCATTAATGGTCATACAATTAGTTAGTTTAGGTATTTTCGAAGATCTATGGTAGTGTAACCCATAAACTTACATCTGCACAAGCTTCTAGAAAACATATATGCAAAAATATGTACTGAATGTTGCCCTGGACGCTTTGAAACCGCTGTTTACCTAGTTCCTTCAATACTTCTACCATAGTCGTCGAAGAGATCTCTTTGATTGTTTGCATAGCGAAATCTACACCTACAACATGTTCATAGCCTTTCTGATCGTTCAAGCCTTTCTGGTAACGTTGTTTTTGCATCTACTCAATAACTGTTGGTAGTCAACTTTTCACGGGTTCAATTTAATCTTTTTATACGATAAACTCTATTACGAAACGTCATGAATGTGGTGACTAGGTTGTAACTGACCTACAAACGTCACCGACCGTCCTATTCCAGCCTAACAATGAACGGTGATCAATCCCCTTCAGCAAGTGATCTTGCCATTTTCATCATGCCAACAATCGGTCCGGGGTCGAGGGCAGTGTGATCAGGCCATTCTGAGCAAGCCAAATGATGAATATAGATGAAATTTCTAAAAACTTCCAGTGCCTGGCATGTAATCACCTTGTAGTTGAATAGTAACGAATGAAATACTAGAGCCTATTGAAACGAGCTCTTAACTATTTGGAACAAAGCCTT
Organism: Parelaphostrongylus tenuis; assembly: GCA_019055375.1. Taxonomy (NCBI): domain Eukaryota; kingdom Metazoa; phylum Nematoda; class Chromadorea; order Rhabditida; family Metastrongylidae; genus Parelaphostrongylus; species Parelaphostrongylus tenuis. The sequence goes on from JAHQIW010001226.1 coordinate 41,743, forward strand.
TCTTGCTAGAGACTGTATTTCTTCTAGACTTTGAATAATCAATTCATAACTAAAATCTTTGTAATTCGGTGTTTTACGTGAGTTCTTAAACAACTTTTAAGTGCGCGGTGGCGGCAATAATAAAACATGTTTTACACTCGGTTTACTTTTCTTGCTCAGCTAGTGTCGTGGATGACTTCTTACTAAAATTTGATAGCCTTTTAAAGACATAAACTTCGACGTTTCGCAGTTTGAATTTCTAAATGATTTTTAACGTGGGCTGTGAGAGCGAAGAGTAGTTTATTTTTACTCTGAATGTTTTCTGCTCATACAGGTGATATATATATGTATCAAAAAAAGCCTGCAGAGAAAACTGCCTTGTATCAAAATTTTGTAAAACCCGAAAATCCCTGCAAAATATAGGAGGAGCCTCCAAGTAAATAACAATCGCGCTGCGCGCAGCGATTCCAAGAGCCGTCTCAAAAGGGCGCGACTTTCGTTGCTTATTTAGAAAATTTATTCCCCTTTTCTGCAAGATTCCCAAGCTTCACGATATTGTAGAAAAGATTTGAATCAATTGCTTAGAGTGCGAGATGCAATCTTATTTTTTCTCTCTTACAGCATTCTATGAAGACCTTTTGAAACTCAGAGTTACTCAGAATCTATGTTAACAAATATTCACTGAAATATTGTTTGTGAAAACTTGAGCACAGACCCTCACCGAGCATAAAATGCGCGTCGAGTGTGAAACGTAGTTTTCTCTTCGCCGAGCTACTGCGCAGTAAAAATAAATTGTTTCCTAGTAAGCGAACCCATTGAGGTGCCTCTCCTCGTATTATCGGATGATTATTGAAATTTAAGCGAAAAGCTGGCTATGGTGAAAAGGATAATCGAACTCGAGTGTTAACGCGCTAAACACTCCGAAAGCATAACGCAATTTCCTCTTCGTTGCTACAGCGCACCAGAAAAGCCTTTTCAAAAAGCAAGCTCAAATTTAGAATTGGAATTATTTCAGGTATCAATGAACTGTACTAGTTCGGCGAGTACAGTTCGAATGTGGCGCAGTGACTAGAGTTACACATGAGATCATTGCTTCAATCGCGCGTTCATGACTCATCAAGCCATCCATCCATCCGGCGTCGCTACCTTGGTACCGACTGGTCTTAGACTTGTCTGGGAGGATAAGCAGCACTGACTCGGTTCAGAGGAAGACCACCGCGAGCCATTGTAAAGGCCATATATGCATGCAATCAACTCAAACGAATGAAAGCGAAGCATGGTGCATCGCTCAGGGATTGATCAACGCCGAGAGCTTTATCCTTTATGCTTATAACGATGGACTGCCTAGAGTCTAGTTAGAAATTCAAGCGAAAGGCCAGTGTAGCATTTTTAGTATACTTTGTTCTGAGCTGGTTAAATGATTCGCTTTTGACGAATAGAGTGAGAAACCCCCATTAGACATGCATTGCGATCGCGAGAAGAAGATCAAGTACTCAGTGGTCATTCAAATACTTAAATAAGTATGAGACCACATCAATGAGAAATTGATGGCTACAAATGACTTGCATGGGAATAAAGGTAATAGGACCGTTTTCAGGCTCAAAGACGCTGTAGGGATGTTATTTTCTCGTAGAAATTATGCACTTACGATTTATCTCTTTTCACTGTGAAAATTTTATAATTAACTGTACTAAAGGAATTCGCCATGGATTCTCGTAAGAAAATTTTATACGGTCCAAATTTCCCGCATTCATTCTTCGTCTTTGGATGGTAGAGAGTGCACTTTTCATTCTTTCCTGAACAATCTTATTTGATCAATACCAAGGTACTCTTAGCACAAATGATTTTGATTCATTATTACTACTATAAGAATTCTCTATGTTACTGCTTTAGTTGCAATAATATGCTGCTATTATATGCATGTTTAGTGATAGGCAAAGCTCTAGGTGCACGTGCTAACTACCGCACTACAGAGGCTTCTGCTGTCAGTCTTCCTACTCCTATCATTATTACTATCACTACTACTGCTGGAGATAGACGACTACTACCACCACCAAAATTAGGTTGTATATCGGTACTTTCTATATGCACAATGTCCAGATCGATTCTGTACTTCAATGAGCAGTTTGCGATCCAATCAGCATTGAAACTCGACGATTCACTGCATGATTTGTTTTGAAGAAATAGGCGTAACTTGAAAACTCCGCCTTCTAACTTTTCCCAACTGCATACCTTCTTTGAATGCACAGAACATTACAATAACAGTACTTTTTTCGGTGAAAATCATTTGCCAAAAATCAACTAATGTTTCCTGACTTGGTCTCTGGAAAATAACCATTGCAGATCTTCACTCTGAAATCACCTGCATGAAAGCTCAGAAGTAAAAACTGTGAAAAGTTAGATATACAGGCACACTCGACTTCGTGAAAGAAATGTTTTAATAGACGATAGAGAGTTGATTTTCGAAGTTTAAAAAGATTTTTTGATACATTGACTTTCTAATTCTGCGCGAGGAGTTAGACAGTAATAAAAGTTTCAACGCTGAATAGTATTCGACTCTCTGCGTTGCTCTCACGTGCTCGATTGACTGATTGAAGAATCAACTACAGTAAAATGGATAGCTCTCATTGTAGAAGAGGGCAAACTTTTTCCAAATTCACATGGTCTGCCAGCAATAGGTGAAGACGACCTGAGAAACCTCTCGCGCGTGTAAATCCCTACTCAGCAAAAAATCACTCTTTGCCTTTACTTACCATGTTGATGAAAACACAAGATTCCAAATCCGCAAGGTGTAAGAAACCCGCATGTAAACCAACCAATCCCCTTAGATGAGGCATGTAAAAGAGATGAAGCTCTAGGATCTGTGTTACATGTGGATAGAGTCATTTGACAATATTGATGAACAGAGCTACACCAATGTGTCTTGTAAAAATATTGTAGGATCAGAAACTAAACTAGACAGTTAAGTCAATGCTAACGTCCTTGTTGTGAAAATTGAGTAAAAATGTTATCAAAAGTAAGTGGAGCGTAGATGTTTTTTCCACTCTATTTTGAGGTCTTTTTAACTGACATCTTTATCTCTTTTGTTTGCTGTTAGTAAGAAAGTGTAACAGATCACCTGCGAACAAATGTATTTTGTTTGGTCAGGCATTACCATCCAACTCGCATGGATATAGTCATCGTCTGGTGTTCTTTCCTTTAGAATCACTCTAGTCGAATCAATACATATCACATCATCATATCTGGAATCGCTTATAATAAAACTTTTATTTGCTTCTCACTGTAGTCGAAAAAATTTTGTTGTGGCTTCGTGACAGATAAATGTTTTTATCGATCTACTAATGAGAAACACCACTAAGGCCTATTCGAATCTTGATGCGCTTGAAGAATATGGAATGCTCTCAAAAAACATTGAATTTCACATTAATTGTCCTTAGGAAAAATGGTTTGCTGTCACAATTAAGGGCTCAGTTTTACTTAGTGCCTTGTACTATAATCAAGCAAAATTTCACCTATTTTTTGCTTCATGCTTTCAAAAGCTTTTGCACTCTAACCTGGTGGTGTGTACTTCTTGTTCTTTACAAACTCATTTCTCAGCGACGTTGTATTCTGAACAAGTATGTTATGAATTCTTGCTCAAGTAAATGCCACTTTCTAGTTGTGAAATTTTTTTGACATATGTTGTGATTACAACACTTTGCAAAATCGTCTTCTTCTGCGGTCCTACCACAAGGGCTAACACCTTGCTTGCACATTTTTTTAATTTGTGGCCTTTTGACAACAAGAAGTAATTCTTTCAAAAATCGATGGTCTGATAGATTATAAAAACAAATAACGTCACCGTAGAAAAAATTTAGCTTTATCGTCTATGAGTATAGTTGCTATTGGTGATATTTTTAACGTTGTGTTATTTCGATCCACCAAACAACATTGCTGTCAATATTTGGGAGTGTTTCTCAACTCATAGTCTGCCCTTTATTCACTATCTTACCTCTACAGATTCTTTGAATATTTCGTAACTTCGTGCTTCTCGCCTAATCATCGAAGAACATATGATTGATCAGAGATGCTGATGCTACAGGAAAGTCGCTTCCCAGATCATCATTCATTTACTTAGCTTCTTTTTTCACCTTCATTACTTTGTTGTGAAGTCCTTTTTTAACTTTCCTTCAAAAATTTGTAAAATCTATGATTCTATTACTACTCTAGTAATGAGCAACCAATGAACAGCGAAAAGTTATCAAAACGGATATTACATAGAAAGTAAAAATAATCTCAGAATGAAACTGTTTTTTGATAGATGTGAAAAGAATCTCCAACGTTTTTGCGAAAGCGAGCCCCACATTTCCTCTTTTCTGTGCCTGTATTCCTGTGTTTCAAACAAGATAGCCCACCTGGCGATATTTTGTATTGGTATTTGGTTTTGAGCTACCATCCGAAATTCTTGTAAAAGGAATGGTCAAAGGTAAAAAAAACTGCACAGGTTTCTGTTTCTGGGACCTGAACATTTTCGCGAAGGATTAGCTGAACTTAATTGTATTCCAGCTGCCCAACCGAATACAAACTGTCTTTAAGACAGATTTTTGTCAAAACATCTTGAATTACCGAAATAAATATAGCCAACAAAGGCCTTTTCATCGCTGACACCACCACTCTGTGGTTGGAACTAGACGGTTTTTGTTCCCCAATCATAGATTGTGGGCAAATGACATCAAGCAATTGATGGATTCAATACCGTTCACGTGGCCGTCTAGAGAGAATATTATACAGCTATCTAATACCGAACAATCTGCTACGGCACGAGAAAAGTTAAATTTTATGGCTCAGAAATAATCAATATATCAGTTCCTTCAAAATTCACTCTAAGTACGTTATTTTCTTGCACATTTTTTTGCTGTAAGCTCCAGTAAGCTCATTACAGTTCTATTTGTTTACATAAAAAAGAAATGTAACTTCTTTGCCAATATGAGACTTTTGTGACAAATGAACTCAAAGAAACGAAAACTAAGGAAGAAAATCTAGAACACCTACTAATTAGGATTCAATAATTGTTCCCTCTATGATTCAACTTGTGTCACGATGCTGATATCGTAATTTTTCTTAGGAAATAGCTTACAATTCAAAAAAGATATGAAATACCTGTCGTTGTTCAATCATCAAAATGTACGTCTGCGATCTATCCAAGCAGATGGCATTTACATAAACTGCCATCTCACCCATCATGTTCACAATATTTGGATATATCAGTTTAGGATCTGAAGTATTTTTTAACGTCTAGAACAATGCTTAAATAATTGGATAGCGAGTGTTAGCAATGAAATTAAGATTAATAAGACTTCGAAGTTACTTTCCTTTATATGGCAATAAATAAATTTTCAACCTATTCGCCGGATAAGAAATACTTATAAGAGCGTTAGTAATTATTGGAAAGCTCAAATCCTCAGCTAGCGCGGCACATATCCGATTTTTCAAGACATCCTTTTACAACATTGTCAGATCTAATAAAGTTATGTTCTATTACTTCGCTCGAAGCACGAAAAGCGCATGAGCCTTCAAAGACAATAGTTCAGTATTAGAGTCAGATGTTTACCCTGGATTTTTTCGCAAAGCGGAAAAACAATTCCTAATTGGATAACAAAAATTGCACTTTCCTATGGCCCGCGAAAGAGCCACTAGATCGACCGAGACCGGCGGTTAATACGGTCACATCCGCATTGCGCCCAGCCTTGTGCATTAGCCAAAATTCCCTTGCTCGCGTTTGTGAATTTGATCTTACTTTCCCTACTGCAGTGCAGAGAAAAGGTCTTTTCAGAAAATAAGCACTGGATTGCATCTTCAAATCTTACGCTATCGAATAATTACTAATATCTACAAAAAACCTTGCCTTACGAGAAAAACGCGTGTGTGAAACACAAATGTTTTTTTTTTGTTGACGAGTTATGATGAAGACTTTTCTGAGGCCCGCCATGTACCGCGCTAGCCGAAGATTTGAGGTTTTGAACAATTACACTCTCATGAAAAAATCCTTGTACAGCGAATTAAGTTAAATATTCATTTGTCGCCGTGTAGCGGAAAGTGCCACTTTGACGCATAAGTCCCGTAACGGCTTACACCTAACCAAGCTGGGAAGTGATCGGGGTGCCGTCTAAAATGAAAGGCACGAGTTAACTTCAACACACTTCGCGCAACTAAGACTTTCATAATTGATTGGTTGACGAAATGATACCGCTTTTGTCTGCAAGAAACTCCGCCAGATTCATAAGGTTGCTTGATTGGATAATTGGGGAAGAAATCACAGGACGTTAGTAACGCGGAATTATTCAGGACGATCCTCAGTATAATTTGTTGCGCGGAGTCCTGCACTCATTCGCTTCGCCAAGCACGAAATTGTTCGAATTTGTGAATCCGGCTTTTGCTTTCAAATTTCTAGTCACTTTTGTAAATGTGGTTGAAAACGGTCAAGCCTATTTTGTTATATTTTTGGGAAAGCCATACTAGGGCGATTCGTGATCTTCGTCACACGCAAGCGCCAAATCTTATGAAATGGTGTAAGCAAGCTGCCCACAGAGTAATCTACTACCAATTTCCCATCTTTGGAGAGTTTTATACTGTCAAGAGCAGTGTTAAATAAATGTGTTGATCGTGCTAAACGACACCCTATAAATCTACGCTACCAACATACAGATACCATAAAATATGTGGTGAAGCTGCTACATTATTCTCGTAGACGGCTGAGCATTCAATTGGTGTTCAAAAGACACGAAGGCTTAGAATTACAACTGGTAAACTAACATGTTCCTCCAATCTTATTACTACATCCACCCCGTCGGACGACATCATCTACTCGAAACATGTAGCGTCCTCGAACCATATGCGGTACCCCAGAGCGTTGTGGCAACACCTTTAATTTGTTGTGTCGTTTACAAAGAATTGAAAAACACTGAAATCGATGGAAAAAATTGATAGAATAACTCCCATCAACAAATCGTTTTCCGTCGATGTCGTTTTGGCAGTGATTTTGTTTATAGTAAATGACTAATGACTATACCACAATGACAAGCAGTCAAAGTGATTGAAAATCTGCTCAAGTCTTTTCGGTGCCGTCTTATCACCGTTTTGACAATAATGCCTAAATACGAAGTCTTTCATAGTCGGAAATAATGTAAAATATGATTAGGATAAATGAAACAAATCAGGCGAAATGTTCTTCTATTTCAATTACCACGTTACCTAACTTTGGTTTACATTGATTTCTGTTATAACACCTTAGTTGGGAAAGAATCTTTTGAACGAAGGTTTTTGTGCACTTTAGAAAATACATCGCATCTTACCTTTTATACTTTTTGTACTGCTGTGTTGGATCGACTGCTACAATACCAGTATTGTTACCGCCATTAAATACAACCTGAAGAAAGATTCTTCGACTATTTTGAAAACTTTCTGCACTAGGGTGCTCAAATGCATCAAAACATTTGATATTCAAAACTATTTGAAGCATTTATAAAATGCAAAAAAGCTCCATTATAATTTAATACTCATGTAATTGTAATTCGTCCTTTCATAGGATTACAATTACTCTATCTCTTCACTTATACAGTGGCACACGCTAATCATATCAATTATCAAGAGATGTAAAAATAAACAAATACGCTTTATGTTCTTCACCTTTCTACTTCCACATACAATAAAGTTTGTGGAAAATCATTTTTCTTAAACAGAAGTCACTTCCACAGCCCTCAAACACAACCCTCAAATTTTGCTTTACTATTGAAAATCCTTCTTTACTTAGAGATCAATTGGAATGAGTCACTGCATTTTGTTCTTTCAAAAGTGCGGAAGTGCATTTTCGTGACCACAAAATCGCTCGTAATGTAAGACAAGTAAAAAAAAAACATAATGGTCTAACACAAGCTATCCTCGAATTCGCAAAGAGACTCGCTCAACCAGTACTCTATGATGTTCAAGAAGAAGACGAAAAAACGAATCGAATGCTAGAAGTACTGGGATCCGCTTAGTGATGAAACCTTTATGAACACTTATCAATAAAGTGTCAAAAAGTGACATCATGCCATACGTGCACATTTTCTGCGATGCAATTCAGCCACCGGTAAGCCGAACCTCTTATGCCACTGGTCTCCATAAATTGCCTTCAGGCTCCCCATAGGAGAAATCCTATCAAATTCGCACAGATTGGCGCGATTCCATAGTAAAGATGAGAGAGTATCAGTAGAGCTGCCCTAGAATTCCTAAAGAGAATCAGCTGGACTAGCATTCAACTACGTCTATAAGGAAGAAATAGTTCCCACGTGGACGTGGAATCCACAAGCAAAATCTCCGTGCTTGGATGCGAGATAACTAAACGAACAAGAAGTTTTTGATAATGCCCTACAACTTTTTAAGGTCTAAGCTTGCAAATAAAAAAGAATACATAGAGACAATATTAAAATTTTTTGAGTATGGAATTTCATTTCCAGCTACTTTTGTGACCAAAAAATTTTTCTTTCTGCTAGTGCCGTGTTCAACCATGGTGTGAATTAAGTGAATAAAATGGAATCAAAGTGTTGGACTTCTGTGTCCGCCACGACATGCAGCTCTAGCTTGTGAGCGTCGATGACTCATAGAGAACAAAGCATGGGAATGGTTGCTTAGTGAGCCATGCGTGCCGACTTCTCTCATCCTCATAAAGATTGGTAAAATATTAGTATTAGCTTGCTTACTTTTTAGTTTTCCAAAAAAAGGGATTCTCAGTAGCACTGATGAATAGTCACTATTATATAGCATTTAGCATTGGTCAAACCCTCGACACATTAGACGACGCCTAATATTGTGTGCGATAGGCGGCAAAAGTGTACGCTTCATATAATCTTCAATGTGCTGAGGAAACACCATGCATTTGGATCATTTCGTGAGAGTAGAACAGGAACAGGTTATATATTGGCTCCGTACGAGATGTGAATGTAACCTAACCACGATGTTTCGAATCAGTGCTTTTTATCTTCTCAGAAAAATAATCTGCACACTTGGGAGGGGTGCGAGCTTTGGTAGTCTAGGTATTGAATCGAACCAATGATGGTATGTGCACTACGTCGATCCTCTTTACGCTACAGGGACGACAATATTTTCTATGATGAATTAAAATCGGTTAAAAAGAGAATTATGTGAAATTACAGGAATCATGTAATCTTCAGAAACGTTACGACAGTTGCGACAGCTACTCATTTGAAGGATTTACAAGCCTTATGTAAGAAAAATTGTGGATCACTTCAAAACAGATTGATTACTTAGCAGTTACGATCACTCATTGCGATGATAAAACTCATCAATCTGACTTAGAATCTAGCTGACTTAGAAGCACGTTCGAAGTCTTTTCTTAGTCCATATTAGGTCGTTGTATAAGTGTTGACAGTAGGGCAATAAACACCGAATGAAATAACCAAAAGTAGTCAAAATTGCATGATTTTGGTGCCATTAAATTGCGCATTTTCTTGCGAAAATTTTAGTCGATTGGTGCGAGGAGGAAATGCTAATGAAGCGTCGCTTAAGGTTAATGGAGCCTCCTGTAGACGGCCCGAGTGCGACTGATCATCCAAATTGTTTTCTCCAGCTTTTAACTTCGCGGAGCACTTTCTAGCCGCCCTTTGTACAACCGTATCATCGGCCCAAGGCTCCATTAATCTTGCACATCGCTTCACTATCGTTTCCCCTACGCGCCATTCGTGCATGAAAAGCAAGCGATTTTGTTCCCACAGCAGATCGATAGTGCAGGAAATATAGGTAATTTGTGTACTAAAATGTTCGCAAGTGCACACCTGAGCGGTAGCTAAATCATACAATTTTAATTATTTCTGATTATTAAATTTGATTTTTATTGCTTTATGAAAACTTATGGAATGATCTGATAAAATTTCGCACTTTTATAAAAAAAGCGATATAAAAATCTCTTAGCAATCAAATTATAAGGAAAGTGAAAAAACAACGAAAGTCCACCACCGGGTACGAACCTGACATCGTCCACTTCTGAAATTCGCGCGAAAGTCGGCAGCATCGAAACCAAGTTTGTCATAGTTAAGAATCACATAACTGAGTCGAGCAGTCTGTTAAATCGTAAGTAATTAATGAATATTCACATGATATCCCAACGCATTCGAAAAATGATGAACGGCAGAAAATTTGGAAACAACGGCAAATTTACTAAAAAAAGGAAGAAGCATAAAAAGTTTGAGATTAAACAGATACTGAAGTATACGGATGGTCCTTCGGCCTAAAATGTGCTAAATTACCTCGTCCGTAAGCCAAATAAGTTGATAAGTGGCTAGCTGTCCGGCATCCATGTCACTCCTTCCGGAAATCGCTGACGCCGTATTGTACCAAGTCACGACCAAAGCTGCATCGGCACGAAAAGCAGCCGCACCGGCAACACCTTCTGTAAAAGGCTTCAACTTTGCCGGCAAACCTCAACTCAAATTTTTCATCGAATTCGTCTAACTTTTCCTTTTTTCATAAAAAATAGAAAAAGGGATGCAGATAAAGACTAGAGACCAAAGCTCTATAGAAAGCAAGTAAATAGTATGCTCTTGTAACTCTGAGAAGTTGCCCACAGATTGTAATGTAACCTACGTTACTCAAGTGATGACATTTCAGACTTATTTGTCCTATAGTACAATAATTTTGGCCAAGTCGATGTCGAGTTTTTAAATTTTAGAAGTAAATTCCACTCTCCTGTTGGAATCAAATTAACTCTTCTATTTGACAACAATAATGAATGCCTTAAAAAGCGCTGGTTTGATTGAAATTCATAGGTGTGTGACTTGCAAAAGTAATCAGTGGGCTCAACTTCTCTCAAATGGAAAAGACCGTCAAAAATATTAAGAATGGGAAAGAACTATTGACCTATTAACCATCGCATCATTTCGTCAAGGAAGTAGTCACTATTCTGATCGCATCGAACGTAACTGCCAGAAGTGCCTTGACAAGCCTAAAACTACGATTTTGAAAAATTTTGAAGAATTTCTATCAGATCGTGGAATATAGTTCAAAATTATATAGTATTCTTTATACGCAAGGTAAATAGTAAGAGTTTCATCTAAACTTTCTATGGCATCAGCCTGAAATCCAAATGAATATGAAGCTCATAACGGCAAACAAATCAGCAAGTTTTGGAAGATTCAATTCGACTCATATGTAGTCAAATTCATAAAATTGCAAATTCATGATTCATTAGGTGTCGATCATCGTTTGGACGATTACTAATACTTGGAAAAAATTTTTTTCCTTATCATATAACATTTCTCATTGACATTACTATCTGGATGATATTTTGACAGAATACAGATGAAAGGATTTGCGAAAAATCAATACCTATAAATTTCGCCAGCTATGTGGCTTTAGAGACTAACCCTCGTCTGGAAAACTTTTCACTTCCAATTTTTTTGTTCTTCTTTTTAGACGCATTTAGCAGTGTACTTATATCAAATCGGAAAGAAAACATTACACTTGTTC
>JAHQIW010001227.1:0-19451 GCA_019055375.1 Parelaphostrongylus tenuis
CTACCATCCAAAGACGAAGAATGAATGCGGGAAATTTGGACCGTATAAAATTTTCTTACGAGAATCCATGGCGAATTCCTTTAGTACAGTTAATTATAAAATTTTCACAGTGAAAAGAGATAAATCGTAAGTGCATAATTTCTACGAGAAAATAACATCCCTACAGCGTCTTTGAGCCTGAAAACGGTCCTATTACCTTTATTCCCATGCAAGTCATTTGTAGCCATCAATTTCTCATTGATGTGGTCTCATACTTATTTAAGTATTTGAATGACCACTGAGTACTTGATCTTCTTCTCGCGATCGCAATGCATGTCTAATGGGGGTTTCTCACTCTATTCGTCAAAAGCGAATCATTTAACCAGCTCAGAACAAAGTATACTAAAAATGCTACACTGGCCTTTCGCTTGAATTTCTAACTAGACTCTAGGCAGTCCATCGTTATAAGCATAAAGGATAAAGCTCTCGGCGTTGATCAATCCCTGAGCGATGCACCATGCTTCGCTTTCATTCGTTTGAGTTGATTGCATGCATATATGTCCTTTACAATGGCTCGCGGTGGTCTTCCTCTGAACCGAGTCAGTGCTGCTTATCCTCCCAGACAAGTCTAAGACCAGTCGGTACCAAGGTAGCGACGCCGGATGGATGGATGGCTTGATGAGTCATGAACGCGCGATTGAAGCAATGATCTCATGTGTAACTCTAGTCACTGCGCCACATTCGAACTGTACTCGCCGAACTAGTACAGTTCATTGATACCTGAAATAATTCCAATTCTAAATTTGAGCTTGCTTTTGAAAAGGCTTTTCTGGTGCGCTGTAGCAACGAAGAGGAAATTGCGTTATGCTTTCGGAGTGTTTAGCGCGTTAACACTCGAGTTCGATTATCCTTTTCACCATAGCCAGCTTTTCGCTTAAATTTCAATAATCATCCGATAATACGAGGAGAGGCACCTCAATGGGTTCGCTTACTAGGAAACAATTTATTTTTTACTGCGCAGTAGCTCGGCGAAGAGAAAACTACGTTTCACACTCGACGCGCATTTTATGCTCGGTGAGGGTCTGTGCTCAAGTTTTCACAAACAATATTTCAGTGAATATTTGTTAACATAGATTCTGAGTAACTCTGAGTTTCAAAAGGTCTTCATAGAATGCTGTAAGAGAGAAAAAATAAGATTGCATCTCGCACTCAAAGCAATTGATTCAAATCTTTTCTACAATATCGTGAAGCTTGGGAATCTTGCAGAAAAGGGGAATAAATTTTCTAAATAAGCAACGAAAGTCGCGCCCTTTTGAGACGGCTGTTGGAATCGCTGCGCGCAGCGCGATTGTTATTTACTTGGAGGCTCCTCCTATATTTTGCAGGGATTTTCGGCTTTTACAAAATTTTGATACAAGGCAGTTTTCTCTGCAGGCTTTTTTTGATACATATATATATCACCTGTATGAGCAGAAAACATTCAGAGTAAAAATAAACTACTCTTCGCTCTCACAGCCCACGTTAAAAATCATTTAGAAATTCAAACTGCGAAACGTCGAAGTTTATGTCTTTAAAAGGCTATCAAGTTTTAGTAAGAAGTCATCCACGACACTAGCTGAGCAAGAAAAGCAAACCGAGTGTAAAACATGTTTTATTATTGCCGCCACCGCGCACTTAAAAGTTGTTTAAGAACTCACGTAAAACACCGAATTACAAAGATTTTAGTTATGAATTGATTATTCAAAGTCTAGAAGAAATACAGTCTCTAGCAAGAAAGGCTTTGTTCCAAATAGTTAAGAGCTCGTTTCAATAGGCTCTAGTATTTCATTCGTTACTATTCAACTACAAGGTGATTACATGCCAGGCACTGGAAGTTTTTAGAAATTTCATCTATATTCATCATTTGGCTTGCTCAGAATGGCCTGATCACACTGCCCTCGACCCCGGACCGATTGTTGGCATGATGAAAATGGCAAGATCACTTGCTGAAGGGGATTTGATCACCGTTCATTGTTAGGCTGGAATAGGACGGTCGGTGACGTTTGTAGGTCAGTTACAACCTAGTCACCACATTCATGACGTTTCGTAATAGAGTTTATCGTATAAAAAGATTAAATTGAACCCGTGAAAAGTTGACTACCAACAGTTATTGAGTAGATGCAAAAACAACGTTACCAGAAAGGCTTGAACGATCAGAAAGGCTATGAACAAGTTGTAGGTGTAGATTTCGCTATGCAAACAATCAAAGAGATCTCTTCGACGACTATGGTAGAAGTATTGAAGGAACTAGGTAAACAGCGGTTTCAAAGCGTCCAGGGCATCGTTCAGTACATATTTTTGCATATATGTTTGCTAGAAGCTTGTGCAGATGTAAGTTTATGGGTTACACTACCATAGATCTTCGAAAATACCTAAACTAACTAATTGTGTGACCATTAATGCTTAGTTTATATTGTGAAACTTTGATAAGCTCAGCGTAATGGTTAGCAATGGCCCTCAACAAACACGGCATCATTGATTCGCTGCTGCGTCCTCGAGCGCACCAAACTCTACATACATCCAGAATCGATGTCTGGTACAAATCTGTTTGGATGAATAGAAACATGGACTTCTTACATCGCTTGTTCAGTAGGAAATTCTGTACATCGCTAGATCACTTCTAGTTATTGGAACGACCGGATCTGCATTCAAACAAAGGTAACACTGAAATCATTGATGAAATCGAAAATTCATCTTTGAGAAATGGATTGGTGTCAAAAGCTTTGCCATTTGACAACGCAGTAAAACCAACTAGGCAACCGTGTTAAAACGCTGCCAGATTGCCTTTACGTGTATCCTCTAGCTTCATTGCAGAGAAAATTGTGGATTTTCTTATCGTAACCGCTGCCACTAATTACAAAGATCAATCACCTCATGAGCAGGATTACAAAAATCTTAGATAAAGCATTTCCCTTGATCCATTTTTGCAAAGGCGTGATGAACTCTATCTCCATCTGAACAGCATCGCCAAAAGGCAGTGTCCCTATTGCACATCACCAATTGAAGGGGCATGGTTTCTTATGAAATGTGTAAGAAAAAAAGCGCTATAAATTATCAGCCACCTATTCCATATGAATTCCCGTTGAAGACCGTGAGTTAAGTGGATCGTTCAGAAGCAGAGACATTTCCCAACATCAACAGCTCACTCTCAGAACTGTGCTAAAGAACGCGCAGTGCAGTTTTAGTTCAAGAATTTCGTAGAGGCCACGCATTTCATCAATGCATGGAGCGCAGTTACTGTTGTACCAACCTTATCAGAAGCCATGGAAAAGCAACATCGCAGCTGGTCCTCTTAGACATATTGATTAGGCGACATATTGAAGGAAAACTCAACGTCAACCATTCTAACATTCTCACCATTTAAAGCTACTTACAAAAATGACTGCTTTTCGGTACGGTCATCAACCTATAAGGAACGCGATGTCACTTATACCCTTGACAATGAGTTCAAAAAAATATATTTCCTTCTTCATTTCTATGGGATTTAACTCTTTTTAGGAAGGCATCGTTGATAGAAAAGGTAAATTTGCTTAGTATAGGGCCGATTATACGAAAATGCCAATCAACATTAATAGGAAAATATCTGTCAAGATGCAGAAAGAGAAATAATTAATCGACATTCTCCTTGCAATAATTCTAACTAGTTTTCTATTACTTCTTCATCATAGTCTTATTCTTCATCTTTTGCAACGGTATCGTCACATTCTAATTTTGAAAGCTTTACATATAAGAGTCGATATTGTTGTTTACTGTGTAGTATGTAGTGTTAAGGAGACAGTGTAAATGCTGGCCATCATAAACAGACATTTGATAGCTCTGTGAGAACATTTGTGTTCAGTATGGCAATGCAGTGCTTCCCATTCTATTCTTATACGATATAAATTTAGCTTATTAATAAAAATTATGATCTTATGTTGAAAACAACAATATTCGAGATGGTTAAATGCAGCTCTCGTCTTCAAGTGTACATGTGGTGCAGCAATTAGAGATGTTCTGCGACATACACGTAGTCGACGAATGGATAAATCAATCCCATGTTTAGGCTTCACTAAGCCTTATGTCCTTCTGGGGGTTGGTGAATTGGTACTAAACATGTCTGGGAGGATAGCTACATTGACTTGAAACACTGGCAGTCCACCGCTAGCCATCTTGAAGGCCAGATACGCATCTAACCACTAAAATATATTTTAGATAAAAACAGCTACATGGCGTTTCCCTCAACGATTAGCCAACGCCGAAAACTTTGTCCTTTTCTTTCCCCGTCTCCAAACACTGTAAATGAACACGAAAACATTTCTAAGTTTCTAATTTTTTTCAAAAGTCGTCCATGTAAACTTTTGCCTTCAATTAGATTTTGTCAAAAATTCATAGACATAAATTTGTTTGAAACAATGGACCACATTCACATCGGGTTCTACTAGTGGACTTTAAGGCCGCTATTTGCCGGAAGCGGCACATTCAAGCTGAATTGCTCGTGCTTTCTCGATACGCGTTATAGTAGACTTTTGCTTGTAATGATACAAACTATACACGAAACATGGAGGCAAGCACAACCGTAAGCGCATCGAAGAGCATTCATACTCATACATCGAAATTATATAAGTCATCACAGTGCAACTGCTACAATGAGTACATCCCTTAATTTGCACCTTAGATTTGATGGAAGGCTGCTTTCACTCAAACTGATCTCTGTAACGCTACATGGGCCTCCTGATAAATATTCAAGGTCATCTAGGTATGGGTTCCTGTGAGGGAGACTTGTGAAAGTATAAAGTAAGAAGAAATAATAATTCATGGAAAGTGAAAGGTGCAACATGAATCATAACTCAAAAGATAAAGTGCGCGAGATTACGGGAAAAAAGGGTGAAGAAAAAAGCGTCTATGTTTTCATAAATTCTATGGGCCTGGAGATAAATACATTGATGTAATATATATATATAATAACCTACTGATGAAGTTAGTACGAATGTAAACATGAAACCACGGGGGAAATGATTCGAAAAGAAAGTAACTATCAGTTCGCTTTTCTTCAGATCATGTATCAGTTCGCTTTTCCTATATGTGTATATATATGTGCTGCTTATGCCTACATTGATAGCTAGTTTTTAATCGGACACTATATCTACGCTCTTTAACTAAGCCATACATTTCAACTTTCATAGATATACCCAATATTGATGAGTGATGTGCGAAACTTTGACATCAGACTAAATTCGAACCACGGTTTCACCCTTTTCTGAGAGCGCGTGTCTAGCCTATTGCACTACTGGTGCGCTTTACCACCACTCTTTTTCTATGCTACAATGCATCTATCATCTGTCAACAACCGAGCGTCAACCAACAGTTCGGCCTAGATAATCGGTATCGACATTTAACGCAGTCACACTAACAGATATTGAATAATCAAATAGAAACCTTCTTAGCTAACAGCATTTAGCGGTGGTGTGCTGTTACAATTACAAATCTACCCAATGATTTGGAGTGACGAGGAAACTTTTTGCGTCAGGCAGGACTCAACTATATTGAATTCTATCTGATCATCCATACCCATCACATGCCAGCGTAACTGCGTTCAATGTCGAAACCTACTATCTAAGCGAAACCGTCGACGGCTGGTTGTTGACAGGTAGATGCATTGTAGCGTAGAGTGATGGCAGAAGATGCGTTGGTAGTGCAACGGGTTAGAGTACGCGACTCTACAAAGGGTGAGATGTGAATACGCTTTCCGCCTAACGCGAAAGTCTTTCACATCACTTTACATTATTGAATGTATCTATAATATTATACCACCTATAGATGACGCTAACTATAAGGAATTCCATTTTATCATCTAATATCAGTTCAATGAGTAGAACGTATGAAAAATAAATATAGCCATACAATTTTCATGGAACCGAATAGTGTGCTATTCCCATGACAACGGAATCACTTGTAATCAATATCTTTTTTTTTATTCTAAAATCATCACATGACAATCGTAGGTGTTCATATGATTCGATTTTATGCAGCAGATTTGAGTTTGAGGAAGAGAAAGAGAGTTATTAATTTTTTATGATTTGAATTCATTGCAAGAGATTTCTTATTTCACATGAACGGACGCCAGTAGACTCGCGATAAGTACCCATTCACAGTGTAGTGTTCACTCTGTATTGACGAAGCGGAATCCGTGATACCGAACTGACCATAGTTAGGAACCTCTTTCATTTCAATTCTGATATCAAATATTGATATCAGTAAGCAACGGCATCCCCAGAAAATCCAGTATCAAAAAACAAGCCTTTTTGCAGCTCACATGGATCAAAGATTGACTGTTGAGAAAGCACCGTTACGGTCACCACAGCATTTTAGGAGAAGAATGGTGCATGCGCATAGCTAAAAAAATTGAACAACTGGAAACCTTGCTGCTTCCTTCTTGGTTAATCATCATGAGAAAGAACACAATAGAGTTAAATTATGACATGGAGATGGTGTCCATTGCATGACGATTTGATTTATTCGAAACAGAAAATCGATCACATAGGGCTCAAAACATACTGAATAAGCTCGCATAAAAGCGGGGATATTCCAGTGATATATCTATCAATGGATAACGATGAATTTTCTGGTCGTGTCATCGTTTTCAACCCCCTCACGGTATGCTTAGCAATTTTTCAATAGAATAACAGCGGATCATTACAGAAACAGAAATTTTTATGAACGTTGCAGGGGCGCAAGCTTAGCTAATCAGAAGACACTTACAAAGAAGCGAATGACTACGATTATGCAGAACACTCAGAGCATGGAAATTATGGAGACTATGGAGACTAGAGAGATCTTGGTGGCGAGATAGGTCGCTTCCGACTTCCGCCCTCTTTTGATTTTTCGACTTACTTCACGAATGCAATTTTGCATAATACTGGCTTTTATTTGACAGGGAATACTGCGAGAATGACACCAAAATTACACCTTTGCTAAGATTTGCAATTAGAGTTGAGTACAACCGCTCAAGATATGTTCGGCATTCGCTCATTATTGTCTGGATCAACGAGTGAAATCACACAAAATCGCTCTAAAATGATGATTCTTCTGAGAAGTCTTTTTGCGAATGAAACACTGGTAACAATATTTCAGGCGAAAATCTCCCGAAAGCCGGCGACATGAGCCTCTTGGTACAGTATTGTATAGTGATGAAATCATGTCTCTAATATCCTTTCAAAAATTGAAAATAACTTGGATACTTACTCAGGTGAACGTCTGCGAGTTAGAAAACTACTTTCAGTATTTTCCAAGTGTGCCACTATGAAGAGCGCATGTGGCGCAGTGGTTAGAGGTGCTCTGCGTCGCACACGAGATCAATGGTTCGATCTCACGCTCATGGCTCACCAAGCCATCCATCCCTCCGGGGTCGGTAAATTGGTACCAGACAAGACTCAGCAGACTTGTCTGGGAGGATGAGCAGCACTAACTCGGTTCAGCGGGAGGCCACCGCGAGTCATTGTAAAGGCCAGATATGCATTCAATCACCTCAAACGAAGTTAAAAATTAAAGTCGAATGCATGGCGCATCCCCCAAAGATTGATCAACGCCGAGAGCTTTAGCTTTTTTAGAGCCACTATGAAAGTCATCTTACCTTTTTCTACGCCGGAGCAAAATAGCCCTTATTTTGGAAATGTTATAACACCCATTCGGTTCTAGTTCATGATAATAAGAGCTGGAGAAAACTGGAATGAAACTAGCAGGATTTTACCAGTTGTCTTCGTGCACCTTTCCTTGATGCGTTGTAGCTGAGTTTAATAGCTTAGTAATGTCTCTAAATGGTGTGCCTAAGTTCATCAAGTTGAACGCTTTAAGAACCATGAGGGATGATTCGTCCCACGCCACCCGACGTCGCATCTCACTCATTTACTTTAGTGGCGGCACCGCGACCCGTTAGAAAGGCGGCACCTTTCGTGTGAAGACAGAAGCAGTCAGCATGATGGATACGAGGAGACGATCCCAGGGTCTGAGGGAGAATTATCATCATAAAATGATGGAATTTTATTGAAAACGTTTCTACAGAATGATCTTAGTAAGAAGAACATCTATATCTTCTATATTTCATGTGGCATTTTTCATGTTTCAACAGGAAAATTTATATCGCTGAAGGATAAAGATAATCATAATGATTATGATAATGATAACGATAATGGTAGTGCTAATGATAAACTTATTCTGAATGAAAATAACGCCATTTGTCCATTCTTCAATGATAGAAACCCAAGTGGCGCAGTGGTTAAGTGCACCGCGTCCCACACAAGGTCGATGGTTCGATCTTATGCTTATGGTTCACCAAGCCATGCATCCCTCCGGGTCTGTGAAGGAAACCAGAAGGTCTCTTATGTACTCATGAGGGTTTCAAAGCTATCTATACTTGGTCTCATTGATGTTATTCGTGGAGGTGAGAACTGGATGAGGTGTAGCAAATCATCTCGAGAACATAGTGGAGTAAAGGATCAAGTACAGCACGTGAAGACAAAGGTTGCAGCAATGAATAATGTCCATAGTTGAGATCGATCGCAAAATCCTATTGCAATGAAGTTTGTAAAATCGCTTTCACCAAATAATCCCTGTTTTGTAGTTGTTTTCGAAAAACCTCGCAATTTTTTTTTGACCTACAGCCTCTGGTTGCATTCCGGAGACTGGTTATCCATACTCCCCTGTGCCATTGTTCCTTCTCTCAATTTTCTCGCGGTCTCACTTAGTTACTATAACGGCGGCGTCTCGTATCGTGAGAATGAAGGCGCTCGTTGGATCGCGGACGCAGGAAGCACGACCTTGCACAGAGACGTACATGCTGTCCTTTAGGACTGGCGCGCAAGCGATGGCGCGACGCTTCCAGCCTATCAACGCTGGTTCTCAAAGGATTAAAGGGAAATAAGTGCTAACTGATCGAACAGAATGCATATGACCATAAGCATATCGATTTTGACAATTTCAGCTGGTTAATGGCTGATGGACTACTTAAATAGGATATGCACCTCTCGTCAATCTCACACTTGCAGAGAAGACAGTGGAATGATACCATTCCTTCAAGTGAGCTGTGATAATGTTCTACTACAGATTGACAAGGTAAGCTTGTGGACAGATAGAGGCATATTCACTTATCACTGAAGAGCTTTTGCTAAATATCGAAACACTGCCTAAGACTGTCTTTTAAAATTACTGATTATACAGGGGGAGGAGGGCGTGGCCGAGTGGTTATGATTGTCGCTGCGACGCGAGGTTAATCTACAACTTCCACAACACTCTTCCGGCAGTCAAAAGCGAACGCCCTATAGAGCGCTACAGCCATGCTATTTTCGAGATTGCAAGGAGACGTGCTCAACCAGTATCCTGCGACGTTTGTGAAGAAGATGAATCGGTACGAATTAGGTGATTGAAATACACGAACCACACGGTAAAAAAGTTGTGATACGAGTCAATGAAAGTTTTAGTAAGTGGAATGAGTTATACATGAACCAAGAAAAGATATACAACATTGATTACTTCAATTCTCAGAGATTTGAACTAACAGCTTTGATGTTAATAAGTCATAAAAGGCTTCCAGATGACGAATGCTGTAAGACGAAGCCAGGATTGGTATATAGCACATGCGATTGCAGACCTGCTTGCCGTACTCCTTCACCTTACTTCATGTTTGTTTGTCGATATGGAGAATCGTAAGTTATTCGATATTTCAGACATTTTGATAACCATGACTGATACGAAGGTTCAGGCTCATAGAAGTCAGAACTCCAATTCACACGGAGGGTGAATCATGCAGCGCATGCAATAGCACTTACGCCGGTAAATATCTTGATAACAGGCATCACCGACCAGGAACTCACCAGCTATCCATTAAAAAGTTATGTAAGTCAAATCTCTGACCCTCTGGCAGTGTACAGTTCGTTGTTCCCTTTCTATGAAAATTTTCTGATTGTAAAAGGTCTTCGTACTATTCCTATCAACTTATTGAATTTGCTTTTCGTAGATTAAACGTTAGAATGACATGTAAAAATTGAAAAAAGAGTAAACAGTACAAACTAGATCGTTCAAGAAAGCGCGTTTCCAACTATTCGGATGAGAAGAGGAGCAGAAAGTAAATACGTTGAAATTGGTGCGAGACGGCCATAGCCACTGACTGAAAAGGTGTAGCTCACTGAATATTTTCAAGGTAAATAAGTGCACCCTGAACGACAATCGTAGCAAGATTGTGATCTCGTTTATATTGTTCTTCATTTTAAGCGAAACAAATATGGCTATAGGACGTTGTTTAGGCTAGATAAACCAGCTGAAGTAATTGATATACTAACAAAAACTATCAGACACCAACAAATCATGATCGTTCATATGACATTATGGAATCGGTGGCTGTAAATTGATGTTTGATGGAAGTTCACCGAAATATAGAGTGCTGGAGGGAGAAATCAGCCATACGGATAGACCACTCTGCTTCTTTTCAAAAAAAACCCAGTTGAAATCTAAAGCCAAGCACAGCATCTTCATGCACGCGTAGGACCAAAAGCATTATAGAGAAGATTCTGGAGAAGCTACGATTCTTGCACAGCAATATAAGCCCCTCACAAGTCAATCACACAGTACTACAATCCCCGTCACCTCTCAAGAATGCTGCAATAACTGATTAAATCTTAAGTAAGAACTGCCGGATTTTTCTTGTTCGTAAATTCATAGCCAAAGGAATAGAAGAACGAAATCCCAGTTAGATGTAATATTTTGGCTTATTCGGCTCCGGTCTCTTCCTCATTCATACTGGACAATTAGCTGGATTTCTTTCCCGTTAATCGCTTTCAGCGGATAATGTCAGAAATATATTTCCAACATTACCGGATATATATTTGTAACATCATACTACCGGTAAAAGCAGCTAAATAAAAAGAATCTCAGTTGATTATAGTACGTATATAGAATATCTTATCGTGACTGATTCAATACGAATATGGGCCTGCCCGACGAAAACGATAACGCTTAGTTGCCGACGAATCAATACAATAGTGGTGAAGGAAGACTGATGGCAGAACAAGAGCAGCTGTAGTGTGATAATTAACATTCGTCCCGTAAGGGTGAAATGCGAGTTCGAATCCCGTCTGACGCCCAAACTTTTACATATAACTCAGCCTTAATGGTGTTGTTGGATATCGTCAAAGTCAAAGTTTCGCATATCACTCAATATCATTGGGTATATCTATAAAAGGTTGAAGTATATGGTTTAGTTAAAGAGCGTAGATATAATGTCCGATTAAAAACTCGCTATCAATGTAGGCATAATCAGCATATATATATATATATATATATATTATATATATATATATATACTATTATACCTCTGCTATCGACCGCTCTTTTACAGACCCGCTCAAAACGATTTGATCTGATAAGGATGTGACATGTTTTGAGCCGATAGCTCTAGTGCTAAATAGGCGCCTATTTCGTCCTATTGGGACTCATCAGTAGCACCCTCCCTCGGTTACGTTGATCGGGAACCAGCTATGATAGGCGGGCAGCGTCGCGGCATCGCTTCCGCGCCAGTACTAAAGGACAGCATGTACGTCTCTGTGCAAGGATGTCGTGCTTCCTGCGTTCGCGATCCAACGAGCGCCTTCATTCTCACGATACGAGACGCCGCCGTTATAGTAACTAAGTGAGACCGCGAGAAAATTGAGAGTGGGAACAATGGCACAGGGGAGTATGGATAACCAGTCTCCGGGATTGGAGAAATCAGCATCGTGCTGGTTTTCATCTTGTTCTTTCACTTGAATACATGGATAAAGTTCTTCAGTATTCTTAGCTGCAAAATGACCATAAGGATAATCTCATGAACCTGCTCACAATTAATATCAAACTTTAATTAAGTATGAGCCGTTCTAGACTGGTTGGTAATGCATGACAGATATGGAAGGTTGTATATATGGGAGTCAAAACGCACAAAATCTCTTTTTTTACGTGAACCAGCATAATGAGACGTAAGGACTAAAGCAACCTCTGCTTAAGGTCAAGTCTTCTAAGCTTACTGTCAGTGATCTTATTGAATTTCTTTTCAGTTTCTTTGATTTTGCAGCTTTCCTCTAGGCATATATCATTTTCAAACTGAGCCAATAGATATCAAACTGTTTAGCAGTAGTTATGAAACTATATTTTTTAATTGTCCCTTACGACGCTACTGAATAATACTACATTCTCGATATTTATATGCTATTCTGAAGCATATTCTGCAACCTATAATATCAATGAGCCACTGTCGAAAAATATTATTAAATTATAATTCCAAACATCCATCATAGGAGGAAAATAACAAGTTATGCATTGTCAGATGGGAACGAACTTGTTTTGTTATGTTTTTCACTAAAGATCAGTATCTGAAGTGATTTAAAGATGACTCGTCGAAATGGGAAATGCCTCTTACAAAGATATTTATCGGCGCAACTGCTACTGCATGAGCTGCATGGTTTACCTTGCTTGTAGATCGGAGCGTTGACGTTTGAAAGACCTAAAATTTCATTACAATCACGCTTCGACAAGTTGTGTGTAATACTGAATGGCTTACGATTCCCCATATTGACAAACAAATACGACGTAAGGTGAACGAGTGGGAATTTGAGGTGTATGATCGCACACACTGTATGCGCATCCCACTTTCATCGTATTAGCATTCGCCATCTGTAAGTCTTTTATGAGCTAATTAAAATTAAGACTACTATGTGCCATCTCTGAGAACTAGAGTAAACCAATGTGGAACAGCATGTGCCGGCTTATGGATAATTCCTATTCCAATAGATCCTTGTATGCACTCTCTCAGTAAATAGATGTCGCTGCTTGATCACAGCCTTGTATGTCGCAATCTAATCTCATTCGTTTTGTGAATTCCTAGTGGAATATCATCGCAACAAACCTGAAGGAATGGCATCATCTTTCAGTGTTATTTTGCGTCGGCGTGAGATTGACGAGAGGCGGGTTTTCTATTGAAGTATTCCACCAACGCATAATCAGCTAAAACTTTCAAAATTGAAGCCTTTGCAGTCAGATGCATTCGGTTCAATGCACTAGTAGTTAATAATTTTTAGATTTAATACACTTTGATACAGAATAGGTCAATTTAGGCTTAGTAGAAGTCATCAGGAAGAGTTACACAATAACAACTAGGAAATTTTGCTATTTCTTCTCTATGGATATCAATAAATATACTATAAAGTTAAATTAGGCTTCCTACTCACATCATTTATGCTCGATTTGAAGTTGTTGACATTTCCCGAGTAAACGGCAGTATTGCCGCCAGCGAACTTGATCTTAGGATTATTGTGACACAACTGGGAAATGTTAAAAGCCAATTTCTCTAATCCACAGTCGTATTCCTGAAAGGCAAGATGAAGCCCAGTCTATTGAGAATGATAGACTTATTCTCATTATTAAAATGTTTTCTCACCACGAGGCTCATGTCACTGGCTTGTGGGAAATTTCCAGCCGAATCGCCGTTGCCATTTTTGTGTGTTCCATTTGCGAGATGAATTCTTAAAAGAGATCCATGCATAGTTTACTTGCAATTATCTGCCATTGTAGCCGTTTTCCTAGACTTAATAAACGAATGCCGAACAAACCTTAGACGATTGTGATCGACTCTAATTGAAAATCTTAGATCCGGCGTCATGTTGGTGTTATTATCGCACTGTTCTTTTTCACCTGAGGAGAATACTATGAAAATTTTTGTATCTGAAGAAAAATGAAAGAAAACGAGAAAACAACATCGACCTTTGTCACCACCATAATCTGAATTATCTGCATAGTCTGAATAGTCATACATCCGTGCACTACTCTCTTCTGAGTGACTAAGTTTGCATCCCTGAAACGCCCGGAGGAATTCGTTGTTTCAATGTGGAACCGCTGTTGCTAGTTGAAACCGATAAACATACCGCAACGAGAACGACAGCGAAGAGGAAGCTATTCATCACCACCGGACGATTTTTCGCTGAAATGGCCTGCTTTATATAGACTAGCCCGACTTTTTACGTTGTTTTGGGCCTTGTTTGGTCGAATTTAAATCGCGAATATTGAAAACGTCATAAATTCGATATTTTGCCCATAACACAATGTAGATCTCTTAGTATCGCCCGTCTTAACACAAAGCCGTCCCAGACTTCGCATAATCTTAAATTGTTTAGTTTTCTACTGTCTAGCAACATTCTTTCGCAGATTGTTAAATATATTCGTGACTGCACGATTTCATATTTTCATCAAAAGAATTCTTAACTCTCGTAAATCGGACAAAAGTTTGTTTTCGTGCCATTAGATCTTCCTGAAGACATCGATTATAACTTTTTATGCTGCTTTCTCAGTAGAAGCTGTCTACTGTAAAATAAACGCACGCTGAGCATTACTGCATGACTTTCAAGAATAGTGCGTACCACGTTCCAGTATGCATTATCTCACTGGATTTTTTCAGTCGAATAAGCACATCTACAGCGTCAGTTTGTTCTGACAGCCTATGAAAAATCCCTTGCAGTGATTTTGATGACACAAAAAAATTGTTAAGATCTATTTTTTTTTCGTATAACTAATCCATAGCATAGAAGATTAAATAGAGGTTTGATGATGAACTGGAGGGAGTCCAGGAACTGCCATGCGTAGCCCGCAATCCAGATGCTACACTATCCAATTACGGCTCAGTTTCCATTCAATGGAACATTTCCTGCGTGGACGCCGAATCGAGACATATGATCAAGTTTAATAGGCATGTCAGGAGCTTTTTTGAATCGAGCCCAAGGAATGGTATTTCGAGCAGATCGGGAATCTTGCAGATCGTTGCTAGAATACCATTGATAATGATGGCCTTTACTTTGAGGAATAATTATTTTTACTTCTAATTAAATTTGTGCATAAACTTTAAACGTTCATTGGGTGTTAAGAAATCTTTTCCTCGACCTAATACATTGATCGCTGATTCATTTGGGACTCTCGTCATAGAAAATTCCTACGGATTGTACCAGATATGGCCTGTGTCGTTGAACTGCTTTGGTCAAGTTTAGATTGAAAAACAAAAAAAAAGTTACGTTCGCGTGTGAGCTGGCTTTCCTTTTTTTCTTCGAATTCCTGTGGGCGACTGATCTCTGTAACGCTACCTGGGCCTCCTGATAAATATTCAAGGTCAGCCAGGTATGAGTTCCTGTCAGGGAGACTCTTGAAAGCAAATAGTAGGAAGAAATGATAATTCATGGAAAGTGAAAGGTGCAACATGAACCAAAATTTCGAAAGATAAACTACGCGAGATCGAGGAAGAAAAAGGGTGAAGAAAAAAGCGTCTAAGACTTCATATATTCTACGGTCCTGGAGATAAATACATTGATGTAATATATGCAACCTATCTATGAAGTTAGTACGAATGTAAACACGAAACCAACGTGAGAAATGATATAGAAATAAGGTAACTATCAGTTCGCTTTTCCTTAGATCACGCCGATATCTTCAGGAAGATCTAATGGCACGAAAACAAACTTTTGTCCGATTTACGAAAATTATGAATTGTTCTGATGAAAATATGAAATCTTACAGTCGCGAATATGTTTAACAATCTGCGAAAGAATGTTGCTAGACAATAGAAAACCTCTAAAGAAGAAATCCTCTAAAGGAATCGGCGTTGAGTAGAAACTAAGCACCCAAAGTAGGATGATGGTATTACCTAACTTTGTGGCGACCGGCAGTCGAGCTTCCGGTTTTTATAGAGGATTATTTAACCTCAAGGGATCGACGTAACCGAGGGAGGTTGCTAATGATGAGTCCCAATAGCACGAAATAGGCGCCTATTTAGCACTAGACCTATCGCCTCAAAACATGTCACATCCTTATCAGATTCTATCGTTTTGAGCGGGTCTGTAAAAGAGCGGTTGATAGCAGAGGTATGATTCATTCTAAAAGCCGCAAGCTCGACTGCCGGTCACCACAAAGTCACGTAACACCATCATGCGACTCTGGTCGCTTTTTTTTTCTACTCGGCATCGACCCGTCTAGAGGATTATTTAACCTCAAGGGATCGACGTAACCGAGGGAGGGTGCTACTGATGAGCCCCAATAGAACGAAATAGGCGCCTATTATATACATTCGTTTATTAAGTCTAGGAAAACGGCTACAATGGCACATAATTGCAAGTAAACTATGCATGGATCCCTTTTAAGAATTCATCTCGCCAATGGAACAAACAAAAATGGCAACGGCGATTCGGCTGGAAATTTCCCACAAGCCAGTGACATGAGCCTCGTGGTGAGAAGACATTTTAATAATGAGAATAGTCTATCATTTCTTAATAGACTGGGCTTCATTTTGCCTTTCAGGAATACGACTGTGGATTAGAGAAATTGGCTTTTGACATTTCCCAGTTGTGTCTCAATAATCCTAAGATCAAGTTCGCTGACGGCAATACTGCCGTTTACTCGGGAAATGTCAACAACTTTAAATCAAGCATAATTGATGTGAGTAGGAAGCCTAATTTAAATTTTTAGTATATTTATTGGTATCTACAGGGAAGAAATAGTAAAATTCCCTAGTTGTTCTTGTGTAACTCTTCCTGATGACTTCTACTAAGTCAAAATTGACCTATTCTTCATCAAAGCCTCTTAAATCTAAAAATCATTAACTACTAGTGCATTGATACTTCCATACCCATCACATGCCAGCGTAACTTTTGCACACCACTGTACATCACTGAGCTTTTAATACAATTTGCGGAAGGCTAACAGATGGAGACTGCTGAAAACGAGAACAGAAATTGATGGGAAAGCACGAAACAGAGCGTTCAGTAAATGCATACAAACATTATGATAGATCCATTAATGTTGAGTTATAGATACAATTTGGAACTTCGGACGGGATTCGAATTCGCATTTCACCCTTTACGGGACGGATGCTAAGTATCACGTTACAGCAGCTCTTGTTCTGTCATCAGTCTTTCTTTACCACTATTGTGTTGAATTGTCGGCAACTAAGCGTTATCGTTTTTGCTAGGCAGGCCCATATTCGTATTGAACCGGTCACTATAACAGATATTCTATATACGTACTATAATCAACTGAAATTATTTTTACTTAGCTGCTTTTGTCGGTAGTATGATGCAGCAAATATATATATACAATAATGATGGTTATATATTTCTGACATTATACCACCGCTGAAAGCGATTAACGGTAAAGAAAACCAGCTGATTGTCCAATATGAATAAGGAAGAAACCGGAGCCGAATAAGCCAAAATATTACATCTAACTGGGATTTCGTTCTTCTATTCCTTTGGCTTGAATTTACGAACAAGAAAAATCCGGCAGTTCTTTCTTAAGATTTAATCAGTTATTGCAGCATTCTTGAGAGGTGACGGGGATTGTAGTACTGTGTGATTGACTTGTGAGGGGCTTATATTGCTGTGCAAGAATCGTAGCTTCTCCAGAATCTTCTCTATAATGCTTTTGGTCCTACGCGTGCATGAAGATGCTGTGCTTGGCTTTAGATTTCAACTGGTTACTTTTTTGAAAAGAAGCAGAGTGTCTATCCGTATGGCTGATTTCCTCCTCCATCACTCTATATTTCGGTGAACTTCCATCAAACATCAATTTACAGCCACCGATTCCATAATGTCATATGAACGATCATGATTTGTTGGTGTCTGATAGTTTTTGTTAGTATATCAATTACTTCAGCTGGTTTATCTAGCCTAAACAACGTCCTATAGCCATATTTGTTTCGCTTAAAATGAAGAACAATATAAACGAGATCACAATCTTGCTACGATTGTCGTTCAGGGTGCACTTATTTACCTTGAAAATATTCAGTGAGCTACACCTTTTCAGTCAGTGGCTATGGCCGTCTCGCACCAATTTCAGCGTATTTACTTTCTGCTCCTCTTCTCATCCGAATAGTTGGAAACGCGCTTTCTTGAACGATCTAGTTTGTACTGTTTACTCTTTTTTTCAATTTTTACATGTCATTCTAACGTTTAATCTACGAAAAGCAAATTCAATAAGTTGATAGGAACAGTACGAAGACCTTTTACAATCGGAAAATTTTTATAGAAAGGGAACAACGAACTGTACACTGCCAGAGGGTCAGAGATTTGACTTACATAACTTTTTAATGGATAGCTGGTGAGTTCCTGGTCGGTGATGCCCTGTTATCAAGATATTTACCGGCGTGAGTGCTATTGCATGCGCTGCATGATTCACCCTCCGTGTGAATTGGAGTTCTGACTTCTATGAGCCTGAACCTTCGTATCAGTCATGGTTATCAAAATGTCTGAAATATCGAATAACTTACGATTCTCCATATCGACAAACAAACATGAAGTAAGGTGAAGGAGTACGGCAAGCAGGTCTGCAATCGCATGTGCTATATACCAATCCTGGCTTCGTCTTACTGCATTCGTCATCTGGAAGCCTTTTATGACTTATTAACATCAAAGCTGTTAGTTCAAATCTCTGAGAATTGAAGTAATCAATGTTGTATATCTTTTCTTGGTTCATGTATAACTCATTCCACTTACTAAAACTTTCATTGACTCGTATCACAACTTTTTTACCGTGTGGTTCGTGTATTTCAATCACCTAATTCGTACCGATTCATCTTCTTCACAAACGTCGCAGGATACTGGTTGAGCACGTCTCCTTGCAATCTCGAAAATAGCATGGCTGTGGCGCTCTATAGGGCGTTCGCTTTTGACTGCCGGAAGAGTGTTGTGGAAGTTGTAGATTAACCTCGCGTCGCAGCGACAATCATAACCACTCGGCCACGCCCTCCTCCCCCTGTATAATCAGTAATTTTGTAAGACAGTCTTAGGCAGTGTTTCGATATTTAGCAAAAGCTCTTCAGTGATAAGTGAATATGCCTCTATCTGTCCACAAGCTTACCTTGTCAATCTGTAGTAGAACATTATCACAGCTCACTTGAAGGAATGGTATCATTCCACTGTCTTCTCTGCAAGTGTGAGATTGACGAGAGGTGCATATCCTATTTAAGTAGTCCATCAGCCATTAACCAGCTGAAATTGTCAAAATCGATATGCTTATGGTCATATGCATTCTGTTCGATCAGTTAGCACTTATTTCCCTTTAATCCTTTGAGAACCAGCGTTGATAGGCTGGAAGCGTCGCGCCATCGCTTGCGCGCCAGTCCTAAAGGACAGCATGTACGTCTCTGTGCAAGAATGTCGTGCTTCCTGCGTCCACGATCCAACGAGCGCCTTCATTCTCACGATACGAGACGCCGCCGTTATAGTAACTAAGTGAGACCGCGAGAAAATTGAGAGAGGGAACAATGGCACAGGGGAGTATGGATAACCAGTCTCCGGAATGCAACCAGAGGCTGTAAGTCAAAAAAAATTGCGAGGTTTTGCGAAAACAACTACAAAACAAATATTATTTGGTGAAAGCAATTTTAAGCAGTAACTAAAGCG
>JAHQIW010001228.1:0-26332 GCA_019055375.1 Parelaphostrongylus tenuis
TTGCTGAAATGGCCTGCTTTATATGGACATGCTTTCTTAATTCTGTCCTATAATGGCACAAAAAATTCATATTCTAAACGTCATTACTCAGTCTGTTTTAGAACAATCTGACTTCCAATAGCATTTTCTGATTCCTTTAATAGAGCTCTATCTGATGGGTCGGTAATCTTGGCAGAAACGTTTAGAAGAGCCTAGAAAATTCATGTTAAATATTACATGCTTTGTTATTTCTATCCTATAACGTTACAACAATTTCACATTCTAAACGTCATTACTCAGTCTGTTTTAAAACAATCTTTCTTCCAATAGCGTTTTCTCATTCCTTTCATAGAGCTCTATCTAATGGGACTGTAATCTTTGCTGAAAACGCTTAGAAGAGCCTAGAAAATTCATGTGAAATATTATATGCGTTGTTAATTCTATCCTATAATGGTACAACAAATTCATATTCTAAACGTCATTACTCAGTCTGTTTTAAAACAATCTTTCTTCCAATAGCGTTTTCTCATTCCTTTCATAGAGCTCTATCTAATGGGACTGTAATCTTTGCTGAAACGCTTAGAAGAGCCTAGAAAATTCATGTGAAATATTATATGCGTTGTTAATTCTATCCTATAATGGTACAACAAATTCATATTCTAAACGTCATTACTCAGTCTGTTTTAAAACAGTCTGACTTCCAATAGCATTTTCTGACTCCTTGCATCGTGAACTATCCAACGGGACTTTGATCTTGGCTGAAACGTTTGATAGAGCCTAGAAAATTCATGTTAAATCATACATGCATTGTTAATTTTATTATATAATTTTACAGCGAAATAATATTCTAAACGTCATTACTCGGTCTGTTTCAAAACAATCTGACTTCCAATAGCATTTTCTGATTCCTTTCATCAAGCTCTATCTAATGGTACTGTAATCTTGGCTGAAACGTTTGATAGAGCGTATAAAACTCACTTTAAATATTACATGCTTTCTTAATTCTATCCTATAATGGTACAACAAATTCATATTCTAAACGTCATTACTCAGTCTGTTTTAGAACAATCTGACCTCCAATAGCATTTCCTGATTCCCTGCCTCGAGCTCTATCTAATGGGACTGTAATCTTGGCTGAAACGTTTGGAAGAGCCTAGAATATTCATGTTAAATATTACATGCTTTCTTAATGCTATCCTATAAATTTACAAAAAATTCATATTCTAAACGTCATTACTCAGACTGTTTTAGAACAATATGACTCCAACAGTATTTTCTGATTCCTTGCCTCGAGCTCTATCTAACGATACTTTAATCTTGGCTCAAACGTTTGATAGAGCCTAGAAAGTTCATGTTAAATATTGTATGCTTTGCTAATTCTATCCTATAATGTTACAACAATTTCATATTCTAAACGTCATTACTCAGTCTGTTTTAAAGCAATCTGACTTCCAATAGCATTTTCTGATTCCTTTCATCGAGCTCTATCTAATGTGATTATATGAAATGCACATAGTCATTTATGTGTGTGTGCGTATGACATGTTTAATCGTTGTTTGAAAATTCGTTAATAAACAACGAAATACGAGCACCATAATAATTCTGTGTGTATGTTTGAAACCTGTTTATTATCAGGAAATCTTAATGATCCATACTTCTCATATGAATGGACGCCAACGCATAGCAAGAAAAAAAAACCAACCTATTCAATGATTGTATACAGTTGAAGATGCCACGTATTATACGCTCCATATATATGGACGTATATATGTGTGTTAAGATCAAGAATATTAGCTTCAACGATGGATCGGTCGATTCGCGTATCGATGAAAAACGCAGCTAGCTGTGTTATTTACCACGAATTGCAGACGCTTAGAGTGGTGAAATTTTGAACGCATAGCGCCGTTGGGTTTTCCCTTCGGCACATCTGGTTCAGGGTTGTTGAAGAAATTCTACTCTAGTCAAGTTGCATATGCAATAAACATAGAGGAAAAACATGGATGTATGACATGATATAATATCTATGCTTCTCTATGTATGCGACGACTAGATTTGTCAAACGGTATTCGTCAAGACGATGATTCCCGTTTTAGTGAAGAATTACGACAATGGCAACATTTAATAATAATGTACATACAGTGAATATGTATGTATTATTATACCGAATATAATATATGATGATATGTGCCTATGCTAGTGATGTTGTTACCACCATCGTTAATGTTGATTATCAATGGGTATCATTGAAAATCATGAATATAAATCGAAAAAAAAAAACAGAATCATTGATGATGGATGACATGTATTCGACGGTAATAACAAAGCTATTAACACTAGACATAGATAATGCATGTTGAGCACAAAATTCTCATCATCATTATTATTATGTTTACAATCACTTGTAAAACGCAACCTGAACTCAGATGTGATTACCCGCTGAACTTAAGCATATCATTTAGCGGAGGAAAAGAAACTAACTAGGATTCCCAAAGTAACGGCGAGTGAACTGGGATGAGCCCAACGCTGAATCTTTCGATGTTAAATCGTAAAGAAATGTAGCGTAT
Source organism: Parelaphostrongylus tenuis (assembly GCA_019055375.1). Lineage (NCBI taxonomy): Eukaryota > Metazoa > Nematoda > Chromadorea > Rhabditida > Metastrongylidae > Parelaphostrongylus > Parelaphostrongylus tenuis. The sequence continues at coordinate 2,544 of JAHQIW010001228.1, forward strand.
AGGTATGATTGTCGATATGTTTAGCATGTCCAAAGTTCCTTTGATAGGGGCCAATGTCCAGAGAGGGTGCAAGACCTGTGCGGATAGTTGAACATATCGTATCGATTATACCTTGGAGTCGGGTTGCTTGAAAGTGCAGCCTTAAGTGGGTGATAAACTTCATCTAAGGCTAAATACGGACGCGAATTCGATAGCAAACAAGTACTGTGAAGGAAAGTTGCAAAGAACTTTGAAGAGAGAGTTCAAGAGAACGTGAAATCGTTGAAGTTGAACCGGAGAGAGTTGACGTAGTTTAATGGCTAAGTATGACAAAAATCGTATTCATTTCTCTTTTTCGGCGATGAATATGATCAAGTAATATGTATGCCATTAATAACTGTACTGACAGCATCGACTACACATTTCGAACTTGATTGACATGTTGCCCATTTTATTCACATAGAATGGTGTCTTGTGTCTTGTCATGGTAAGATTTGTTGTATGTTGATGTCGATATTGATTTTTTGACAATTATGTCAGTATAAAAGTCAATCACCTCTCCGACCCGTCTTGAAACACGGACCGAGGAGTGTAACTTGTACGCGAGTCAATAGGTGGAAAAACCTAAAGGCGAAATGAAAGTAAAGGCACGGTTAACCGGTTGACATGGGAAATGTCTCTATATATGATGATGCACAAAACACAAAAGAGACATCACACCATGGCCCTGTCTTGTCTGCATGCATTCGCAGACGCAGATGTTGGACGGTCGTCCTTATATCCCTTTGTGGACGGCACCATTTCGGATGGCGGGCGGCTCGGACGGCTACGAAGAGAGCCTCTCCGAGCCTGCTCCAAGGCTATTGTAGTAGTTTTCTAATGAAATTTGTACTTTTTTCGTCAACATGTGTGATTTCTACGGTAAGAAATGGTCAAATATGATTGAAGGGACCTCACTAAGGTTATTTTTGTAAGAAATAACGTAATTGCCCATTCATAATTCGCACTTTCAAAGGAAAAAACCAAGTATTCATGAAAAAGCTATATTTAAAAGCTTTATTGAACATTTCTGCGATATTTCATATATACTTACCAAAAATCAACCAAATTTATCCTTTATTTCTTTCATTTTTCCGTACACTTTATTGCATGAAGTGCATAAAATTAATCATATTGGCTGAAATTTGGAAAACAATGTATAGTTCGTCAGAATGAATGCTGCTTGTTGCGTGCGATCCCACTTCATCAATAAATCTTGATATTTTTTCTTTTGATCAGTAGTGCAGTTCAGATTGCGATTTCTCCGATTACTGCGTAGTTTTGTTCAAGTTCCCTATACATAGCTGTGGCATGCAAAGTAGAAATGGAGGTATAGTGGTTCTTTCCCGTTCTCTCCAGCTTATTTGAGCCCTTTGATAGAAACAAAGAAAACGGTCTAGTGGTCAGTCGATAGCTAGAATCGAGTGAATTCAAAAGATCTATTTTATTCCTCAAATGATCTTACGTATGGAGTCCAATGCACGGCACGTCCCTTAGGCTCTGATGAACGCCAAGAGACTCCCTGCAGCATATGTTCCGGATGCTCTGGCTACCAGATAATGATAGCGGTGTAGCTGGCTGGTGGACGAGTTGTACCGAGCGCGCTATCAGATCAGCCTAGGCGTCATCCAACCCACGCGGCTTCCAAGCAAGCCTCGATCTCATCACTAGTCTATCCGGAAATCGCTGATACGGTGTTTCCTCATTGCCGTCTCATTCCGTATAGACAGTATTTATATAGGTATCGATCGTCTCCTCCATAACTTTATTGATCCGTCATCACAGATGTTTCTCTTTATTCACTCTGCACATCTCAGTACCTCTAGCAATCGATTCGTTCTTTCGTCTCTTTGAGCGACGTAGAATACTGAATGAGCGAATCTCCTTGAAATCCCAAGGATAGCCTAGCTATCGCGTTCTACAGGGCGTTCGTTGTTAACTGCCGAAGAGTGTTGAGAGCGGGGTTCAACTCTTCCACATTGTGATGAGCATCACAACCACTCGGCCACGTCGCCCCAGCGACCCCATCGATCGTCTGCATAACTACTAAAATATTCATTTCCCATAGATATCTCCTTAAAAAAACCATGGATAAGAGCGGTAGTACTGAGAAATAAATCTTGGTAGCAGTTTCTAGTAATTTTAGTAATTTAGTAATTTCCAACAATTTTATTTATTCTTGTCCTTGAAGAAAATAATGAAAAATGAAAAAAAGTTCATTGTCGAGAAGCCCGCGTTTTTGTCCGCCCTTTTGCACAGATCAGACCGTTCTTATATATGAAATATCTGGATATATATATATATATATATTATATATATATATATATATATATACATATACATACACAGAGCGCATGTGGCGCAGTGGTTAGAGGTGCCCTGCGTCGCACATGAGGTCAATGGTTCGATCTCGCGCTCATGGCTCACCAAGCCATCCATCCCTCCGGGGTCGGTAAATTGGTACCAGACTGGTCTCAGACTTGTCTGGGAGGATAAGCAGCACTGACTCGGTTCAGCGGAGGCCTCCGCGAGTCATTGTAAAGGCCAGATATGCATTCAATCACCTCAAACGAAGTTAAAAATTGAAGTCGAATGCATGGCGCATCCTTCAGGGATTGATCAACGCCGAGAGCTTTATCCTTTATCCTTTTATATACATACACATGTATATATATATATATATATATATATGTACATGCATATATATATCTGTACGTATGTGTATATGAATTCATATATATGCATGTCTATGTATGCATATATATATATATATATATATATATAAAAGGATAAAAAGGATAAAGCTCTCGGCGTTGATCAATCCCAGAGGGATGCGCCATGTATTCGACTTCAATTTTTAACTTCGTTTGAGGTGATTGAATGCACATCTGGCCTTTAAAATGACTCGCGGTGGCCTCCCGCTGAACCGAGTCAGTGCTCCTTATCCTCCCAGACAAGCCTGAGACCTGTTTGGTACCAATTTACCGACCCCGGAGGGATGGATGGCTTGGTGAACCATGAGCGCGAGATCGAACCAGTGACTTCGTGTGCGACGCAGGGCACCTCTAACCACTGCGCCACATGCGCTCTTATATTATATATATATATATATATATATATATATATCCATGTATAGGTTTACGTTAGTAGAAAACGGATTTGAATTCAATTTCGCCATTACCAATCAATCATATATTCATTATTGATTAAGCCGTTAGCACAAAGTTGATGAGAAACCAAACATAAAAAGTGAATTGGAATGAATTTCAAAAATTCAACAAATACTGAAATGGACAAGTTGAGATATTTAGAAAACATTGAGAAACAGATTTCATCAACTTCGTGCTATTGGCTCAACTTTTTTGAGAATCGTGTGACCCACTTCCGACTTGCGTGGTAACGCTGGGGGTTAGAGATGCAGAGGAGGTGGGTCCACGGTCTTGAAAGGGTTAATCAGCAAAGAGCATGTATGTTAATAATCTATACTATTATTTCACATTAGAGCATCAATGGGAACTCTTTCCCACTTTTTTTTCTGGGAAAATCTCACTAGTTAAGCAGTTTTTTTTTTCGAAACTTTTACTCAAACAAACGTGGTGGTTGGTCATAGCCTTCTTCTGGTAGTCAATGACGTGTTGTGGAAGATTTATGGTCACTTTTTTTTTTGAAATCATCGCTGAAAAGTGAAAACCTTTTTCTATCCTTTTTTATAGCACTATTATGATGTTTTCATTCTTTCTTCAAGAATGTGGAGTGATATACAAAGCTTTGAGCATCTGTTGGGGTTGAACCCTCGTTTAATCCTTTCGGGAGCGGGGCGTGCTAACCACTGCACAATCTGGGCCCTTGTTCGGCTACCATTCCTTTCACGATACAAGGTATCGCTCTCGTCTGCAAATAAGCGTCAACGAATTTGGCCTGATAAGCACAGGAAGGAGAGTGATGCTTCCACGGACTTATGTCGTTGTCGTGCCTCTTTGAATCTATCGATTGATACAAGTTTCGTTGGATCTTTGACGAAGTACAAGATGAATTTGGTCCCAAGAATATTCAGGATTGGCTTACCACCCATTGGCCGGCTGGACCACTACTATGAAGGACCCGGAATGTTCTTTCATTTACAACGTTTCGCCTGTATTGGTAGGTAGAATACTCTGCTGATTTTTCTTCTATTTACTTCTCAAATCTCATTTCTATCTGCAAAGAAGCACTTTCAGGTGAATCCACAACCAACTGCGAAGGCTCGTTGCCATTTATCAACTTGTCCCAAGATGTCACTATGTAAGCACTTTGTGCTAATTCATTGCCGAGTTCATTGCCCCTCTGTCTTTTCCAATTCGTAACATTTTAGTCGGTCCCTGTAATTGTTCCCGTTTCACGCGGAATCAAGTCGTTGTTCTCGAGAATAGCCGTGCAAGCCTGTGGAGAGATGATAGTAAATTATCGGCAAGATTCTCTTCGAGAAAGGTTTTTTCTGTTTTAAAACACTTCCCACTTCTTGTAATAAGTCCCAAGACCGACCATCTATCAACCCCGACATGCGTCTGCAATTTTCATTCTCTTTTCAAGCCAAACACGAAGTTTTATAACACAGTTTTTCCAAATAGCCGTAGTTTCGGCAGTTTCGCCTTCTTCAAAGCCTGGAAAGATTAAGTTGCCCAGAATCCAGTCGGTCAAGCACCTTCATTATTCCTCTAGAAAAAATCGCCAGGCCCAGATTCCATTTGCTTCAAGCCCATAATCAAATTTGAACGTAGTCATCTCTTTTTATGTGTCTCCCATAACATATAACTCAGTTGAAGACTTATAAAAAGCATTGGGTAGATTGAAAGTTGGTATTGTGCTTGATGCGATTGAAATCTGGGTCTGGTGTTTTTTTCCGAAGGAGTCATGGAGGTGTTTGACTAACTGGATTGTGCCTGATCTTTCCAGGCTCTGAAGAAAACGAAAATGCCGAAATGTCAGCTGCTTGAATAAATTCACTCATAATACCTCGTGTTTGGCTTGAAAAGAAGATAAGGATCTACTTTCCATTCTTGTCAAAGAGACTGATTTGAGCCATCTCGAGATTGATACGTCAGTGGTTCAGTGGTGCATTGTCTGAATAGCAGCCAGGAATCATCGACTACAAGAGAACGGTGGAAAACGAAGAAACCACAGTTTCACCGTAACAAGGCCTCCCAGTCCCAACTGTCACTAGGATACCTGCGTGCAGGGCGTGTGGCTGTAATGAGGCGGGGAGACCGCCGAAACGTGCCTAAGCCACTGAAGTACCGACCTCGAAATAGCCTAAAACCTTCTCTCTAACAATATTCTATGTTTATGACGAGGTTTTACAAATCAGTCGAATGTAAGGCACTTCCTACTATTCTTTGTATTCCATACTAACAAGTAGTTCCTTCGATGCATCTTCTTTATCAAGTTATGCTGTCGTTTCAGAATTGTAACAGTAATCACCTCATCGAAAATGGAAATGAGGATCCATCATGTTCTATAAGAGACCTTTCAAAGTCGCGTATTTTCAAACCGAAAGAAGAGTATCCTATAAAAATGAATTCAGAGGCAAAATCATTTCAGGATGCCTGCACGTTTATAGACAGGCCACCGGTAAGTATCTGTTTTTTCATCCTTTTTTCTTAACCCTTACTGGGCTGTGGACCCACGACCTCTGCGTCTCGAGACTTCAACTTGTTGCGTCCAACAAAGGTAGGCACCACTAGACGCCATTCTTAGACGCAGCATGTTGATGGTTAAATGCAACATGTTGAAGGTTAGAGAAACAGAGGCCGTGGATCCACGGTCCCGTAAGAGTTAACTCTTTGTCTTTCAGCGATAGTTGTCGGCTGGCGGGTGATTCGTCCGACTTTTTACTAAAAAAATATTCTCACAGAAGTATTGTCAATATTATTTCAACACTTAGTAACGATAAAGGTCCCTTCGAACCTTAATTTACAGATAAGTGCCGGATTTTCATTGAGGTCGCGTCAGTCCTCGTGCCGTCCGAACACGGCAGACACGCGCGTGTATCGTTTTTGATACACGTCATAATGAAAGGGTCAACCTTTATCGTCTGCTTCTTTCGCTGTGTAGAGGAACTCGCTGAACTGAATCATGTTTTTACAAACTTCCCTATTATAACTTAGTGAGCGCACATGTCGCGCAGTGGTCAGAACTGCCAAGAGACTGCCCGTAGTCGATCAATCAATGATCAATGGTTTGATCCTTGAGGCTCGAAGTTCGCCAAGCCTTCCATCCTGAGGGGTTGGCCAAGCGATATTAGACCTGTCTGGGAGGATAGCAGCACTGGCTTGATACATCGGTAGGCCAGTCGTGAGCCATTGTAAAGTTCAGATGTGCATTCAGTCATCTCAAACGATGGTAGATGAAGACGAATGCATGACGATTCCCCCGGGGAGTTGATCAACGCCGAAACCTATCTTTCTTAGAGCTTTAGCACAGGAACATTTTGCAAAATTAGCTACTGTTTCTACCAAATGTTTGTCTCTTGCTATTGCTATTGCCAATGGAGCCTGCCTCGTATACTTTAGGAAATCGAAACGATCGACGCATATTTTGCTGAGCATCCCATTTTGGATTATGTGGGAAACAGTTGTGCTGTGGTAAGTAGAAGAATTAACTCAGGACAAAAGCTTTAAAAATCATCTTGATACACCATTCTGTTAACCCTTTCGGGACCGCGAACCCACGGCCTCTGCATCTAAGTGTTCTGCTCCACCTCCTTTACGTCTCTGACCCCAGGCTTGCTGCGCCTAACAATGGCACGTGAAGGTTAGAGATATAGAGGAGGTGGAGCAGGCCTGTCCAGAGTTGCCATTTTGAGATGCACAGGCTGTGGGTCCACGGTTCCGAAAGAGTTAATGTTTGGAGTCAACAACATGTTCTTAGGAGAAAACCAGACTTTTTTTGCAATATTTACATTTCGTGGATTGTCCGGTTTATAAATTAATACTGTTTGAGAAGTTTCAAGCCGAATAGTAAATGCAAGATTCATCTCAAGCTCTTTTTTACGGCTTTTCCTAGTTAAAGTGTTAATTCCTTCTTTAGGGAACACTGATAACTATGCTTTGGTACATTTTTGATTGGTTTGTTCGGTACCTTGAGTTACGTCATCGTTGGTAATCACAATGTGTTGACAACAGGACGTCAAAGAAAAACTCTATGTGCCTTCATTTGTAGGAAGTATGCTCTGTGAATGATTATTGTTTCAGTGTAGAACTATGTACTTAGCCGCTTTTTTAAGGAGAGGTATGATGTTATAACTATATCTAATAATGTAAAAGTGTTATGTGAAATGTTGGACCTCAAGAGTTGAACCTGCATCTCACCTTCCTGAAAGGCGCGTGCTAACCATTGCACTGTCGAGGCTCCTGTTCTTCTAGAAGGTGAAACGCGAGTTTATCTCCCGCCTGAGGTTCATACGTTTACATAATTCTTAACAGGTTAGATTTTATTGTTTTAGTTGTTTATGTTATCGTTGTTGTTTTTTGTTCAAAAGAGTGCTTTGCATTCTAAGTATCATCAATTTAGTCCAGCTAAAAAAATACGTTGTAATATTTTTCCAACTACTTGCAGCACAAGGGCTTTCTTTCGATAGACGCAGGCTATTTGATTAAATTTTGATCCATTCCGCTTCGAAACTGTGGATTCGAATTGATTCTAGTTCTACTCGTTTTCATCCTACTATGACCAAAGTGCACCTATCTTGTACTTCTTTTTGTACTTCAAAAACCTCTACAGTCTTCCTAATGTTCTTCAAAACTCGTGTACTATCTGTAAGCTGCTGCTATTGTGGAATTCAAAAATGTTCCAAGGGCTCGCGATCTTTTCCGATATGTAACGCTTGGCTTTTGAAGTGTTTATTGCAGAAAAAAACATCACTAGACAAAGTCTGCGATAATTCTTTCTTCAATGTCTATATAGAGCCATCGTACTCTTCTGAATCGTATCGCATTGAAAATGCAAATATCTACAATTATGATTTGATGCTGTTATCTCAACCTATCATATCGCCGGATATGTGCCAAAGCACACTTCTTGTAATTGAATTGTACGCTGCACTTCTGCACATTTTAGATACATTTGCCATGAAATTCTGTTATATAATGTCACGCTGTGTTGTAATTCAGTGTAAAATTCGGAGATAAATTATGGCTTGTGGTGACTACACTTTTGATGGGGCTCCGTAGCCGAGCGGTTACGGTGCTCGTTGCAGCGCGCGTGGGTCAATACCCACCCTCCAACACTCTCCGGCAGTCAACATCGAACGCCTTGCGGAACGTCACACCCAGGCTATCCTCCACGTTGTAAGGAGACGCTGGAATCCGCATTAGAAGCATTAAAGTGCTAGAAGTGGTGACTACATTACTTTGATTCATCTACTGTCAGCAAATAGTTTCAGACCATCGATGTCTCATTCCATCGCCATAAAGTCGCAATATTTAGCTAATTCTGGACTGTGAAATAGAGAAAAATCATGTTTCTCTACACTGTTGGAAGCGATGGACGCTAGATGGCCTCTTCTTTTTTTTTTTCAAAGACCTTCAATGTTAGACTAGCTTTATTTTTTTCATCACAAGTACTGTACCACGTAAATATTCATTATTGAGTGTAAACGTCCTGTACATCACCACTCGCAGTAGTAAAAATCATCTCTTCGATCTATGGATCCGAATCAATCGTACCGATAATGGAGTTGACCAGCAGACCAGAAAGCTCTAGTCAACACCGCTAAAGATTTCTGAATTCTCGATAGCTATGCATAACTTCTGTTTTAGTTCGGAAAATGTCTGATATGGTGGTAGGTCAAGACGATTGAAACTGAAAAAAATGGATAGATAGCATTACAAATACTAGAAAAAAAGGCATTTTGCCTTACCATGTGTGAGCTCGCGGAAGCATATCCGAACTACCCCACCGTTCTATAGTGAATTTTTGTGGTCCATTTGATCCTAAAATAAACAGATTCTGTCATTTCTAAACTTTACAACTACAAGAGTATCAGTTGTCTCGGCCAATTTGTACCATATAGATAACAAATAAGTACATATACATAGTGGTTTTGAATATAAATAGCTCGATATCCTCATGTAAAAATCTAGCTACGAGTGAATTTAAGCCAGATTTCGCTAAGCTGGACACGTGCAGTAAGGCTAGTTGGGTCGTCGGCATCAACAGTGTCAGCGACTACCAACGACCTCCTGTGCGGCTCAGCAAAGAAGAGCAAGTTTTTGTTAACTACTAAATCAGCGACGTAAAACTGTGATGGTGTCGATCCGATTCCTCGTTAACATGAAATATACGAGTATCCAAGTATTTAAAACAACCTCACATGAGATCTATATTTGTTTTTCAACTTGTTTTTTAAAATAAATTACTCGAAATAGTGAGCGCATATTGCGCAGTGGTTGTGATACTCTGCGTCGCACACAAGGGCGATGTTCGATCTGGCGCTCATGTCTCGCCAATTCATCCATCCCTCTGGGGTAGACAAAGTGGTACCGGACTGATCCCATCTTATCTGGGAAGATAAGCAGCACTGCCTCGATACAAGCAGGAGTCCACCGCGAGTCATTGTGAAGGCCAGATAAGCATTCAGTCACCTCAAGCGAAGTTAAGGATTGAAGACAAATGCATGGCGCATCCCTCAGGGACTGATCCACTCGAGAACCACTGGAAAATGGTTTTCAACAGCTGAAGAAATGCCTTGATCTACATAAAACAGTAACTTCAGTTTCATCGGAGTTAGTCACTGTACGATATCTTGAAGTCTTGAGAGCAGTGTGCTTAATGAAGCGGCGTATTAGGAAACAAGATGATAAGGAAGATGTTATTTCAGTCTCCTCTACTGACAATCTCTTGTAATCATTCAACGAACGCCTCAACTCGGCCCACCTCTGATAATGCAAAGACAGCCGTCTCGACCAGCATTCTCCATCATTCATGCGAAAGAAATGATCAAGTAACACTTGAAGCAAGACAGAAATATATGCGAGACCTTTGTGAATAATGAATGCGAGGAGAATTGAAGATTAAAGGTGCTAGGATCCACACAGTCAACTGCGATCAGGGGTTGTGTGAGATAGACTTGTAAGAAAGAATATTCTTCAATTTCAAACATACTCAATAATGTTGAGTGATGGGCAAAACTTTGACGTCAGGCGGAACTCGAACGCACATTTCACCCTTTCCCGGGGGCGCGTGCTTAATCAATTGCACTACCGACACCTATTTTTCACCACTCTTTCTACACTAAAAAGCAACACAAATTCAAACATGTTTGGAGCCTGAATTGTCATGAAACTAAAAGCGATGCACTTTTGAAATACCAGCGCAACCTCATCAGCTACAAACAACGACGGCAACATTGTATTCTGCTAGACGAAAATCCGCGTGTTGAACAACCTTTGCACTCGAAATGCAAATTTTACATGGTGAGAAGACACGTCTCGTCGGCTTCAGAACATCACAGTCTCGTTTTTGGAAAAGAATCTCGTATCCCGTGAGCAATGATCTGTCGACCTTAGTGGCTTTTATTTCAATTAATAATGTAATTAATAGAGTCAGAGCCCTCTATGAGGTGGACAGCTAATTTTCATTTGAATTGGTAATTGAATATTTTATTAATTATTTTCTCGCCGGAGGCATAAATAAGTGCGTTTATACAGTGCTAAACAAGGGCTTGGTTTCGTCCTTCCGGACTCCTCAGTAGCACAGCCTCCTCGGTTCAGCCGATCCGCTGAAGATATACCTCTATGTAAAGGAATCGACACCGAGCAGTAGATCACCATAGCTACTCCGCTGCTACGCAAGCGCTCGACTGTGATCAGTGAAAATCAAAGGATTTTCTCACCTGACTTGCAATGATCTAGTGTTCGGCGCAAATTCCTTTACGTAGGGAGAAAATCCCCAAGGGATGGCTGAACTGAGGGAGACTGTGCTACTGAGGAGCACGGAAGCACGAAAGAGGCGTCTGTCTAGCACTATCTAGGTGACCTTACTAGACCTTGTGAGAGGTCAAACATGTTATCAGATTATCTTGGATAAATAGATATAACATTTTGGCATTTTTACTCAATGGTAAAGTAAAAAATTCCTGTAGATTATTTATACCAACTTTTGCCTAATCTTTTGAAGAAAGCAGTGAAACAAAGTTAGTAGAAAAATTACTCACCGTATAGCTCTCGAAATCCATTCATAGGTACCCGCGACGTTCCTGACACGAACTGCAACACCCGAGCGCGCATCTCATTATCGAACGAAAGAATACATTTCCAGAAATTATGAATCACCTTAAAATAACGGTCTTCGTGAAGAGGTGGACAGAATTCTAGTAGAATAACTGCGTTAAATGATAAAAAAAAGTCTACAATACCTGACTACTTGGTCCATATCCGCCTTTGTAAACGGTGTGTGCTTTCCAGTCCTTAACATCGATCTTCTGCAGCCCACACATAAGTAATTCCATTTCGTTGGCATCGAATATTCGAAGCAGATTACTTGGCACCACCTGTAGCAATTTCACTTCAGTAAGTACCATTAAAGGCTTCTAATAACTAATAGAACAGTTCTGTGATATCTCTACAGATAAGGACATTACAAATACACTTAAACATGTTCATTCCTGGAAACAGCTAAGGATATCCAGACAGTGCACAAATTTTTGTTCACACGTTTGATGAGGGAATGTTTGTCAAAAGCTGGTGTTCAGCTCACTTCTAAAACTAGAATTTCCATCTTGATAGCAAACATCTCTGACTAGTGTTCTTTGATTTCAATTGACGAAGGCCAATATGTTGTTAAGAGAAATATTTGTGTACAAAGTTAAAAGGCAGAAGACTATTTCAGAAAATATGCGTATTGCAATCAATGCAAATCGTCGCCAATTTACCAAGCGAAAACATCTCAGTTCATAACGAACTTTATCACTTAAGTAAAGGTCTACAGATTCCAGAGATTCTTGCTTCTTCAACAATACAATAAGGCAAAAGTGTTCCTATGAGTCTGAAATTGTTCGCCTTAATCCATTAAGGCTCCTAACTCGAATATCGTACGAACGGGTTTCACATGGTGGTGTTCGCGGTTATTAGAATCACTGTTAATATTTGTGGCATTTGTGATGAAAAATCTTGAGATTAAGGTTCTCAATCGATTTTTCAAGAAATCGATTTGGAGAAACTTGCAAAATGCCATTTTGAAAAAAAATTGGTTCATGTACTTAAGAAATTAAAACTTTCTTCAACTCTTTCTGTCAAGTTCTCAGTTATCCGATGATCTGGTCAACAAAAAACGTAAATAGTTTAAGAAAAACTAGCACAGTGAAGAATATATTGAATCGTATTATTCATTACCCATCGACATATACGGTACTTGTCTTTGTGTAAGGCGACAAATGAAGATCTACCCCCTTCGCTCGACAAGAACTTTCATAGGAGTGTTATTAATGGTTCAAAAGCTCAAATCTCTGAGTATTACACTACGTGATCCTTCAAGCCCCCCCCCACCCCCCCCCAATAAAACATTTTAGCATTCGAAAAAAAATTTATTTACACAAGACACGCGCTTATGTGAGTGTGGAAAACAAATGTCTTCTTTCTGTTCCAACTTTATAGAAAGGCTTTTTCAGAAAATTAGCACACGTAGCAGTAGCCAGAGATTTGTGCTTTCGAATGATTATTAACACTCCTATCAAAGTTCTTGTCTAGCGAAACGAGTCGAATCTTTATTTGCCCTCTCAAAATAGACAAGTCCTATATATACATCCATACTGTTGTACCTCATGCAATCCTCGAAGTATTTGTTCCATTTGCGCCTCGACCCTTTTCACGAAACGCCAGTTAACAACCGCCTCGATATACTCTTCCTTGTTGGCCTCAGTCACACGCACTTCACGACCATTCTCTATCAGTTCAATAGTTTTCGTCTGAAAGAGCGGATGGATTAGGAAACAGACGAAGGACAGTGTTGTAAAAATCCTAAAAATAACAGTTTGAAAGAGATTTTCCCTAATGTAGTAAAATACTCGAAACAAAGGTAACGAGTTGAAATACTGGGATCACTGGAAAAACTGGACCACAAGCTCGACTGAAATAGAGGAAAGACTTCTATTAAGCCCGTCAAAGGGGGCACGTGATAGTGGTTAGAGGTGCCTTGCGATACACATGTGGTCATCGGTTCGGTCCTACGCTCATAGTTCCTCAAGCCCTCCATATCTTCGCGCTCAATAAAACAGTACCAGACTTGTTCGGGAGAACAGCACCACTGATCTGATACATCGGTAGGCCACCCCAAATCATTTGTAAAGGCCAAATATGTCTTCAATCTATCCAAACGATGCCTTATGAGATCGCATGCATGGTGCATCCATCAGGAAGTGATCGACGCCGGAAGCTTATACTTCTATTCTTCCAACCATATTAAAGCTAGTGTAATCAGCGAAAAGAAAGCTACTTGCACTTGCTCACAACTGTGAGATTGAAGTATTAAATCTTCCCTAGAGGTAAGGTCTTTGATCAAACTGTATAGTACACACATATTTGCGTGTAAATATTTAGTAATCAGCATAAGATCTCCGAAAGGAGTATACGATTTGGAGAAAGGATTATGCAGCGATACTTTTGTAAAATGAAAAATTCATAGAGCTGAGAAATGAGAAGGCGACGTTGCCCCGAACACTTCGATTGAACCACAAAATCATCCACTTGATGCTTTGAGATCACAAAGACCACTACGAGTACTATCACACTCTCAAACCTCTTATGAAATCTACAGATTTATCCAATATGGTGAACAACTTTCTTATAGAAATAGTCAAGTGAAAGTAATGACCACAACGTCTAACACCCACACATTTAGGAACTTTATCTCACCTTCAAACTTCACCTTCAACTCTACCTCATCACTGAGGAACACAAGCTAAGGCATTCGTTGATTGATTGCAAAAAAGTGTTATGGATGGGGTCATTCCAGCACCTTGCCTCCTGATATCCTACACCACCAACCACTCGGACACACTCCACCTTCCCTTTCCACTCAAAAAAGACTCGTAAAACTGGAACAGTGTTTATGGTGACATCCCCATATGTAGAAGAACAACGCCATTACGAATCACTGGCTGAGTTGACTAGAGTTTACGTTTTGCAATCTCGCTGACAGGCCGTACAAGTATTGGTAGCACATCGCTCATAGGCAGTCTATTCTGTCATATGAAAAGACCGATTTAACACTAAAGGACAAGTATCGATCTTCACTTTTCATCGATCAGAAAACAGATTTGCTGATTCGCTCCTACTCAGTGAATTCAGATTTATGTGCGAGAACCATCGCCCATAATTTAATACTCGTTGATGATTGAGTGAGGATGACGTAAGGAATGAAGATGTGGGAGAAGGAAATGTGTTCACTATACAATTAGATCTGACTTGAATTCTTTGTATTTAACCACATTACAGCGGTGGTAGATGTTACAAATACATCCAATGTGCAAACCTTTGCATCAGGCGTGACTCGAACCCGTACTTCAACCCTACCCAGGAGGGCGTTTGAAATGCGGGTTTGAGTCTCACTTGATGCAAAAGTTCTGCACATCACTCAATACTGTTGGGTATATTTGTATCACCATACCACCGCCAAAGCGGTTAAATGAAAGGAATCCCTGTCTTCAACATATATATCCGATATCTGTCAGGGCTACTGAATCAATGTCGATATCGACTACCAAGCCAAATCGCTGACGATTGGTTGCTGATAGACTGATGCGTTACAGCATAGAAAGAATGGTAGCAAAGCAGGCGTCGGAAGTGCAACAGGCTAGAGCACGCGCCCCCGACAGGGTGAATAGCGGGTTCGAGTTCCGCTGACCCAAGAGTTCTGCACATCACTCTACATCAGTGAGTACATTAGGAACAGGACTTGATCCACAGAATGTGAATATACAATCGAGCTTCGATTCGGAAATCGCGATCCTACGGAGATGGTAAAGTAATAGCCCGTCGGCGAATGACTATTTATCATTGAGAACAGTACTGAGTACTTATCAATTGATAATCAATTGATATACAAGAAAAATGTGCCTAATTCTCTGTCTCCTATCTTGTGTATAGCGAGGGAAACTTCACTAAAGGATGTATTATACTAATTCAAACAGTTTCAGATTCTAACAGTACAAAGAGCGTCTTATTCCGTCCCATGTGATCATTGCCTAATTGGTCCCTAATTGGTGCCATGTGATCATTGAACAAGTTGTTGGTTTTTCTGGCGTTACAAGTCATATAAAATGACTGATTTCCCATTACATCCAAGTCATTACCCTAATTAATCTGTGAGAAATTTGAGGTAAAGGGTAAAACCAAGCCGGCGATATTTGTCCGGAAAGGTCCAAAAAAATTATAAAATCGACTGAAATCACAATGTTTGAGAATAATTCTTTGTACCTCGCCGAACACACAATCGTCGACGGCAAATGTGAGCTCGAGATCTTCGGGATCGTTGTCCTTTATGTAGATTAGAGAGTTATAGTAGGCATTGTCGACAGACTCCATGTCAAACAACGTGATTTTCTTCCCAAGCATCATTTTGTAAAATGGTCGAATAAAAAATGCTGCAAAATCATACTGTTGATGAAAGTTATCTCTTAAATTAAATGCTATAAAGTAAGTTATAGAGTAAACATGCTAAGAATGAGTTATAAACTAACCATCTAGTAATTTTCCATGATAAATAGCCATTCCCATCACCTTTCCAATGAAATAGAAATATGAAAGATGATCGGGATTGCATGCACCCGAATGTGGATTTATTTGGAGGGTATAGTTATCCCTGAATTTCAAAAGATATTAAGATATTTGCCAAATTGCCAATACGAAAAACTGCCGATATTTTCGAAGCTCTAATTTTGCACTGACTAAGAGACCTGAAGAGCTTCAACAGAGTAAGAAACCTTTCAGAATATCAGGGCAGCAAAATTTTCTTAAACATTTTTTAACAGCTGCGCAGTAGTGTGTCAAAACCAACGACTCATACAGTCATACAATCAACTACTGCCACTGCTAGATAAAACCATATAAGACTCTACAGAAAAAGTCCAAAGATGTCTCTACAGCTTCAAAATACTATAACGGTAGACGAATCTACGCTTTTCTAAGAAAATTCTATAGATGCTAATGCTTTCATTTCGATCCATAACTTTCAGAAGAAGCTGAGATGCTTGTTTGATACCGGATCGTGGAGGGTAGGTATCTCCACGAATTTCTTACTCTACAGCCTCTTTTCTGCAATCAACTCTCCTATTCGAGATGCTCTAAGCATTAAGTCATAAATGGCTAAATTTCATGAATGATCTGCCTTAATAGAAACGTGTGTCATTTTGGCAATCAAGATTGAATGAATTTGAAGTGCAGCATAAAATGCAGTAGAAAAAGGACATACGTTGCAGAGTACTCGAAGAGACCGTAGTAAGGATTGAAAATCTCATGAGATAGCAAGAAGAACCATTCGCGCGTCACACCACCGTAGTCCAGCCCCGTCTCCCCAAAGAATTCAATCCATAATTTATGTCGCAGTTCGGATGGTGTCTATAAATTCGACATATATGCACCCAACTCTGAGCAACACAGTTCTCAACACTCTACTGATTTTATGTATTAGAAAAAAAACCGCACTTTCTCCATGATATGGCGATAGGAATCCTCGAAAAGCGTCTCTCTATGTACAATCATATCACATTTGCCATTTGAACCAGCACGTGGGAGCTTCGAGTGCAAATATTCGACCTAAATACATTCTCGTTCAAATCACATATAAGACTGACCTGCTTGTATGAAATAAGAATGTCGACAAAGGGAACCATTTACTTTCAGAAGCGGTAAAAGATTTACCAATTACAAGACTATTTTCAATCGCGGATTCTCATCGTTCGACTATCCCCAAACTCTTTGGCATTCGTCTTCAGTAAACTTCACAGAAGTGATTATAAAATGGAATCAGTAGAATCGATAAACCTATTCCATACTATGAAGAAAGAAATATTGAGAAAATGGAAATTCAGGTTAAATATTTATCGAAAATTTCAGGAAATTCCGCCACTGAAGTTCCCATGAGGAAACCCCTAGTACGAAATACACTCTGCATTCTATCTACATCTACCCCTATCCAGAATTCCAAAATAGCAATAGGAATAGCTTAGTATGACTTCTTAGTCCCTGTCCACCCTCTCATCTATCAACTAAGAAAAAATCCAGAAGGATCCTTGAATTTTCCCATGAATGCTAGGTATCTTCGGTACTTCATTACCCGCCTTCACTGTGCTTTTTATCACTGCACGGATTCCAGTACTTTTAGCATTCAATCGTTTCTCGTCGTCTTCTTGAATGACAAAGAACACTGATTGAGCGCGACTCTTTGCATTCTCGAGGATAGCTTGTCTGTGGAGTTCCATATGAAGATGTTCATGGCTGACTGTTGGAGTATGCAATGTGTTAAGGTGTGGAGGGGTTCCATTCAAAGCAGAGTCCCGAAGAGCATCACAATCACTCGGCCACGGTGCCCTCTGCTAGCTATTCAAATATTAATACTAAATCACAATCATTAGCATGAAGTAATAACCTTTCGTTTGTAGTCCCGGGAATATGGAATTGCTGGACCGGCAATGCTTTCGTTCTCGAAGCGCGGATCCTAAAAACAATGCTGTCATTAAAAGTGATAAAAATGTAAGTATAGTGGCTTTTAACCCAGTTTTTATGAGGTGGGGAAAAATTCTACTAATAAATCTGACACAGTAAATCGAACCATAAATGACAATAGACAAGCCGAGTGGCATCATAATCTACATTTTAAAATTTCAATTTGACTTAAAGAGGAAATACTGACCTCCCATTGAGTCCTTTTATTGTTGTGATCAATGAAGAACACTCGGCCGTCGGTATGAACCTGAAGGTTGAAGAGATATTTCTCAAGGCCACAACAACAGAGTTAATGAACTAACTCTCTGTTCCCATCCCTCTGGTAAGGCGCCAATTTCGTCGTCTGTCTTTTCCTGGTTGAGGTCTGCTTGCAGCTATTCCGGTGCGCGGATCCAGCCACGTAGTGGTTTTTGTGCGATGGTCGATGAAAAAGGTTCGTCCGTTAGGAGCCACCTATAAGAGCACGTAATACGTATGTAATATGATCCAATAAAGTGGCATGGAATAAAACTGAGATGAACGACAGCTGAGTAGTTACAAGGTAAGTATATTTTTTAGCGGACGGCGAAGAAAGCGATGTGACTTGTTGCTAGCAAAAACTTTTGAGCATATTGACTAACACAACTATACCGTTTGTGAGATATCCTCGAACATAAACGCTGCCATATTTTTAAATCAAAAAGTGCAAATCTGCGACTTTCAATCATGAACCAACTTGCATATCCCATCCCTCAGGAAGTGGTTGTTCTTCGCCCTCGTTACTTGCTTGAGTTCCTCCAACAAAATTCGAACGCATCGCATTATCTATCTGGAAAAACGGTCCATAGTGGCTCCAAAACCTGTTAATATAATGAGTACTGCTGTAGTAAATTCTTATCTAAAGAAATTATAAGGGGTAAATAAGGGATAAAAGGGTAAAGGACTGAGCTCTCAGCGTTGAATAATCCTTTGGAGAGATGCGCCATTGCATTTGTCTTCAATTTGCAACTTCGTTATGAGGCAGAGCTGA
Source organism: Parelaphostrongylus tenuis (assembly GCA_019055375.1). Taxonomy (NCBI): domain Eukaryota; kingdom Metazoa; phylum Nematoda; class Chromadorea; order Rhabditida; family Metastrongylidae; genus Parelaphostrongylus; species Parelaphostrongylus tenuis. The sequence continues at coordinate 21,267 of JAHQIW010001228.1, forward strand.
ATGCATATATGGCCTTTACAATGACTAGCGGTGACCTCTCCGCATATACCGAGTAACTGCTGCATATTCTCCCAGACAAGTCTGCGACGAGTCCGGTATCCAATTTTCGGACCTCGGAAGGATGGATAGCTTGGTGAGCCATGAGTAGCGAGATCGAACCATCGATCTTTAAGCGACGCAGAACGCCTCTTACCACTGCGCCACATGCGCTCCATAAGGAATATCCATACTTACTTATGATTTCTTCTCAAAAGATACAATACTGTATTGTTCCGTAAACGGACTGCTATGAATTGTCGAGTAAGGAACGGATATAGTTAACAATACATTTTACGACATGCATCAGTCGCCAACACATGAGATGTTTAGAAAAGGACCTGCTCAGGGATAGAAGTGTTCTATCAAAGCCCAGAACCTTATAAATATCCTCAACAACTTCCCAAAATTATCCAGAATATCCAGAAAAACAAATCATACTGACAACCGTAGTAACCTCAAGTGAACAAACATGATTTTTATCGCCTTCTCAGAAAATATCAGAGAAACATCTGACAAAAGACCTTAAACAATGATTCTTTAGTTAGGACCTTAATAAGCAAATAACACGCTATTACTAGTAAAAAACCAATAATAAAGGGATATTCAAGTCCACAAGTAAGAACACACATTGAGCGCAAATCTAACCTACTCTTACCCAATTCATAAGCTTGATAGACAAAAAAAATTGAGAATTTTTAACTCGTCTCTCAATTTCAAAACCATTTTCCAGGAACAAAAAACTCTTTCAACTAGAAGAAAAGATAGAACAAGATGCGTTAAAGTAGCAATTCAGCGCAATTGATCTACTTCTTGGCAACTTAACATGGTTTATCTATGAGTGAGAGCGCGTGGCGCATTACCTAGAGAAGCCCTGCGACACACAAGTGTTTGCGACTTTAATTCCACGCCCAAAGCTCACCATCATTCGATCCATCCGGATGGCCAAATTGGTAACAGACTTGTCTGGTAGGATGGTAGTACTGACTTGATGGATTGGTAGGTACCACGAGTTATTGCAAAGGCCTCATATGCAATCAATCACCTTAAATGACGAATGCATGGCGCATCCCTGAGAGGACTGATCAACGCCGACAGCGTTCTCCTTTATCTCTCTATCTTTTTGAGATCATATATCATTTTGACGTCTTTGAGCTCGAGGATTCTCGAGTTTTAGCGTACCGCTTCAAGCTGGCTTCGTACCACATCGGGGCTCGAATTCGTCACCTGCCGTCTTCGCTCGTAATCGTCGCGACGTCGTCGCACTTCATCTTCGTTTCGAGCTCGTTCACTGAACGATCAACTACTTTTTGATAATTATCGATACTTATAATCTATGAAAATCCCCTACTATTGATGCTTTTCAGCAGTGCTATGATTTAATCATACATTCAAGAATGTTCGGTGGTATGCAAGACACTCGACTTCAAACAGGAGTTGAACTCAGACCAAAACCTTTGAAGTTGGTTGGTGACAGATTCGATAGTTCACATCGAAAAGGGAGCGTTAGTGAAGTAGTGGCCCCTGTAGTGCAGTGGTAGTAAGCGCCCCCGATATGGGTGAAACGTGAGTTCAACACCCGCTTGATGTCGAATGCTTTGTATACCTCCCAACATCCTTAGATGTAAATTTTCGATAATTTTCTGAGTTCCAAAAGATCGCAAAAAAGAATAACAAAAAGAATAACATACTGCCTTGACATAATTTTTATTTCTCTCCAATTTCTAGTTTTTTGACACTGTGATTTTGAGCTGAAGCATAAATGTTAATAATCAACAGCTATAACTGCACAATTCAAAGTAATATGTGCTTGTTTCCCAATAAAAATCAATATAAACCACCCGCAATCCCATACGTATGAAATTTCGTCAACAATCGATATGAAATTCAAATCTTTAAGAATCATATGGTACTCGTAGCAAGACGCGCAACGTCATATCTCACCCAGCTACTGTGATGGCGGGCGTTACGTCTCGTGGGAAAGCAGGCGCAGGCAGTCAGACATGCATGAACAGACATGCAGATGCTGCCTGGCTGCGACTGCCGTTCAAGCGACAGCACGACTCCGCTTACCTATCAACGGTGGTCTTCAAAAGTATGAGGGCCGTAGTATCAGACGATCATTCAAACTGCGCCTCAGGAACACGTAAATTGGAACTGTTCGCATAATTTGAAAAGAAAAGAACTAATTTGAAAGGTGGAATCGGTACAACTTAGCAAAAGTATAACTGTTTCATATCGTACTTACACCCCATTCGTTTGCGTTGGCCTATCCCAATGAGTGGTTCGTTGCAAATGATTCACATAGAATGTGCGACCATTTCCATCTTCACGTTGTTCCCAGCCTACAAAGAGATCACTTCTCCCCTAAAAAAGCTTCGGAAGAGAATACTAACAATATTTTCAAAAAGGCTTCAAAGCTCCAGAGCTTGTTCACTCTAAAAAAATAAAATCACTGAATACAAAAGACGTGGTCAATGTCTACCAGGAGAACGATTCTTACCACGACGATCAACTCCACAGGAAAAAATATCTATGATCATTACTTGAACCAAGATGTCATGTGGTCTGTTATGAGCTCTTCTATAGCCTGATACACGTGTTTGGGGTTTGAGCAGCCTCTCAGTCCGACAGGCCTTTCGTCTTTAGCCAATCCTCTCGGGGCTGCCTGCATCCCCCTAGAGAAGAGGTCGATGACGACGAACGATTTACACTGCCGTCAAGTGATTCAAATCACTAGATCGGCAGTTGTACACTCGATTGCTCTTGTTTCGTTCGTTCGTTGTCGTCTACTCTCTATGGGACTTGGGTTCCCCCGAAAGGATTGGCTAGAGACAAAGGACCTGCCCCACTGACGAGGCTGTCAAGGCCGAAAACACGTGCATCGGGCTGTACAAGAGCCCATTAACACACCATGTGACATGTTGGCTAAAGGCTAAATAATCATGGGATATATTGAAATTTGAGCGTGGTCTTAAGAAAATGCTCGAAACGAACGGTATAAAATCTCATAAGAAATAATTCAATGCCAATTACAGAGTGGAACACACCTTCAGGCATAGAGTTGCTCTCTTGCAGATCGATATTGGAATCGCTGGGCGATTGATCTGACGGCAAGTAATGCATTCCTATCCAGAGATTACCGATATTTCTGAATCAATTCTCCTACACTATGCATAGAGGCAATCCATGGGAACAGGAGTCAGTGGCAAAGAGGATACCTATGTCGTCCTTTCAATGGATACATACTAGGCAGATTCGACTCCCTGCTGATGTTCTCTGTAGACAGATCAAATTCTACCGAGCCCAGAAGCGCATCCTTCCGCTGAAACATATGAATAATGATTCCTAAGACAACAAAAAAACATTCTCGTTTGCACAGGGAAAAAACGTGATCTATAACTACACCAAGAAGAAGTCTGGTGCGAAAAATCCCCGGATAAAAGTCCCATTGGCGTAGAGAAGCTACGATCACAACGATGTGAGTTTAGTTCCCACATAGAGGAACTTGAAATATGAAGTAGCAATCGATTTTCCATAGGATGAATTCAGTAGAATCGATAATGGAACGAACGTGTAGAACTTACGATTTTGTTTTCATCAAATATCAGAAATTTCAGGCGACATTCTCGTGTGACACGTAGAGTGATGATTGCATTCCATACGGGATCACGAGTCTGAAATCAGAGACAAACATATGGGCATAACGCACTGGTAAACACGCGTGTCCGGAGAGAATGAGACGCGGGTTCAACTCCCACTCGATGCTCAAAGTTTTGCATATCACTCAACATAACTGTTCAACATCATAACATTGTTATGAAGGCAATTTAAGGAAAAATTCTTGTCCGAAGAAAGAAAAAAAAGGAATCTTGATAGAATTACACAAGATCCGCCGTCCGCTGTTTCATTAACTCTTTAGGGAGGGCAGTTCACCGATCATTGTACAATGCAACTCGCACGAGGCGCGCGATTTTCATTATTCAACCAGGGTTTTTCCTCCATTTGAAAAGTAAAACCTTAGGGTTTTGTGCTAGTCTGATACCCTACGATTTTCTTTATATGGTTATATGTAGTTGGTGTACATATAACATTTCTGTACGATGAGAACTTTGAGTGCGGAACGTAATCGCCTTTTCGCTCTTACAGCGATCTGCGACATCTTCTCAAAATACTAATTATAGCTTTCCTTCGAATGCTTTATTAAGACCACGCTCAAATTTCAATAGATCCTTTCATTATTATTTGAGCCAACATGTCATGTGGTCTGGTAAGGGCTCTTGTACAGCCCGAGACACGTAAATAATAAATAAAACACTCGAGATAAAGGTATAACTATGATAAAAGTACCAGCCAATAAGCAATCGAGTGCGAAAACACTCTGTGCTAGGTGAAAATTTCGCCTGACATAGAGTGTAGAACGTACGTCGTCGACAACTCTCTATAAGGAGTGTAACGCTCCCGAGAGAACTGACTATGAAAAGATCGACAGACGACGGGTTCTGCCCGGCCGATGAGTCTGTAAGGACGAAACACGTGTCTCGGGCTGTACAAGAGCCTTTACCAGACCACATGACATGTTGGCTCAAATAATAATGAAAGGAACTAATTATAGCATCGAAATTCGCGATATTTGGGCCATCGAATGACTAGTAAGAGTTTGGCAAAGAGCCATATACAATCCCCAGCCAAGCAAATAAAGTAAACTGAGTGTGAAACTTGATTTTGTTTTCGCTGCTACAACGTAATAAAAACATTTTCTCAAAAACCAAACGTATAATTGAAATCGCAGGTATATAAGCCTCCGAATCATTACTAGGTGTCCTAAAGAAAGGCTTTGTTCAGTAAGAAAAGCCTCCAAAGATTCGTGTATCACAGCTGCTAAACGTCGCTCTCTAGGAGCTAATCAGTACACGGAGATCTCATAAAGACATTATTCAAAGAATGAATAAAGTCTTCGCTGATTGAAGCAATAGCACAAAATATTCTAGAAAAATCATCGCCTTCGAAGACGACGAAGGCGCCGTACA
>JAHQIW010001230.1:0-43372 GCA_019055375.1 Parelaphostrongylus tenuis
GCTCTCGCTTACCATCGACGCCGGCTGCCCGAAGAAGCTGCTCTGATATGAACCGCCAAGGTTCATGTTACTATTCGAACCTCTAGCGAACAGCGACTGCCGCATCATTAAACGAAAAACACACGAACGCATGCCGGGATTCATCTCTGTGGAATCTATAATATTCTCTTTTGTTCATAAAGTCGTCCATTCTATGGCAACTTTCCTTCGAATCAATTTACTGCTTTCGCTTGTACTTCTTTTGAAACTTTTCTGATTTTTAAACGTTTTCCGAAAATCGTTCAACACCTGTTGCTTGCATAAATAAGGAGCTATCATTGCCGGATCCTGATGTTTTGGCCAATCGGTCATCTCAGGACCAACGTTGATCGTTGGTCCTTGATCCAGTACGGTAGCGAAGCCAATATAACCATTTACGGATATCTAAATCAATATAAGATTATTCAGAAACAATTACTCTCCAATTTCTTGTGTGCTACCAGTAAAACAGGGATTCACAAACACGTAAAAATTTCTATCCTAATCAATTAATGTAAATAAATAAATGAATAAATAAATAAATAAATAAATATATATATATATATATATATATGTGATTGTTACACACTATTTGGCAAGCATAATTGATAGATTCTGAATTTACCGTCGTATAGTTGTACAATCCTCCATAGAATGGAAAATACATATGAAGATCGATAGTTTGACCTGATGTCAACATTCCCGGAATTACTTCTTGATCACCAACTTCGGGACCAAATGGCACCAAATTCACTGAAAGTATGCCGTAGTACTTACATCAGCTAAAGCTTTGTTCAAGCATTACAACGATAAAGTCATAATTTCTAACGTAACAATATTCATTCATGAACTTTTTCTTCCAAATTCTATATTTTCCTTCTCCAATTCCTCCAACCAAGTGCTTCACATGGTATCTAGTTCAGTTCTATTGGCAATTATACTCGTTTTCTACCTCCATAGTACAGATTGGTGCCTGTTCCAGTGAATAACGTTCCACCATCCGGATTTCCTAATTTTTATTGATCGTTCCGGTTTGTGCATGAGTTTGCTGTTGAGCTTGTTGAAGTACCGGTGGCAGTAATCCGTATATCACTAGCACCCACTGCCACCATCGGCTGCGCTTTAGACCCATGTACGACTGAAAATTGATTTTCACAAAAAAAAAACAAAAATTGTTCAAGTTGGAGACAAATACAAGAAACTCAATCATGAATACAGAGAAGCTTTACGGTGATTTCGAAACGGGACAAGTGTTAGATTTATTCGGAAGAAAATAGCGAAATCGAAAACAACGCAAATTAGCCAGCAGAAGTTAGTCCTTTGCGTTGAGACGGTACGGAATGAAAAAAAACGATCCGTTTTACTGGACAAGAAATTTTCGTAGGAGCGTTAGTAACCATTCGCTTAAATCCTGGCAACTGCCCCGCTTGGCAATTTTTGTGAACACCCTTTTTATAACTCGCAAAATTCAAAATAACATGTTTTGCATCGACAACGCATTTCTATTATTAGTTTGCTGAAAACACCAAGAACATATGATCGTGTAGAGGAAATCTCGCAGTGTCAGAGTCATACGTTTGATCTGAAGTTTCCTTCAAAGCGGAAAAAAATTCCTAATCGAATGACAACAATCGCACTTTACATGTGACACACCAACGTTTTTTGATCGATCGATGGCAGGCCGCCGCATCGAATATACGGCGACCACACATCCCGACCGCAGATTAGCCGGCAAACAAGGCGCAGAGGATGTGAAATTCTGTCATATTTTCTCTGTTACATGGCAGTGAAACAATCTTTTCAGAAAATCAGTACAGTGTTGGAATCGTGGAAATCTTCGGTATCAAATGATCAGTAATAGTCCAAAGAAAAAGCGCCCTACAATAAATATGCTTGTTTGAAACACAAATTTTCTTTTTGCTGAAGAGTTAATGAAAAGCTTTTTCAATAAACAACCACGTATGGCAGTAGCCACAGATCCAAGTTTTCAAATGATTACCAACTTTCTCATGAAAAGTTCTCGTCCAGCGAGACGGATCGCTTCTTCATCCTGTGCCGTCTAACGAAAAAGTACTCAGAAGTTCAACTTATTCCAACTCTAGAAGAAGCAAATACGGAACGGATATGGATTAGATGGCCATAAAGTCAGCTCAGTTTTCGAATCCATCAAATAAAGATTTGTACTCTAGAAAAATAACCATCTACTTCCAAGCGGTTGAGGAACTGTCTTACAATTTCTCAAAGTCTAATTAGCACATCTTGGAGTGAAGCAATTGAATTAAATGATGGAGCATGAAGAAATTAATCATGACCTGAATTTGCTCAAAAAACTATTTAGGAGGATATAATATATGAATGAAAGAAGAAGAAAGAGGACCGGAGAAGGAGATGAAAGGATAGAAAGAATATGTATATGTGCATATATACACATATATGTTTATTTATTTATTTGTCTAATCATTTACTTTTTGATTTACGAATTGAGCAAGCATAGATCTTTTGGCCAGTAAAACTATACTTCAAAGGAGAATATAGTAGAAGACCAGTGGATTTTGCTCGATTTCTACTCCGTACAACTGAGTGAGTAGTTGATTCTTTGAGAACGTATTGCACTATTGCTTAAGGATATTGTTCAGTTGACTCATTACCAGATAGTAACAGTTAAACGGCGAATGCCGCATGTGAGAAAAGGTTTCTATCTAGACAGACAGTTTGGTTTAGTCAAATATCGTCAAAACCAATAAACCGACACGGTACAGTTGAGAGTGTATCAGTAGAACAGAAAACACGTCAGTTCTTAGAGATAGTGAAAAGAGTTCCTGTTTATATCAAGCAAAAGTGGTGCCACAGTTCAAAATTTCACAGCAAGGGTAGAAGTGATAGAGCTAGTCGTTCCTCGATTTCCACTAGAGTAGGGAGTTTGTGGCAGAATTCAACCTGTAACATCGCATATCTCAATTCAAAATTAGAGAGTAGAAAAATCATCAGAATATATATGTTTCTGCCAGAGAAGGAACAAATCCAATCATAATGAAAGCAAAATCTGTATTTGAATGTAATGAAGCTATTAGAAGCAGTTTTATTTTCAGCTTGGTTTCTGAAGCATTTCTCGACAGAGATTTGTCGAGAAAGAAGGCAAAATTTGGGCAAGAAGAGGCAAGGCCAATCTCTTTCAACCTTTGCGCTGTCAGGGGTGTGACATTTGGCTGCCCGTTAACGTGAAGAACCGTAGGCACGTACCAAAAGAGTTATAGCCGTTGAATTTGTTTTTGGAATTTGTCGATGTGATAGATGTGCTTCTCATTCGCAGTCGTTTAGCCCAGATCCAGAAATCCGTTATGGGTCAAACTAGCCGCAGACCACCAAACGGTGGCATAACCATCTTTTAGAGTAGCTTATGCTTGTGGAAGTACTGGGAGACTCAACTCGGTCCAACTACTGACTTCATCGCCTACTTTTGTCGTACGTCACACCACGATTCAGTAACTGATCAATCCGGTTGAGCATAAAATATCCCAGCTACCTCAAAGAACGATTCCTATGATTGTCAGCCATTTTGTGTGGCACCATCTGTCAAGATGCTTCGATTTCCCCACTTTCTAGAAAGCTCCAAACAACTGTGGTGCTTCCATCGAATTTCTGTAACATCCCCTACATGTGTGTCCATTAGCTTCCATCACGTTCTCCATTTCATCGCCGCACGTCTGAATAACGTCCGACACCTCTCTCATTTTCACAGAGGAATTGCCACGACGAAGATATATAATTCAACTTTGCGCTGCAAATTCGTTGGCACCTCATGCAGCTGTTTCGAACCGAATTTACCGCGTCCTAGTTCGAATTAGAATTAAAATAGGGTCCCCGGATAGGATGAAACGTGGGTTCGAGATTTCCGCCTGAGGCCGTGTCTTTGTTCACCACTCAATCCTCTTAGTTATACAAGTAACATCATAACACTGCGAAAAGCAGTGAAAATACTATAATTTCGAAGTATTATACATAATTGTGGCTATCAGCTTAACGGGATTTATAAGCGAAATCGCATATCCGACCAAACCTGTTGAAGGTTGGTGGCTGATAGCTAACATAGAGATGTTGAAGAATGAGTGGTCGGGAAAATGTGCCTCAGTGGTTTAGTGGTAGAGCACGCGTCCCCGGATAAGATGAAACGTGGGATCGATTCCCAGCTGAGGCCGTGTTTTTGTTCACCACTCAGTTCTCTTAGTTATATGAGTAACATCATAACACTACGAAAAAGCAGTGAAAACACTATAATTTCAACGTATTAGAATAAGGATTTGTCGACTCTGCTGCTTTACTACTTAAAGTTCTCTTCTTCAAAGTGTGACATAATTTTCATTATAATTCAGCTGTAAAATTTTAAAACTCACAAAATCAGCCTTACTATAAAATGCATAAATTACAGCGTTAGAAAAAAAAACTTGCTAAAGGTGTGTACAAGAAAAATGAAGCAAATATACAAGAAAATGGAACAAACCCGACGTTAGTTTCCGAACAACGTTGTATGGCGGCAGACGCTAAGCGTTCGAGCAAAAGCTGAATAAATGATGTTCTCTTACCAACTGTCCGACTCTATCGAAGCCATTATACAATGAATTAACAAATAGGCAAAGTGTATGTTGAAGTAGGACTTAGTTGTACGAATCAGTGGGTAACAAGGAGTACCAGGAGTACCAGAGCTAAGGATATCGTATTTAACATTTGAAGATCACTCAATTATCGATAAGAATCTCTTAAGCCAACAATTCCACAGTACTTTCATTTAAACTTTATTTTAGGCTTGGAAAAGATAAGGCTTCATAGCAGCATTTATAATATTAGAAAAAAGGAACCCGACAACCATCGATTTGATAGGAAAGAATTTTAAAAGAGATTAGAAACGTTTCAATTAGGGTAACGGATTAGGCTCATGCTGGCATATTCTGCAACTATTCGATATTTTGCATTATTTTTGCGTTGTTTGGGCATTTTTTTATGAACATATCCATAGCTGATCGGTACGGTCTACAGTTCAAAAGTTCTAGGATAATTTAGTGAATACAATATGAAATGTATTTGTCAGTCGTTCGTCTACTATACTGATTCACTGGAAGCACGAAACTTTTCACAAGATAACAAAAGGCCTCAAAAATAGCATAAGAAGGCAAGTGAATCCATGGCCGAACATTGTATTTTCCATTTACCATTCAACTGTTTATTTAATCTTTGTGGTGGAAATGAAACATTTCTATATTGCAGCATCAAATGGAACTAGAAATTCTTATGGAATAATTCTGAAATTATCTTGTGAACAAAGGGGGTATGTGGCAAAGGTTGATAAATCTCAAAGAAATAATAAAACTCAAGAACAAGCTCTTATAGATCTCTGCTTTCGTTAAATCTTCTCAAACTGATGAACAAACCATGCATATTTATATGGTGAAAATTTGAAAAGTAGACTTGGGCTGTTAAAGAAGTCAAATTGGCGTAATTGCTGCTTTCAGTCAATCACTGAAAAACTTTTAACATTTACAGCTAAATTTCCTATATTATAAACTGTGTGTGAAGAAGGGATTATTATTATAGCATCGTCTGTTTGCTTATCACACATTGGCGCATTTGAGAACAGCTTGGTCAGAAATGTGATTAAAGAGGAACATTTCAAGGAAACATTTTTTGTGTATTTATTTTTCTTCGCACTCAAATTTTCCTTCGGGATCCGGGACATAAGCACACGTCATCGGTGTCAGGGTGATCTCCTTTAAATCACAAAGGCGACGAGCATTGGTGGCGAGGTCTTGGGAACAACTTTTTGTCCAAGTTCTCTAAAACGTATAGAAGAACCAATTGCGTCTCAGCCGTGAGGGCGTGAATGCGTTGGTGCATTCAACTTAGGTGTGGCAGGTTGTAGGCTGGGGTTTACGCGAGTTCCTTATGAAAACTGGTAAAAATGTCCAGAAAATTTTTAAATTATTGTAAAAATTGTCTGTTGTGAAAACTCAGAAAATACTTATTTAATCAGAATTGCCGAACACCGAGACAATGTCATATAGATACTGATCGTATTATTTGAACCTGTAAGCACTAAGTTTCGAATAGCATAGTATTATAGCATACATTTATGCATAAAGTTTAGGCTAACAACTTTCCAAACATAAAGTGTCGTTTACTTCCACTATTCTTTCTCCCAGACCTATTTTGAACTTTCCTTTCAGTGCACAAGAGAGGCAGAAATTTTAACACATCCGTGACGGCCTAATCCACTGCAAACCTGGCAATTCATTGTTGCTTGTCTTATAAATGTGATATTTATTACGGCAAAATCAGTGTCTATTTAGTACTCAGTCATCATCAAAGGAGAGGAGAAATAGCTTCTTGAGGCCATCGCACTACTGCTCATTTCGGTCATTTCTGCCTTGTTTGAAGAAAAATGTCAGGCCAGACAAAAACAGACTAACTGGGTAATATTTCAGTCCAATTATTTGGCTCAAGAATTGAGCTATATACATAAAATGACGAAAAGTCCAAAATGCGCTTAAAATCTTCAGATTCCACTCATTAGGGTCTTTAGATTCCTGTGTCAATCCACAGTGTAGGAAAAAGAGGAAAGGAATAGAATACAGGTCTGTGAGGAAAGAAATCAAAACAGGGGACGAAATTCTGAGTTTGAAGCCGAGAAAAAAGTTTACCAAATAATAATATGAAAGCTGATAATTGTTTCACTGCAAAAATCAATACCCAATTAGGTTTCTACATTAGAAAGTGTATTTGTATCAAAACAACTGCTGTATACTATGAAAAAGGGTCAAAATTGTTTAACTACGTGCTTTAATTGTCTGATAATGTGCTTAATAGTGTAATGGTTTGAATGATCTGAAGTGCGCATCGGTGACAACAATCTAATGAGAATATTGTATAAGAAGACTCGGTGAGAAAAAATCAAAGAAAGCGAAAGCTATAAAGCAGAAGGGAGGGAAAAGAGGAAACAATAGCGAGTACTTAGTAGTGTTATCAAATACTGCGATACAGTCTAATGTTTAATACATCCTTGTAAAGAATCGAGATGGATTGCCGTTGTCGCTGAGCTCAAGGAGATATCACAAGCAAATCATTCCAGTGAAGGTGCGACCAGTCAGTCCGGAAGACGAAGGCAAATAAAGCCGTTGAACACAGAGGGAGGGTGAAGGAAAAGCGTAGAGGAAGAGATGTTGAACGAATTGGCAAGCATAGGTGTGGGTATGAGCAAACCTATGAGTGCATGATGGAATGAGGCATCGGGACACGTGGAATTTTATTTACCCGCGTGGTCGCACTTACACTACAACGGAATCCTAAGCTCTTTGTTATTGAATAAGCTACTAGATTCTTGACAAAATAAAGTTTAACTGATGGAAGTAGGTGTTACTTGTTAAATTCAAGATTTGAAAAGATGTGAGAATGGGTGAGGACCATGCAATCTGTCTAAGACGTTTAGATGATGAAGGATAATATTAATTTCTCATGACAAAAACATCTCATCAAGACGTAATCATCTCGTTGTGGGAATTTATCCGCTCAACTCAGTAATAATGTTGAAATCACTTAGCAATTGACATCTGCCAAATTCATCCTGGGAGTGAGAATTTTCCCAAGAAAAAATTAAGTAAATTATAGCGATTAGGCACAACGACAAAGAACAACTTTGTATGATAAGATCACAAACAAAAAAGTAAAATCTATTTTCTTCAAGACACATCGTTATTTCTGCTTCATTGTCTAGAAAAGGATTAACATTACGACTTTCAGGATGTTAGGCATTTTGAAATAGCAAAATTGTGAAAGCGAAAACAAGTTACTTTTGAACAAGACGCAATCTCTCCTCCACGTAAGCTAATGAGAGCAAAAAAATGTGATGAAGACGTCTCAGAGTCATTGTGTCCAGATATCCTTGTATTTTGAGCTTTACAGCTCATTTTTATCATTGCTATTTTGATGCAAATGAGTTACGAGAACTACAGGAATTAGCAAAGGAAATAATTACGACTGATTTTTCATCACAATTCCTTGATCGTACAGCTCACCGGTGAACGATATGTGTCTCTCGTACGGCATTTGCATAGAATCGCTTGTGAATCATACAAACCTCCTTATCGTCCTATGGCCAATCTCCCTCTTTCTCTCTTATGTTTACTTTAGAATTGTCTACTCTTCTCTTGGATCGATTGAACACTGAACAGTCAACGTGTATGAAAATCCGGCAGAAGTCCGATGAACGCATAGAAGTCTTAATGCGATGAAAATTCATTAGATTTGTAAGAATTACAAGACATCAACGGTAAAAAATCCTTAGTTTCCTATTTTGTTGCAGAATTTGAAATTTCAAACCGTTGATTCGTCAGTAGTATTTGTTTGTTTCGACCACAATATGCCTTATGCTGAGATTACTAAATTCAATGAAAAGGCAGCCGTCAGTTATTAATGTTTGTAAAATATTAGAGAAAATCTTCAACTGTGATTTCCACGAAAAAAATCACCTTCTCATGACTCATCATAAAGAAAGTTTCCACGATATTATCAACATCGTCTGAATGAAAACTACGTAATGACATAGTATCATACACTTACGAAACGGCTCTGAAATAGGCAAAGTTACCGAAACGTTAACCATTGAACGACAACATTTACATCAAAAACAGCAAAAACTGACCACGCGTCGGCTGAATACGGTAAGTCCTCATGATCTACAAAAACTGATTATTAGTGCCATGATTTCTACATTGCAGTTTAGAGAACATATCAGATTATCGGAGATTACTATTAGTTTTTACCATAGATAATTATCAATTAGATTATAAGATGCTACCGATGCTTAGTCATACATATTTACTTATTTCTTTTATTTTAATATTTTGCGTAAGCCTATGATTAGCATCACAAATTTCAGAAGACGGGCCATATAGATTACTCAATTATCAAAATTTGCTCATCGAATGCCAAGAATACAGTTATTATATAAATCGGCGATTATCGATAACATCCATTTCTAAAATAATACCAAAAGAGAATGGGAAACTTGTCCTCCTAGTCTTAGCAAAGTTCAATACGTTCGAAAGACCGACGTTATTTTAAACCAGCGAATAAGTAATGAAAAATATTTGGCGAACTGCTCTTTTCTATAAATAAAAGTTGCACGGGAAACCTCCTCACAGTATCGATCCTCAACGCTTCGGCGGTTCCAACTTTGTCAGAGTCTGGACGTACTAAATCATACTATGTTTAATTATTCGGTCAATACTTCGTCCATGCATATACGGAATACTGACAAATAATTTAAATATACATACGGAATATTGACCAAATAGTTGAATATATTCATGGAGAAATACGAAATATTGACCGAATATTAACGTTATCCACGGACCTCCCTCTTTGAGGGATCCCGCCCGGTTAGTCGCGAGGGCACGTGGCGCGTCCCCAGGTGGTGGGTAGGGGAATAAAACGCGAACCAAAAGCGACCGTGTGCTTCCCAGAGACGCAGGTGGATTCAGGGGACGAGCTCCCTGCTTCTGCAGTGCCGACTTGACAAAACCCTATTTCTACGAGTCAAGTCGGCCAAAAGCCTGCAATCAAGCGGCTGGGAAGTACATGGGAGGCGGTTAGGAGTCGCCTCCAACAAATAAGCTCCTCCCGCTCCTCCGAGAGAGACTGGCAAGCTACTCGTGAGTACCCAGCCCCCACGTTTAGAGCCTGGCAAGCTACACGTTGGGTATCAAAAATGCCAAAAACAGTAACAAATATGGGCCTCATTCCCCTGACCCCGAAAGAGCCCCTGGTACGGCAGCGCCAGGTAGGACGAGTACGGAGAGGCTGCTAAAATCTCAGGGCCGAACTAGGCTGCCAAGATCGAAACGGACTAAAATGACGATCTGTACCTACAATGCAAGAACCCTTGCTCAACAATCCGCTGTAGAAGATCTGTTGATTCAAGCAAGAAGAATAAGGTACGACGTCATTGGCCTGGCTGACACGAGAAGGCGCCATCCTTTTCACGCTGTCTATGACACCGGAGAAGAACTGTTCCTTGGAACATGCGATCGCAGAGGTGTCGGTGGCGTTGGCGTCCTCGTCAAATCGAATTTGACCGTGAACATTGATTCGTTCGAACAACTAACAACCCGCATCGGACGATTACGGTTGAAACGATGTGGTTCTATGCCGGCTTTGACCATCTTCGTTGCTTACGCACCAACATCAAGCTATGACGAAGACGAAGTCGAGGCGTTCTATATGGACCTCGAAAAATTCTTTAGAGAAGATCATACATTCTTCAAGGTCATTGCCGGAGATTTTAACGCAAAAATTGGACCTAGAAGAACGTCTGAAGAACGTCACATAGGGACCCACGGATACGTCAACGTGGAATCGCACGAGCCGCAGGCAACCGAAAGCTTACGTCCGAACTTGCGAAACGATGCAGAGAAGAGATAAAAGAAGACCTTAAAGAGAGAAGAGCAGCAGTTATGGCAGAATCTGCAGAAGCTGGGAAGAGCATTCGCAAAGCCCAGCGAGGCTTCGCCAACTATAAGGCCAAGATGATTGCACTCCGATACCCTGACGGGACACTTACAGCCTCCAGAAGGGCTATGGAGAAAATCATCCACCAGTACTACTCGGATCTCTTCGCTAGCCATGTTCTCTTACCGTCATATAAATTGAAAGAGGACGAATATGTCGTTCCACCGGTCCTTCCTTCCGAAATCCGACATGCTATATCGTCGGTGAAAAACAGAACAACACCCGGTCCAGACAGGATTAGACCAGAACACCTGAAGAACCTGCCGCCAGTTCTCATCAACACCCTGGCTCGGCTCTTCACTCGCTACCTGTCAGAATGGAAGGTCCCTATTCAATGGAAAACCAGCAAGACCGTATTGTTGTTCAAAAAGGGAGACCTTCACGACATAGGCAATTATCGCCCAATCTGCTTGCTGTCCGTTGTCTATAAACCGAAGGACAGCCATGCGAACAAGCAGGGTTCAGAAAAGGATTTAGTATCATGGACCACATCCACACAATCACAAGACTCATTGAAGTTTCGCGAGAGTACAAACAACCACTCTGTCTCACTTTTATCGATCTGAAAAAAGCCTTTGATTCAGTGGAAACAGAAGCGGCTATAGAGGCTCTGGATAACCAGGGCGTCCGTACTCGGTACATAATGATCCTTCGTGAGCTTTATAAAGATTTCACGACCAGAATATCTCCATCCTACAACAACATCACCATTGACGTAAGAAGAGGGGTTCGACAAGGCGATACAATATCGCCAAAACTATTCACTGCCACTCTACAAAACGTCATGCGAACATTAGAATGGGACGAAATGGGAGTGAAAATTGACGGTCGACAATTAAACCATCTTCGCTTTGCTGACGATATCGTTCTCATAACACCAAACATCAGCCAAGCGGAACGAATGTTGACTGATTTCGATAACGCCTGTGGAAAGATCGGTCTTCAACGAATCTAACGAAAACAATGTTCATGATGAACGGATGGGTTTCTAATGCCCCATTCACGCTCAACGGAACGACAATTTCCGAATGCTCCAGTTACATCTATCTAGGTCGTAAAATCAACATGATGAACGACCTAGTCCCAGAGTTGAGCAGGAGGAAACGAGCGGCTTGGGGAACGTTTAAGAGCATCGAAGATGTAGTGAAGAGGACAAAGAACATCCGACTCCGTGCCCACCTTTTCGACTCGACAATTATCCCTGCCCTAACGTATGCAACAGAAACCTGGTCGCTACATAAGCAGGATGAAAGATCACTTGCCGTTATCGAACGCGCAGTCGAAAGGTCGATGCTAGGAGTGTCTCGTATTTCGCAAATGAGACAAAGTATCCGAACTTCCGACCTACGTCAACGATCGAAAATCAGAGACGCCGTTCTACACGCCAGGATATCGAAAATAAGGTGGGCCGGACACGTGATGCGCTTCAACGACAACCGATGGACGAGAGCCGTTACCGACTGGATTCCTCGGGACGTCAAGCGCTCTAAAGGAAGACCACTGACCCGTTGGTCCGATTTCTTTACGAAAGCGATGGAAGAAAGATATGATGCTCAGCGAATTCCTAGAGCAAGGAGGACCCACTGGGCTACTCTTGCACGCGATAGGGAAAAATGGAAGAGTTGCTGGTACCCGCTCGAGTCACTCGACGATCAACGGGACGACAGGTGATACAGGTGATTAACGTTATCCATCGACTTGAAAAGAGGAGGACCAGCCACGATGTGTTTTATTTCGAACAAAGCACAGTTCATAAGATATTGCTTGATACGCCAACATAAGGAAGAGAAGTAAGAATGGATACTGTTGTCTAACTTTGTTTCATTAGAACAACTGATATCTAATACTCGAAATTTCTAATGTTTGACTACATTTTTACGCAGCGGTACGATGGTTCCCATACACCTAAGAGATGAGTGATGTGCAAAAACATGGCCTCAGGCGGGAATCGAATCCGCGTTTCATCCTGTCCGGGAAAACGTGCTCTACCACTACACCAACGTGGCACATTTGCCCGATCACTCATTCTTCAACATCTCTAAGTTAGCTACCAGCCACCAACCTTTAACAGGTTTGGTCGGGTATGCGATTTCGCTTTATAATCCCAGTTGAGCTGACAGCCATAACTGACCAAACCTGTTGAAGGTTGGTGGTTGCTAGCTAACCCAGAGATGTTGAAGAATGAGTGGTCGCGCAAATGTGCCTTAAGGTGTAGTGGCAGAGTACGTGTCCGCGGGTAGGATGAAACGCGGGTTCGATTCCCGCCTGAGGCATATTTTTGCTCGGCACTCAATTCTCTTAGGTGAATCGAAAACAACTGTTATCATTGAGGATTACTAACGTTAACAAAAACGAAGAGGCATTGAGAATCCTCTGCAGGTTTTCTGAGCACTTAAAGAATCTTATGTCACGAAATTTTGGAGAATACGAGCGAAAAAGATTTCAAAACCATTGTTAGTTTTTTTTTGTTGTTTGTTCTAATTAGCACAATGATATACATGGCCATTGATTTCTGAATTGACTGCTGCTGAGCGAGCAACTATAGTTCAGCGCCGAGGAAACAATCAGAGTAAAAAGTCTATGAGATGATATTTGCAAACATTTTTTGCGATTTTCAAAAACAATCACGAAACAAGACATCGGCGTTAATCGATCAATGCATGGTGGTATTGGAACGAGATAGTTGATACTTGTGTACTGATGGCCCTAACGAGTTTTACTGATAATCTGTAAGAATAGCGTTGAATCGATTTGCTAAAAAGCAGTGTTATGATGCTTTGATTATATATCTGACAATGTTGGACGCGGGTTCAACTCCCACTCAGGGTCGAAAGTTTTGCATTTCACTCAATATTCGTTCCGATTCCGGATCATTCACTAAGAGACGAAGTGACAAACAAAAGCGGAATAATAAATAGGCAAACATATTACTGCCAGTGAGACTGTCATGTGCTTGCCACTGATAAGGGTACTATGAGACGAGCGTCGAATATGACTAATGTTGGAGCCGTCAGTGATGCCTTCACTAACCACTATCGCCCCCACAAGCGTACCATTCTGATTCATACAAAGGGCGGATGAAACAAATCGAAACTTATATGTTCGATGGCCACCATCAGATAGCAAAAGAGACAGAACATTTGGTGCTTGTCAACTTTTCATTAAGGGGTATGCATTCGATTCTATTCCATAATTACCATGCTAGAGGTAATTGAGAACATATTCGACCTATGCAGAGACCTTGCAGGATAATGATGTATAAAACCAGTTTTTGTATCCCCCACTTCAGATGTGGTGCCAATTTTCTAAGGCAGAGGAATGTGAGGTGTGAGTAGCTCATTTGGTGTAGTGGGTTTAATGAACTAATGTGTATTGATAACAGTTTTAGTCATCGCGTTGCAAGCACCCACTGGCGAACATTTTTATTTCCAACACACATATTCACTGATGAGCGTACATGGCGCAGCGGTTAGAGGTGCTCTGCCTCGCACACAAGGCCAG
Source organism: Parelaphostrongylus tenuis (assembly GCA_019055375.1). Classification (NCBI taxonomy): domain Eukaryota; kingdom Metazoa; phylum Nematoda; class Chromadorea; order Rhabditida; family Metastrongylidae; genus Parelaphostrongylus; species Parelaphostrongylus tenuis. Next base: position 14,074 of record JAHQIW010001230.1, read on the forward strand.
TGGTTCGACCTCGCGCTCATAGCTCACTGAGCCATCCATCCCTCCAAGGTCGTTAAATTGGTGCCAGACTGGTCTCAGTCTTGTTTGGGAGGATAAGCAGCACTGACTCGATACAGCAGGAGGCCACTGCGAGTGATTGTAAAGGCCAAATATGCAATCAATCCCCTCAGACGAAGTTAAATATTGAAGACAAATGCATGGCCCATCCTTCGGGGATTGATCAACGCCGAGAGCTTCATCCTTTTATCGTTTATATTCATTGATACGCTAATAACAAGTTGATGAAGAACATTGTGTGGCTTATTATGCTACCGTTATATTGACTTTATATCAACTATTGAGTGTATTGAGTTGATGTATTTATTGATTGCTACATCCTAACTTCATTCCTACCAAAGTACTGATTTCATCCATCTAAAAAGTTCTTCCCTCTGAGTTTATTCTACGTGGGCTCTGTAGACTATAGTTCACATAATGTACGATTTAATTCCAAAGAAAGAAGCCTAAACGAGGTTGGAACGCCAGGGCCATACACCGGTGTTTCGGAGGTTTCGGCCTCCTCTTCAGTGACCCCCGCCCCACATTAAGCCCTGCATTGTAGCAAGGAGGGAGGCGTTTGTGGTGATGGCATAGTGTACAATGACACTGGTCCATCACCACTCTCAGTCGATAGATTTCGGCTGGTCGATAAAAACAGTCGATCATATGGATTCGTTTTGGTCCACCAGCCGAAATCCATCGACTGAAAGTGGTGATGGACTAGTGTCATTGTACACTATGCCATCACCACATACGCCTCCCTCCTTGCTACAATGCAGGGCTTGATGTGGGGCGGGGATCACTGACGAGGAGGCCGAAACCTCCGAAACACCGGTGTATGGCCCTGACGTACCAACCTCGTCTAGGCTAAAAACATTTAAAAACAGTCGATCATATGAATGTACGATTTGTTAACAAGAATCTGCGGGAATAAATAGCCTCTGTATCTCAACGTTTCGTTGATCGTTGTGTTCTTGCAAAATTTGGTAACACTATGCTGGTGAAGACTAGAGACATGCTTTTGGGTACTCTGATAATATGTTGAGAATCTGGGTAATCTGATTATATGTTGATGTTTAAGTGAAAATTTTATAAATTGCAGAATTGTGTAGTGTTTATGCCTCTAAAGTTATTGCTGTTTTATTAACTATTGGGCTTTTTGAGATGACATAAGATAAGATGAAAAGTTGAGAGAGCGGCGACCACAAAATCGTGAGAGTAACAGACATACAGCTGGTTATTTTTCTATTATATCAGTGCTGCTCTGCAAGGCTTGCCATTGTCTTTCATTATTACCCGCTGCTGCTCTGTGTTGTAATGCAAGAGATGCATTTCCAATGGGTTGATGAGGGCCGGCAAAAAATTGTTCAGATGATTTGGTCTGGTCTGGTGTAAGTAGGTAGCGTACGGCTCTCCCATGTTCAAGAAACTGCACGGATGTAGAGAGGGGAAACTTTATCAGGACATATGAATTCTTACGGACATTATTTAAGGTATATGTATGGAGCTGCCAAAGATGCTGGAATAGAAGCTTGAAATAAGCTTCTCAATTCTTCGTCCGTATGTAGTTAGCGTTTTATTCATTGCTGATGATCAATTACCACAGTTTCCTGATTGGCGACGCTCGGTGAACATTGTGGATGCTCTTTTAACTTATGAAGAAATAGCCACCATCAGTGTTATTAGATGAAAAGCGATTTCGTCGTCTATTCCGTTGAAAGTTTGCTCAGGAACCCGGCGCTAGCCCCGCCTCGCCGCTCGCGCCGGCATCCGCAGTATCGAGTAGTTGGTGATGCTGCTAGCCACTGGGAAAAACGTTGCTGGTTTAATCTTCTTCCATGAAGCTTCGTAGAAGAATTTTTGATGTTGACTAGTATGGAAGGTCCTTCTATAGACGTAATTATTGCAAAAGAGCGCTCTGCTGTCCTGCAAATCACTGTTTTTTGATAGGAAACGTAGATCCATAAGGTAACAACGGAACCAACGCAATGGTTTCGCAAAACTGGCTGCATCCACTTTTATATAAGTCCTTTCAAAAAGTCGTCAAAAAAGAAAATATGCTCTCGAATCCGACTTTTACAACATCGTCGAAAGAAATGCGTAAAAAAGTTGGATATGCGTCGTTACACCATGGTTCTACTTTTTTTTGTCAAAAAGTACTGCATTGTTAATAGCTGAGCGTTATTTTTATAATAATTACGTCTACTGATAAACTTTCATGCTAGTCGACACCAACAATTGATACTGCGGAATCTCTTGTGAGTGCGGGAGTCGAGGATCGAACCAGCAATCTTTTCACTGGTAACATGCACCACTATCGACTCAGAACTACAGACTGTCCTTCTCGCACGAGCACGTACCTGTCGTATCCAGAGCAGATGGTCGAATGACTATCGATGTTCAGCTGACCTCGACGCGACTTGATCCCCTCTCTCCGTAATACTAACCGGCAGTCAATAACGAAACGCCCTATGGAACTCCACTTATTGACTGCTCTCGATACTGCAAATAGATATGGTCAATCAGTATTCTAAGACGTTCATGGGGAAGGCAAATACTCAATAAAGCAATGAACGCTATGATACGAATTGGTTGCTAGGAAAACTAGGATCTGCGAAACGAAGAACTCGAAAAAGACAGAGCAAAGACCTTTCGGCGTTGATCAGCCCCCGAGGAATGCGCCATGCATTCTCCTTCAATTTAGCGTCGTTTAAGGTGATTGAGTGCATATATAGCTTCCACAATGGCTTGTGCTGTCATATCAATCTGTTAAGTCAGTGCTGTTATGTTCGCAGGTATGTCTGGTACCAATTCGCCGATCTCGGAGGCATGGAAGGCCTGATGAGCCTTAAGAGCGAAATTGAACCATCGACCATCGATTGAGTGAGCATGTTTGTCGCAGAGAACCTCTCACCTTTGTGCCACAAGCGTAAAGAAGTAGCACAGGTCAAATCAAGTGACAAAGTGAAGTAAACTTTTGCGTAAAATGTAACTGCCAATTCAAGAAAACACAACATCTTCGTACAATGGTCCTTAGAACGATTTGCTATAATAACCAAATCTAGATGGTAGTAGTATCAAAAGTGTGCTCAGACCGAAAAGACGTCATACAAAGGTTTAGCTTATACAGTAACTATTGAACATAAGCCCTCAAACTTCTTCATGATAAAGTATGCTAATGCTTGATAATCTCTAGCATAAACATGTCCGAACATGCAGCTTAAATCAAAGTTTTCATGCAGATAAAATTACCAAAATGCGGACAACATATCTTTTAGTTAAGCAAAAAACAATATCTTCTATTGTCTTTCACATAAACGAAGAACAGAGACGAATGCCAATGAAAAAACAGCACTATTTTTTAGCAGAAATTAGTTATTTATCAATGAACAAGTTTTAAATGGAACACTGACCACTAAGATGAATACGGACCCTTGCAGCAGTAATGGAAAGAATTCATTCTTACTCACATTGTCGATATTCCCACTGAACACTGGCGGCGACATAGTTCACTGTATAATCTACGAAATCTTCGTTCCACTGATTTGTACCACTGTTTTGTTGTAATCATACAAGAAGAAATGTTGAGTGATATGAAAATTTGAAGCCTTAGACGACATACGAGAGGCTGAGAGAGTTAGAGCAGAACAAAGGCTTTGATAGAATAGTGGCAGCAGGCAATTCTGGTAGGAGTAGAACGCGATTTAATTGGTGCCTGAGGTTGCAATTTTTAACATCATGCAATATTCTTGGGTAAAATTGATTGCATTTACAGTGAATGAAATTCAATGCTTGTTCGTCGAAAAATCAGAATTTAACGTATCTTTCGTTTCGAGTGTTATCTAAGACCACAGCTCAAATTTCAGTATGCTAGAAAATCATTTTTAGCCACGCACGTCACGTGGTCTGTTAAGATGGGCTTTTAGTGTGGGAATTGGAGCACCCACACAGGATTGGCAAAGACGAGAAAGGGTAACTGCCCGACTGACGAGACCGCAGGTCGAAATGCGTGTATCGGGCTTTATAAGTCAGCCAATGTTGCAGACCACATGACATGCGTGGCTCAAAAATGATATTCTGGCATATTAAAATGTAACGGTTTATCGACAAATCAAAGTGTAACGAATGATTGTGAAAAGTCACTGTATTAAAGTATCATACCGCACAATGAATAGATATAGCCATATTCTTACCGTTTACAAACTTATCTCCGTCGTGTCGTAGGTGTCTTGAATCATGCACTAATCGCTGACCGTGTTTGTGTAGATAGTGGCAACATACAATCATGCATACGCACACAGACATCCACCCATAAATGCCGCACATACATACACACATACATGCATAGATATGCAAAGAAATTTTCTTCTGTGACTTTTCCAAACGCTGCTTGATCTCAGCACTTGCGTCACCCAGCTCAATTAGTATCGTCGCTGTGTCATTCATGAGGATTCTCATATATATATATCATATATATATATATATTATATATATGGACTCAGTCGTAAGTTGAAGACTTTCTCTTTCTTGTACATACCTTTGATATCGGTGGAGTAGATTTTCGTTGAAATCCTAGAATTGGACGTCCTTTGGTCTTCACTGCAGGAAGTCCTCAAGCCGTGCGTAAGGTAGGAGAGAAATGGGGGGCTTGGAAAATCCATACAGCGAAATGACAGTAGTGAAACATAAACCTGGCCTAACGAGAGTTTTGACGATTTCAAGCAAATTTCTGGCGCCTTAATGTGCCGTCATAAACAATCGTGATGGACCCATGTAAAATCCCTAAGATTTGATTCATATGTAACTTGCTGTAGGTCTCAGAAAGGGGTTACTGCCTAAATAATGATTAAGAGAGATCTGCTGTACATTGCAGAGCTAAGTTACATGCCTGTCATTACTTGGATATTCCAGACTGTCGTTCTTTGCCTTGCATCATTATGTTAAACAGAAGATTCTATTCCTCATTGTCTATTGTTTGTACAATACGAGTTGAGCTGCTAGCTGTCTCTAGGTGGAGTCACTCGCAAGCCATTTCATGACACAACAAATCTGGTGGCCTTCTTTTTTCAGAAACTAAAAAACGTCGGTTTTTCAAAAGTATACAAATATACTAAGTAGCTTTTTCAAGTGATGCCCTCGAAGTGTGCAAAGAAAAGAATGCTTGATTCGCTCAGCGTTGGATAAAGAAACATTTTAGCAGCTAATGGTCCTTGAATGGACATTTACACATCAAAGTTAACAAATCGTACTCACCATAAAGCATTTATAAGCGTTTGTTGTCTATTAACGCTTTTCCTCCTCTACGGAAAAAGTAATTCTATTTTTAGAAAACTGTGAAATGATTAGTGCACTATGAGGCCTATCCCTGTTATTATCGTTAATACGGACTTCAACACTCTACGAAAAACAGTCCTAATACCCCTTTTTTTAGTAATTATTTCTCAAGCCAACTATGATTAATGCCTACCCTGGGGCAGTCTTGGACAAGGCTCTATCACACATTTTGTAGGCGGCCCCTACTTATCACTATCACCTTTCAGTATGTACATATGTCTATTCTTGCGGTCCTATCTCCACCGCCCGGTATACTAAATTGTTACCACACAAGAGTACCACGACATTCAAACACATGCCCGAGACACGCGATGTACCTGTCATACTCAACATTTCACATAATCCCTGTACTGTGCATAAGGCAGCCACCCTTCACGACACTATCCTTATATACATCCCAGATCACCACAACACCCGGCACAATCTTCACCCTGTGTTACATCCGCATGGTACCACACTATAGGACACGCTGGGAGGGGGGAAGGGGGTAGGGAGGCTGCCCTGAAGCCCCTTAGTAGGCCTCTATCGTTTACGATTTTCCTCGATCCTCTCTAGAAAGTCGAAAAACCCGTTTTAATTCAATCTATATAAAAATTATATTTATATTTGCGTCCTGCTGAATTCTCAGATATGATTTTCGGAAACTCTACAAACTCAGGTCAAACAACTTCATGACTTTCTTCATTAGTGTATGTACCAATAATAATTGTGGTGCGTCGACGCGTTTATAGCGTCCGGTCAAGCAACGTTTCTAATAAAAGCATTTGTGATATATTAGAAGCTGAATACGAAATAAATCTCTTCAAATACTTCTGTCATGAGCAAGTTGTTAGTACAGTAGGAGGAATGAGTTCAAGGATGAGCACGAAACCTTAGAAGGCGATCTCTAGACTGTCCATTTTGCTGATTTCAAGCCTCCACTCCGAAAGAACTATTTGCCTCATGACACACAGAGTAGTACATAGTATGCGTACAGCGATGCAGAGCACACGGGGTACACTTGAACCATATGAATTTACATTCTCTCCCCGGCCCCGAAACCCAGTCAAAATTCCAAAACAATGCTGTGTGAAGTAGCGATAGCGTATAGTAACGACGATTCTCGTGCTAATGGGCAAAGTCACTTATAGCTAGCTGTAACATACTTTTTTCACCATAAATGGATCTTCAGGACGTGGAAGAGCTCACAATTCGATGGAATGTTATCTGGGTTTCAGTGGATGGTACTATAGTTTAGCTCAGTTTCTCGAAAATGTGACGGGTCGATTTTGCAATGTGAGGTTGTTGATCAATGCTTGACGTCTCCGTTAAGACACCACTTTGCGGTAGCCCATATCAGTTAGATGGCGAGCGACGGTGCTATGGCCTACCCAAGTGTCTGTTCAAGCTAATAAGTTGATGAAAGAGTAACTAAAGTTCTATACACATAATTTTGATGCGCATTCATCGCTCCATGTTTCCTTTCAACGACGCATTGCTTATTGCTTACTATATAATCAATTTGAACCACAGAAAGGATGTTGATTAGCGCAAAAGTTATGACGGTTTCAGATTTGAGATCACTATTGCTTGCAAAGCAACACAAACAACTCGCAGCATCAACACTGCATTTATCTCAAAAGCCGCTAACGAAGGTAGAGTGCAGTTGTTTTGAGAAGTTTCGTCAAAGAATAGCACTTCAACAATGCATAAATCGCATTTACTTCTATACTAAATTTATCAGAAGTCACGAGAGTAGCCATCATCAAGCTCATCGCTTAAAGCTGTACGAGTTGTTGCAATAGAACTCAACGTCAACCATTCTGCATTACTCGCTACTATAAAATTACAAGACCTTGAGGTTTCAGCATGGTCTGAAGCCACAGTTATTTTCGCGCTAACCCCATACTAGAACGCACTCTAACATGCCATAGTTTTTTGGCAATAACTTGCTGTAAATAGAGAAAATCGAATAAAACAATAATGGGAAAGAAATCATAAGACAATGCTGTAGTTTGTAGACTAGCTTTTTCGGTTCTCTTCATTGCTAACATAATTGCAACAAAGGAAATTCTTAACAAGCCAATAAAAATACATGTATCTTATTTCAAGTTCACAGACTATGTCTCAAGCAAAGGATTGTAAAATGAATAGATAAATATATACAACTTAGTAGAACAAAAAAGTGAAATGAGAGAAATCACAATCAACACCATTAAAGATGAAAAAGTTTTGTTCTCAAAGACAGCTATCAAAGCACGGAGGTGATCCAAAATTTGTAATAGAAACGATGAAGTTTCTTAATTAAATGAAAGCAATTCTTTGAGTATTCTAAGCCTTATAATACTCTCTACGGATAGATAAAAAAACCGAAAAGAAAGTAAAAAGGAACACAAAATACAGAGATTAAAATTAGGAAAGAGTTTGGTCAAAAAGTTCCTCTATTGTGAGGAAGAGTTTCAGCATAAAACATCACATTTCCATGTCGATGGAGCTTGTTGAAATTCTTCAGAAAATCCTAGAATCGACATTTTCAATCTGCGCATTGATCAATGATTGCTGCTTTTTTGTTGTATAAACACACCTTGTTACTATATCATTTATTTTGCTCGCATTAGCCGTCGTTTCACTGGTTTCGACGCCTTAGAACTCTGTAAAAGTGATGTTAGCTGCCACTTACTGAGTAAAACATTTCATAGTCTCGGCAGATCAACGAAACATCTAAATCGCAGTAACATATGGAATGATTTGTAGAATGCGGAGCCTTTCATTTATTGGGAAAAGACCAATCACAAATAGTGTATGTAGATGGCTAACGTTTTCCTCTCATGTCTAAAATAATACGTGAGATCATATATGTAAAATTTCCCTTCTATGCCTGGCATATTGTGCTAGATCACATCATATTTTTTTCAAAAGTATTCTTTTTTATTTGATCCGTCATCACAGTGTTTTTTTTTCTTTTTTTCACTGTGCGGATTCCAGTACTTCTAACATTAAAATCGCTCTTCGTTTTCTTCTTGAACATCATAGAATACTGGTTGAGCGAGTCTTCTTGCAGTCTCGAGAATAGTCTTGCTATGGCGTTTCATAGGACGTTCTCCTTGACTGCCGGAGAGCACTGGGGGAGGGGGGTGGTGGAACTTGGCTCCACACCTTTCGTGACCAACATCACAACCACTAGGCCACGACGGCCCCAGATCACATTATATCTCTGGGATATTCCGTAACATCACTTTCGGAAGTGCATTTACACTCTTATCGATTGATCTGAAGCAAATGTTAATTTGAATAAACTTTAGTGAGAGCATGTTTTGTACTCCGTAAAAGGTCGACGTTGTTCAGTGACTTTCCATGAGGAATTACAGGAATTCGCTCCTACTCATCAGCAAGACGATGATCGTTTGACTGGTCTTCTAATCTCAGCTAATTTTATTCCGGACCAAATAGCACGACGTGCTCAGCCAAGACGCTCGATTTGACATTGTTCTTGGGTCGGCTCCACGCGATATGACTCGTAAGCCTTTGGAACCATTTAAAGAGGTCTTGAAGCGACAAAAACCCGAAATACCGGGTGAACCCTACATAATGCAGGTAGGCGTTTTATCCAATACATCGTTTCCTTTCTCTACTCTTATTTGATTTACTGCTTTTGAAAAATGACCTGTATGGAAATGTATAGAAATACATGAATCACCTTGTAAAATGGAGTTTTGAATTTTTTGAATTTCTGGCATCTGTTCAAACCTCATTGGCTTTGTAAAGAAAATATTTTACCAATGCTCGATTCTTCTTTGGAACACTTAGAGAAATATGGACGATTCTGCATTAGTCAGCTACAACCACTTCAATCTTAATAATTGTGTAACGAAGTGACTTCCTTAGGATTTATATGTGAGTTGGGCATGATATTTGGACGTGAGCTTATTTCCGATCGATTGTGTTTCCGCTTATTGTCTTCTTCACACATTCTTGAAAAATAACCGTTAGCGTGTTCAAAACTAATGTGCTGATGGCCGTTTGCCATAGAAAGTTGTTGTTTAACTCAGAAACCTTTCTAACAAGCCCATTCACTCGTGATTTGATTGGAAATTAGCTACTATTTCACTTCTAAGCGCTGTGATGAATCACGCCTGTCGTGTGCATTTTGTGTACGCTAAATGTACCAGAATTGGATAAAGGTTAGAAGATTTCGGCACTGATCAGTTTTTGAGAAATGTGCCATGCATTTGCCTTTATCTAGCATCTAGCATCGTTTGAGGTGATTGAGTGCATATCTGGAATTCATAAGATTTATATTAACCTGCCAATGGATCATGTTAGTTTACTATACTCCCATACAAGTCTGATACCATATCGCTAATCTCCTCCCACACGAGGACGGAAGGCCTGGTAAGTTTTGAGAGGGGGATCGGACCAGCGATCACGCGTGTCACTAGTTACCTTAAACCACTGAGGGACATGGGATCTTTACAAACTGAATACTACATAAACTGCATGAAAGTTTCAAATAATGACAGCAGTGTGGCTGATGGTATTCTGTTGTAACAATTGGTAAGTAGCACTATACATTTTACGTCATATATTGTTGTGCCTTGGATGCTTTTTCATGTACCGTAGAAAATTTTTTTGGTTCCTTTCCGCTATCCGGGAACAAATAAAGAAACGATCCTTCTAGGTGAACAAGAAGTTTTCATAGGAGTGTTAGCAATCATTAAAAAGTTTAAATATCTGGTTCTGGTGTTTGCTGAACAGTTGAGCCCACATATCTAACGGTCAGGGCATCGATCGGTCGCCTCGTCTACAACCCCATCGGATAGGCAGTGAACATGCGCGCCGGCATGTGAAACTCGATATTGTTCTTCCTATTACACTGCAGTGAAACGATCTTTCCAGAAAATAAGCGCAGCGTTCCAATCACTTAAACTTACGCTATAGAATCATTACTAATAGTCTGAAAAAGAGCTCTATCCGGCGAGGTGTGAAACATGAATCTTTATTCTTCCCCACGGCGCTATCAGAAAAGCTCCTTCAGGAAGCAAGCGCATTTTTGAGTTCTTCAAAACTTGTCGTTAGATTACCAGTAATCAGAGGATGGATTTTTTTTCAGCGAAGTATAAGTGAGGTAAGGAAGAAAACGCGTGGATGCACGTGGCATAATTCTATTTCAAATTTTACAGAGTTATAAAAAGGTGTTAAAAACAGCCGTGCAGCGTTGTAGCCAAAAATTTAGGTTTTTGAATGATTTCTAACAACCCCTGTGAAAAGTGTTTACCCAGCGAGTGGGGCCGAATATTCATCTGATACCGATTAACCGAAAAAAACCTTTTTTGAGTCTGAAACTTTTGGCGGTGGTATCCTGTTCTAAATATACCCATTGACATTCAATGATTTAGAGTGATATGCAAAACTTTTGCGCCAGTTCGGACTTGAACTCGCATTTCACCCAATCCGGGGAGGCATGCTATATCCCTTGCACCGTGCCAGGCCGCTGACCGTTGGTTGCTGGCAAATACACGCGGCGTAGCGTAGAAAGAGTGGTGGCAAAACAGACGTCAGCGGTGTAAGGGTTAGAGCACGCGTCCCCGGACTGTGTGAAATTCGGGTTCAAGTACCGTCTTATGGAAAGTTTTGCACATCACCCTACATCAATGGTATATCACAGAATTCTTAGCTTAGTTGTTGAAGATGACGAGGTGCAGAGCTCCAAATTTTTGAGTACTTTTGTGGATTAAGTAAATTGATTATGGAAAAATGGTCAATAGCATTTCTAAAAACAGCAAAGATTTGAAATCTTATGCGTAAAACACAAATATTGACTGCTGTTTCAGTGTTTCCAGAACTCCTTACCTAAAGCGGTCGGCAATCCTTGGAAAGGAGCATATTCGAAACATGGATTCTGGTATAAATTTCATGAAGGAGATAAAAACGATTTTGATAAGGTGAAATCTAGCTACGAGAGTTTTTATACACAGAAAGGATATGAATTCTTTAGCTGGTGGCTTTGTCGTTTGAACAAGACAAGTATATGCTGAACTACGACTATATGAAAGCCTGGGAAAAATCATATGGCGAAGGAAGTGTGAGAATTCTGGTCGCGAAAAACTTGAGTGAGCCCTTTTTTATAGAATGTTTTGAAAGGGTCATAATATATTATAATGGAAACACGTCAACTATATGAATGAAATATCTGAGATTATTGCACATACGTATAGACTGCTTGTTTTGAAAGCTGTAATTGTGCCTATGGTATGCTATAGTCTTGAAGTTACAAATGTCCCTCTTCCATTTTTCTCCCTAACCCCACTCCAACTGCTGTCTAGCTCGATATTGGCAAATATTTCTGGCTGTTCAAACACAAAGGTATCTTATCAGAGAGCGATCCATCAAATTAAGAAGGAGGTGATGTTTCCTGTCAGAAAAGCGATTTATGGATGAGCATATGTAAGGGTAGAGCTAATATAGCTAAAGACGCTACTTTTAGCCAGAATGGTCAGAGAATTATAGCCTGTTCTGTGACATCATGACTTTTACCTTAGTGAGAGAGCCACTCAGTGAAGTTCTTAGCAATTCAAGAGGGTGAAGAGAGATTTTATTGGAGTCACCTGGCAATCATATATAAAATGTAGTTTCTCTCTTTGAATTGTGAATGAGTTATTCAGAAAATGATGTGATGGGTGGAGTGGTGGCTATAAAAAAGAAAGATTATGCTCAAATTGGTACCTACTTCGTCGTGGAAGATTATAGACATTCTGGAATCGGATCAAAACTATTCGCAGAGATTACGAAAGGCCTAATCACGACATTTCAAGCAAGTAAGCACCCTATAGTTCGACCAATGGAATCATCAGTGATGTAATATAATTCCAAATGCTGCTGATTTTTAAGTAATGTTGCTTTATCATAGCTTTCGTTTAGAGTGTTTTCTTAAGACCACAGCTCAAATTTTAATATGCCCGGTAATCATTTTTGAGCCACGAATGTCAGTGGTCTGCAAAGAGGGCTGACTTATAGAGCCCGATACACGTGTTTCGATCTTGCAATCTCGTCAGTCGGGCAGTCACCCTTTCTTTTTTTTGCCAATCATATGTGGGTGCTCCAGTCCCCACACTAAGAGTCAGCAAGACGAACGTTTTACACTCTATGTCCAGTGAAATTATCACCAAACACAGAGTCTGTACACTCGATTGCTCGTGGCTAGTATATTCAAAATATCATAACTTTCGTTTTGAGTGGACTGGAGCACCCAAACAGGATTGGCGAAAGGCGAGAAAGGGTAACTGCCCGACTGACGAGATCGCAAGATTGAAACACATGTATCGGGCTCTGTAAGTCAGCCCTCTTTGCAGACCACTGACATTCGTGGCTTAAAAATGATTACTATGCATATGTTGCTTTATTTCTTATTGAAAGCAATTTGTACGTTATGTTATACTCATAATTAGGACTAATAAATGATGATGATAAATCAAGGTAAAAAAGTTTCGTGTCGTCAAATTTCAACAGGTAACTTATATATGTACACATTTCTATCAAGATAATTGTCTCGCTGGTTTTTCTCCAGTGCATCACCTTCTTCCAACAGTTCCGAGTTTCGGACTTGCGACACGATATGGCCGTCGATTCAATCACGTGAAGGTCGACTCCGGCAGTGGTTTTCCAGATTTGAAGGTTTTTTCCTCCGTTTTCCAGTCCTTCAAGTTATTCCTACATTGCTACAAGTGGTCGTTTTACTATTTAACCCTTAAGAACTTTCTGTTTAATATCCACGCCAAATAATCATATGCATTATTCATACATTGTTTCAATGCCTTATTTAATCAACTATCTATCGCAAACTTTGTTAAAACACTCGTATATAATCTTTGAGAACGTTTTTAGCCATCATTTTGAGGTTTTGGTAATCGCTAAAGGAGTGGTTTGGTAGACACATGTGTTTTGGCGTCTTTGCCATCACCAATGCCGTTTTGCTTGGCCACTTGCCTCTTACAATCGGAAACGAGTGACAAACAATGATAAACCGTACTTAAGCGAATCACCACTGACCAGTTGCTTTACATGTAATGCCTTCCAGCTGATATTTTATAATATAATACCTTCTTCAACCGACTGTTTATTACAACAAAAAGACGGCTAAAAGCATTCTTTGGGGATTATATGAAAGTATTTTAGCAGTGTTTCTAATAAACCACCGATTAAAGAAAATATATGTTATCGTATACCACTCAGAAGACATCGACTGTCAAACAAATAATCAGCGATAATTCACTTATCAACAGTTTATCATTGTTCGTCGCTCGGTGCTTGTTATAAAGGACGAGAGGGTGCCTACCAAACTGCTGCTTTCAATGGTATAAACATATCTTAGCCGACTATAAATATTCTCAAAGATTCGGTGGTGCAACGGTTAGCATGCGCTTCCGGAAAGATTGAGATCTGGGTTCGAATTCCGGCTGATGCAAATTTTTTTGCACAGCATTCTACATTATTAGGTACATTCTCAGAAAATTTCTAATATTGCTTGGAAAAAGTAAGCAAGAGTGCTTGATGATTCGAGAAAAAATCATTTACCGACGAACAGCAATTCAATAGGATCTTATAGCGGCTAGAAACACTTAACACTACTGCTCATAACCACAAAAGTGATGAGATGTGAGCAATGCTTAAAACCTGATGTATGTGTGACGGACTTAAGCCGCAAGCACTCTTTCCACAGGCGTGCGCATTCTCAATATATCATTGAGGTCCCCACTGTCATTTCTCTTAGACGTGTTCCAACCATAAACGGTGGCTTTCAGCATTCACCAGTTCTTCATGCTTACATTCTCAGGAAAACTTGGAAGACCATCGCACTGTTCTTGACGAAGATCTCAACGCATCAGAATGGATGGCTATTACGACGTTTGATGCTGACGTCAGCGGTGAACAGCGGCCGATTCGTGACATACTGAATTTGGAAGCATCGAAGACGGCTGCTGTCTTCGACAAAAAGGTGCAGTTCATTTAGCAAATATATCTATAATGTAGAGATTAAGAGGCCATGCAGCGGCCGATTTTCTACCGTAGATTAAGAGATAAAGGAGAATTGCCATTCATGACAAATAAATAGCCTATTTAGAACTTTTCTAATTCTGTGAAGTAATTTTGAAGCTTTCACGATTCCCTACTGAGGCTCATTCGATCAGTCCATTTTCATCCAATAAATGCCTTTGAGCAAGAAACTGAGCACTCCTGAAATTCTCTTTTTAGAGAAACTGCGTTGGATTTGGCACGTCGAGAGAGTTAGCAGGTAAATGTGAATGTTGGAAATCCTACAGTAAATCCTATGGCAAAATATGTTTCGATTCCGTTCTTTGTCCTATCAAAATAATCAGTTTTCCAAATGAATTTTGAAGCTAAAAATACTGCAACAGGAGGCGAAGAACGCACAAAGAATTGAGAATTTTACCCAAATATTACATGCTATTTTTGAGGAATAATTATTTGAAGGAGACTTCGTTAAACGGATCGTCATTGGACCACTTTATGCGGAAAATGTCGATGTAGCGGAAGTTCTCACTCGCGCTGTACTCAAAAAATATTATGTAAGAAAGTGTTCATATATCGTATCTTCTTCAATCTTTATTATTTTCCCTGTTTTCTTCCCTTACTAATTTTTGTTGAGATTCTTGGTTTGAGCAGAAAGAGTCCCCTGTCACATCCTTCTTATTTACTGCTCTCTTACTCAAGAAAGAACTCTGGAATCAATACTGAACAAAAGAGACATTTAAAATACTTGACGCTTGATTAATCAACCTCACTAATATTTCTTTGGTCCTTGCATTTTCCACCTTAGTGGTTCAATTTCTTGCTTTTAAACTCCCTCTTCGTGCAGTTCAAAGGTTTCTGTGCTTGCTACTAGGTCTTCAACTAAGTTTCCGCACTTGACCTAGAAATTTAAAATTTTCCCACGAGGACAAATTTTTCTTTTATCTATTTGTGCGGAATTCTTGCTCATCGTTTAATATATTTTTGCACATACCTGTCCAACAAGGAGCGCATGTGGCGCAGTGGTTAGAGGTGCTCTGCGTCGCACACGAGGTCAGTGGTTCGATCTCGCGCTCATGGCTCACCAAGCCATCCATCCCTCCGGGGTCGGTAAATTGGTACCAGGCAGGTCTCAGACTTGTCTGGGAGGATAAGCAGCACTGACTCGGTTCAGCGGGAGGCCACCGCGAGTCATTGTAAAGGCCAGATATGTATTCAATCACCTCAAACGAAGTTAAAAATTGAAGTCGAATCCATGGCGCATCCCTCAGGGATTGATTAACGCCGAGAGCTTTATCCTTTTATCCTTTTACCTGTCCAACAATGGAGCCGTCACGGAAAGTCATTCGCGACTTACTGCTTCACGATTTTTTATTAGGACACAATCTCCAGACTACATTTGACGATACCAATCGTGCAAAAGGCCGTCAAGTTGTGGGTAGAAGTACGGCGCACAAATGGTTTGCAAACTAATTGCAATGGAGATACTGATTTGACCGATCAACCAAGATCCGAGAGAGCGCGTGCTATTGATCGAAAAGCAATCATTGAAGCGATTGAAAAAGATCCGACTTTGTCAGCCGGTGATTTGGCCGAATCACTCGAAGTTAATGAAGTCGATGTAGTCACTCGACTGATGAGAAGGGCATTCGGGCTGAAGAACAATTCCTGTCAAATCTTCGTTTTGCAGACGACATAGTCATCTTTTCGAAGAGTACAATTGGACGATGCTAAAGGAATCAAACAAAGTGGGAAAGAAGATCGGATTACGTGTTAATGGGATGAAGACCTAGCTTATGAAGAACCCATGGTGCAATGGTAATCAAGTCGAAATGCATGGTTCTCTTATTACAGGAATCACCTCAAATGTGCACATTGGGAGTTCACTGTACATGGAAAACAATATGAAGGAGAAAATAGACAGAAAAAGGAAAGCAGCATGGGCAGCAATCAGGCCTCTCAAAGAAGCCACAGACCAACTAACGGACCAAAACTCCGTGCTCACCCTTTTGATTCAACGATTCTTCCGGCGCTTTGCTATGCAGCTGAGACGTGGGCTGATACTTCGACCACGACAAGACTGCTACGATTAACTCACAGAGCGCTTGAACAATATCTTCTAAAATTAGTCGGCACACACAACATCCCGGCCGGCTTGTGTAGCTCAGAAATTCGGAGTCTATTCCATCTTCATGACCTAGAGTCTATACATCTATAGCGAAACACAAATGGGTCGGTCATATAATGAGAAGAACGGGTGTCAGATGTACGAGAAGTAATATAGAATGGATTCCACGACAGTGCACGCGTCCTCGAGGACGGCCACCTACACGTTGGGCGGAGTGTTCATTAAAAGAAGTAAGGAGCTGGACTAGCAGCTCCAGATTTTCCTAGACCACGGTATGACACTCGCAGCAACCGCCTCAGCGATCAATGTATCAGGTCGAGGAAAAGATTCCCTAACACCCAACGAAAACTTGAAGTTTATGCACAAATTCAGTTAGAAGTATACTTCTGCTATCGACTGCTTTTTTTACAGACCCGCTCAAAATGATTTAATCCGATAAGGATATGACTCATTTTTAGCCATAGGTCTAGTGCTATATAGGCGCCTATTTCGTCCTATTGGGACTCATCAGTAGCCAAAATAAGTCATATCCTTATCAGATTAAATCATTTTGAGCGGGTTTGTAAAAAAGCAGTCGATAGCAGAAGTATAGTTCATTTTAAAAGCCGTAAGCTCGACTGCCGGTCACCACAAAGTCAGGTAAGACCATCATCCGACTTTGGGTGATTAGAATTTACTCGGCGCCGATTCCTTTAGAGGATTATTTAACCTCAAGGGATCGACGGAACCGAGGGAGGGTGCTACTGATGAGTCCCAATAGGACGAAATAGGCGCCTGTATAGCACTAGACCTATGGCTCAAAATAAGTCATATCCTTATCAGTTAGAAGTAAAAATAATTATTCCTTAAAGTAAAGACCATCATTATCCATGGTAGTCTAGCAACGATCTGCAAGATTCCGGATCTGCTCGAAATACCATTCCCTGAACTTTGAGTCAAAAAAACTCTTGACATGCCTATTTGAGTTGATCATATGTCTCGACTCGGCGTCCACGCAGGAAATGTTCCATTGAATGGAAATTGGACCATCATTGGATAGTGTAACATCTGAACTGTGGGCTAGGCATGGCAGTTCCTAGACTCCTTCCAGATCATCATCAAACCTCTAATTAATCTTCCATGCGGTGTGAAGAACGCATTGTTGAAACAGCGCGCGCATTTTGACGAATTAGTGTCTGATACTTTCCCTTCAACGTATCGTAGACTCGTTCCTGAAGCATTCTCATGAATTTACAATAACCGATATTGTGTGAAATAAACATAGAATCGAATTTTTCCCGGGTTTTAAGAAACTTTTGCGGCAATTTAGTGAATTTACGTTCCGTGCATTTTCTTACAAAAAAAACGTCCGCGTGACAGACAAGACGGTTTCTAGTTAAGCTTAAACATATGACATTCCAATTTGACTTATGCACTTATTTTTATCTCCTATTTCTGTTATATTTTATATTAAAAGATAATATAACGAATCAATTGAGAATCCTGACGAAGATTTCGACTTTGATCCGGACTGCTTTGCGATCTATCGACGAAGCGTTGAATTCCTTCTACCGGTTGAAGAAAAAATGATGTCTATAATCAAGAAACTTCAAGGAACTGATGGCAAATTAACAAGAGAGCGAATGTGGTATCAGGTAAATTTCTCTAAAGCATTACATATGTTATTATTTTTTTCCGTATCACTTTGAGAGCGACTTGCAATTTCGAGAGTAATATACGTAGTAAACAAAGGCTTCGTGAGGTAATTGAACAGCGTAAAAATTATGTTTGCCAAAAGAATCTGTTATAAGTTTGCAAAATTTACATGCTACCTTTTCAAATTTCCATTCTTGTTTTCAACCCTGACGGAAACGAATTTCTTGATGAGACCAACTCATCAGCCTTTCTTGTCCTCACTGTCAATATTAATTTTAAAATGTTTTTGACCTACAGAAAAACAACAGTATGAAGTTTTAAATTAAGCTAAAATATTTCCGAAAACTGGTTTTTATTCAACCTTGGCTTGAGTAAGAATGCGCCCAAAAATCACATGGATTTTATTCGGGGCATTTGCCTTCTTCAGAGCTGCTATGATTAAAAACGGATGCAGCATTAGTTTTCCTTTCGTGACGTGAATCTTTGTAGTCAAACACTATGTGAAATATAACGAAACTGAAAGTGGAAAATATGGTCAAGACAAGGTGCTCCATTTTAGCAAACTTAACGCAATGCGGGTACGGAAGCCCCACCTCGCAAAACCATCTATTGTGAACAATTGATTTTAATCATTTCTATTTTGCTGGTGGCGTATATATGTTGATCAAAATAAAGCTTTTTCTGGCAAAAAAATTGGCGTGAGCTAGTGAATACAAAAATTTTTGAGCTATTGTCATAACCTAATGTATTGTGGGTGTGTGTCTCGAGGAGAAAAAACTTTATTACAGACATGCTCAACCAGTTCGTTACCTGGAATTCGAAGTGAATTTGTCTATGCTGTTGGAGATCTGCACTCAGTGCTTATTTGATTTGAAGCTGTGTACTACATCAAATCAGTCTTTGAAAAATATCGATTTTGTAAACTTGATTATAACTACAATACATTATGTCGGACTTTTCTGAGGCTTTATATGACGGAACATGTATAAAACTATGTTGATGCAGTCACTGCTATTTCTACGCGCTTAGAAGTGGATCATTTGTTATAGAGCGATTCATCCAGCATTTGATTTTTATTCAAAAAAAGCATATAACATAAGTTTCAATGATTGTTCTTTACTATTCTTTTATTGAGTTACCGGAGAACTAGCAGTTTCCACTGCTTTACCCAAGAATTTGATGAACGTTCAACACATCACTCTTGTATAATTATGTATAGAGGTAGGGGTGAGAAGACTTAGCGCATTGGTGACACATGCTATCAGTGAAAAATTTCCGCTCTCTACCACGAACTATCTCCCGTAAGTTCAGAAAGGGCGACCTTGCTCGGCTATTCCACAGATTGCACCGAAAATTGTCTCGAGCATTTTTCGAAATTAAATTGATGAAATCTTCGAGCATCAGCAGGAACAACACATTGTCCGAAGAGTTTGAACAATGAAAGCGAGACAACGAATCACCTACAAAAGATTCTGAGATTTGCACCGTATATGTGATGGGTATTACGCAAGATGTAAAATTGGGTACTTTTCTGTTATCTCCACCCTGTTTAACCCCCTTGGTAAAAATGTTGTCTGTGCTTTTACCTGAAAGGTAAACGATCGTTCGATAACTGAAATACAGTAAATTCGAAAGGTGTAATTTACTTCTCAAGTGGCCAGCTTTTTGTGATGTCAAAAGTACTACTTTATTTCTAGCACTTTATTTGATCCGTCATCACAGCATTTTTTCACTATGCGGATCCCAGTACTTCTAGCATTAAGTTGTTTCCTCGTCTTCTTTTTGAGCGGCGTAGAATACTCGCCGAGTGAGTCTCCTTGCAATCTCGAGGATATCTCGGCTGTGGCGTTCCATGAGGCGTTGTCATTGAATGGCGCGGAGGAGAGCACCACAGCTATTTGGCTACGGCGCCCCAACAAATGGCAGTCGAAATAAATCTTGTTACACATTTAAGGATTTCTCACGGTAAAGATTTTTCTATAAAAGGTGTGTAACAGCGAAAGAAGAAGATTGGGTTTCGCATTCCAAAGGGTAAAATTTGCAGCATTGGTCTCAAGTCATCGCGCTTTTTGCAACGTATCAATTATGTGCAAAACGTAATATTCTTTTAGCTGCTACAACTCTCTAAGGCGCTTCTTCCGATGTCAACTTCATCTCTGAAATCGCAGAAATTTGGGTTATGCTTTGTTTAGAGAGGAATGCTTGAATGTTAAAGTTTTTTTTACATAGAGAATTGAGTGGTGAACAAAAACACGGCCTGAGGCGGGAATCGAACCCACGTTTCATCCTATCCGGGGACGCGTGCTCTACCACTACACCACTGAGTCACTACCACTACACTGGTCGAGCAAATATGCCTCAGTGGTGTAGTGGTAGAGCACGCGTCCCCGGATAGGATGAAACGTGGGTTCGATTCCCGCCTGAGGCCGTGTTTTTGTTCACCACTCAATCTCTAAGTTATATAAGAACATAATAACACTGCAAAAAAAAGCAGTGAAAATACTGTAATTTCGAAGTATTAGTGATTTTTTTACTGTTAAAGCGCATCAAACACGCCAATCTGATGGTGAACTATACCTCCGAAGTTGTCAGGATTTAAGCTATCGAATGGATTTTAGAACTCTGGACAAAATCGAGAAGCGCGTTTTTCCCAAGAGGTCAAAACAGGATGCGAACTTTGAAAGTGATTCAAATCCGCGAAATGTAATTCTCTTGTGACTGTTACAGCGCCCTGAAGAGTCCTCTAGAGAAAGGAACTGCACCCTTGAAACTGCTAAGATATTCCCTATCTAACGATTATTGATTGCTTATGAAAAATCCTTATCTTGTGAGAAATGCTTGAATGTGAAAACAAAATTTTGCTTCAACTGTCACAACGCTACCAACAGGCCACTTAGGAAATAAAATATATCGTTAGCATTCACTTGATTTTATCATTGACTGATTACTAAAACAATTTACAGAAGCAAAACAGGTGTTCCACAAAGGCTCAAACAGGATGGATATAACGGAAAAGTACAGAAAATTGATATAAATAAATTCGGTGACATTAGCAGCTACGAGCGTCAGTGATGTCCAAAGCATCTGACCACTTCAGTTAGATGAGCATAGCTAAGTCGTTGAAATTGCTATGTTTTCACGCTGCAACTAGCAATGACCCATTATTACAGTTGAACTAAAAAAAAACTTAATTTCAAGACCATACCTTCAAAACACAGAAACAAAAACACAAAAGAATGCAACAAGAATTTTTTTTTTTATTTGATATTACAAAAATCAAGTGCAAAAGGTGTAACCGTCTGTGTTTGGCAAATATACAGTCCACGAATAAATAAGGCCATACCCAGCTCTTTTTTTGATGGTAGGACGAGGTTGTTATTCGCATATGGGGACTGAATTCGGTTCAACACAGAATACTATTCAACAGTGTTACAGTGGGGTGATGTGTCAGCGACCTCGAATTCTCAGGGCTTTGGAATAGGCAAGGTGATACGCAATTTACTCAGTTCAAGCACTTCCATTATCCAGCAAGAATAAAGGTGTATAACAAATCTCTAAGTCTTACAATAATCATGTTCCATTTGAAACACCTCAATGCTTAACACCTCCATGTTTAGCTGTTTCGAGGCCTCTAATTAGTCATTTCGAGGCAAGCCGCACAGAGTCTTGTATATGATAAGAATACTCCAGACTCAGATCACAGAAATTAGGCCGAAGTATGATGCAAGATCTAGCGTATTTGTGAGATGCTGCCCTGCATCTTTGTATATTCGCATTTATCCAAAAAGCTTCGAAAGTTTTTAGCGCAGATTTTTGATTCATGGGCGACGATTTAACTATTACAACAAAATCTTGTCCGCCATGGTTTTGTTCCTATGTATGCTCAACGAAGATATTTTTTTTTTGAGAAGTGATGGACACATCTTTTGATTTGTTATATGGATAGTTAGATTAAGTGAAATTTATCAGAGAACTACTGAGAGCAAATTGGCCCATTATTGAACGGTTAAGTTAGTCTAGCCAATGTGCATACAGCACAGATGGTATTGAAGGCTAAGTAATAAAACATACTGGTTTATTACCTTTCTTCTCATCTATTACACAGAAAACGTTGCACTCACAAAAACTTATTTAGAGCAGCTACCAGTGTGGGTGCAGGAAGAGAGCATAAAAGCAGAAGTTTTATACTTGGTGCAAAAGTTAGTTTCCTCGTGGCATATTTGTGGAATGCAGCTCCCTCACAAATTAGGTCTAGTGAAAACGAGGTCCCTCCCATCTTACTTTCACTTGCAACTAATTAACTACAGTTATGAAGTGCTACTTCAAAATGGCAGGATTATAAGATTTGATAGCAAAACTGAAATCTCTCAGACATTCTGAAGTGTCAGTTGATCCGTAACCGACTATGTGATCTGCTTCTGCGTGAGGAAAAACTGCATAATTTGCTTCGACGGTAGAGAAGACGATTGCATGAGATCTGATAAGATGTATGGTGAAATTCGGGTGGACTACTCCATTTCCGTATAGAAGAGATCTAGTTGAAAAAATTGGGGCCAAACGAAACACTCCACTAGCCATGCGTAGGTAGCAAGAACACGAAAGATATGATTTTTGATGTAAAAGTTGATGCTTTCGCACAGGAGGTCAAGACTTAGTGAGAAAGATTATTCTTGGAGTTTTCATGGATAAATGTGAAAGACCCAGTGCTGAATCACAAGGACGAGTGTTTCCGCAATCGCGCGTCACCTCTTATCATATCTCAGGCTATTGACTCCGTCCCACACGTCAAGGCTTTGCAACCTGAGTCAGGTGCCATTTTCATCATATGCCATGACTCTGTGGCACCCTGTCTATTGGAGGAATTAGATACTAATTAAATAATGAGTGTTAGAATTCATTTTATTTGACCGCGTATTGCGCGGTGGTATGATGTTACTATAAGTCCAATAATGTAGAGTGATGCGCAAAAACATCCAGTCAGCCGGGATTCGAACCCAGATCTCACTCTTTCCGGGAGCGTGAGTGACTCGTAAATGAGGTGTTTATTGTGTGTACAAAAATTTGTTTACGCTAGTTTTTTTTGGATTTCGAGAGTATCTGATCGAGTGGATTACGAATAACTTATGCATTTCAGGTTCTCAAGTGGTCTATACCGCCAAAATGTCGGGCGTTGTATCACTGTATTGAATGGTATTCAATAACTCCTATAAATGAAGACCTCATATTTGCTTATTGAAAGAAACGTTGGGTTACACTTCCTGTTCAGATGTCAAGTTTCTTTCAATTTTTGCTTAGAACGATTACAAGGAGCAAATATCCTTCACAACTGGTAGTCGAATGAAGTTTAGTTTCCCATTTTGTTTTTTTTTTCAGCTATCAAAGTGTAATTACTTCTAAGAAAAAATGGAATAACCTTTGGCAAAGTGTTTTTCCAAACGATGAAATTGCAGTTTTTGCGCGACTGCAAAACATACTGTTCGTTGGTTCTTTCATTTTTTTCCAAATACAATGACATTGATAGATTATCGTGAAGAATACGAAGATTTTCTTCCACCCTTAGGTGCCTTTATATAAAAGCGATTTCTGCCTTATTGAATAAAAGGGATTTGACATGCTAATTTTCTGGCAGATAGCTGATGAACTCATTCTGGGCGCTGATCTGTTACAGGCAAGTTGCCCACGCAACTGTCAATGCATGTGCCGCATGGTGGCCCTTCATGTAGATTGAAGTGTTGGCTTTTATTTGCTTGAAGGTGCTTAGAAATTACGTTCTATAAAGAAATGTGTCTATTAATAAATGGCTTACGGCTCCCCATATCGACAAACAAATAATACGAAATGTGAAGAATCGACAGAATCAGGTCTGTCAGATCCGCATACGCTAAATGCTCATCCACGTTTGGTCGTATTAGCATTTACCATCTGAAAGCCTCCTTTGAGGTATCCACATCATTCCTGTCATTTTTGTCTCTGAAAACTAAACTGAACCACTGTGTAGCACCGTTTGCTGGCTCGTGGATAACTAGTGACTTCAGTAAAAGTCTTGAACACTATTTTGGTGATTTGCTTTATTATAATCGAAGATGGATAACCCTTATCATGGGAACTCCTAACAAAAGACTAATTTGAACAAGTGGGGTCATTCCAAGGTATTTTTCCTTTGGCGTGAGATCAACTAGAGGGTCGTTTCGTAGTGATATGTTCCACCATATCATAGTTAACTAAGAGCTCTTCACTATTATGTCTATGGTGATATGCGTTAAAAGTGGTAGGATCACTCTTCTTTTTTCTTTTTTCTTCAAGAATTTAATGAGGTTGACAGCTCCCTGAGAAAGATTTCGGAAATTTATTTGAGAAAATCTGCAGGGGCCCTTTATGATTTTTTTCAGCTAGGTGCCCTATATTTTCGAAAAAAGTCGCGTCAAATCTTTTGCTCTACTCACACCCTCCATCGGTTTATGGAGAAGTTCGCCGCTTTTATTTCCCAACACGTAGACGGCATTGTTGCTGTTGACGGACGAAAATAAGGATCGTCTATAATGTGGCACATTTGAGAAATAATGAAAGGAGATTTTTTCCAATTAGCAATCGTAATTCTGAAAATGCTTGAAGTGAAATTAATTGGATCCTATTTTTGAAATCCAACTAAAACATTGTAATAGTGATGAATATTTTCTCACAAGAAAGCTCATGTCACTAACGCTAGAAAAATTTCCCTCACATCCGTTGCCGTTATTCTGTTTTCCTTTTTCCAGGAGGCTTCTAAAGTGTGATCTTTTCAAATGGGTAACTGAGCCTTGGTGTTGGTAACAAAGTTGTGGTGATGATAACGGAATGCCAAACAGCCCTCTGAGCGTTATGTCGAGATCTAAATCTAAGAATCTTGTTTATGTTACTGTCATTACCGCACTCTTCAACTGGCTTTAAAACCAAGAGTAATGGGCTTCATCGAATTCAGATATAAATTGGACTATATAATGGTTAGGATAACGACACCTTCTTCAATGGCATAATAATCTTCATAATTATTACACTCTTCGCCGATATACGTGTCTGAATGATCGCTGAGCCCACTATGCTCTTCTGCATTGTTAAGCTTGCATCCCTGAAACATTCGAAATGAATTTTTCTCCCTAGTGTTGACCGCTGTTTCCTGTTGAAAAATTGCTGATAATGCCCCAGCGAGGATGATACCGCTGACGAGGAAATTCACTGTAATCAAATGATTCTTCATTGGAATGACTACGCTTACATTTGAGCTTATTCGATACTTTTTGCGTTGTTTTGTGCCCACTGTGATCGATTTTGCGTTTCTAATTCGAAGAAAATGTCATGAATTCGACGGCATTACCACATAAAAGTAAATAGTTTCCATTGCCCATATTGATGTATAATTTCATTAACCTGAAATATGGACCCATCCGCGGCGGTTCCAGATTTCATAAAGGTAATCTTCAATCCATGTGAATCGGAAAAGTGTATAGTTATTTGAGACCAGATCTTCTTGAAGATGTCAGTGATTACTGGCATTCACAGTTGTTCATTAATATATAACACATTCTTACTATTATCACCTCGGTATACAACATTACTCTTCGTCAATATGGAGTAAAACTACTTCATGATGTGTAGTTTTCACTCATGTTTGCGGATATATTACAGGCGTTTGTTCGTGTAAAGTGCGTTGTAAAGAAATCTCTTATTGTGATTTCAAACCACAAAAAGGAAAAATGGCATTTATCTCAAGAAATTTACATTTGCTCCATAAGAACAGGTCATGTGTCATGTTCAGTTGCTCGATTGAAATTGTTTGATTTACAAGCGTGATATGCCATGTTTGACTGAATATATATGATTGTCAAGCGATATTCCTCGATTCCTTGATTAATAACACATTAATGTTCTTTTTGCCGTGCCAATGTAACTGTTTTTCTGCTCAGAAAAATTTGTGAACATGTCATTGCACGTCATCCGTTGTTTCGCTTCTTTTACGTTTGACCATCTTCATGCATCTTAATCCAGTCTTTATCTTACGCGGGCTATCCTTTATACATACATCCATTACTGTTGAGCAATGTGCAAACTTTGAACGTCAGGTGAGATGTCTAACGCTCAAAATTATGCAGATCACTCAACAATATTATTAGTTGAAAAGAGGATTTCCATCGTTTAGATGTGAATGTCGTTTTTTCCGCATGAATCGTGTGTGATTTTCATATCATTCAAAAGTCTACTGCTTGCGCATCTATTGATATATAATTTGTCTATATCTGCCGAGTTTACGACAACTTGGCAGAGAAGTATTCAGAACTTGTTCGTCGAAAGCGCTCTTTTATTCAACAAGATAACGCAAAATCACACACATACACGAAGACCAAGGCATAGTTTGAAAAACGACGGATTTGAGATTCTACCGCATCCAGCCTATAGTCCAGACGTTTCTCCATCTGATTACGGCCTTTTCCAACCAATGCAACACTTTTCGGGAGGTCGCCGATTTGAATCTTTCGATGAAGTTCAAGAAGCTTGCCGAGAGTTTTTTAATTGAAAGCCGAAGGAGTGGTACTTCGATCAGATCAGAAACCTGGCGGACCGATGGCAAAACGTGGTGGATAATGATGGTCTCTATTTTGAAGAATAGTTGTTGCTGTTTGCTGTCTGAATATATGCATAAATTTTGAAAGATTTGTCAAACGATGGAAACTATCTTTCCAACCTAGTAAATAGGTATTTGTATTAGCATGGCGCCGCTAAAAGTGGTTAATAAAAAAAAGTTTTAGCTGACGATATCCTTTACAGACTTCAGAAAAATTCTTTGTACATTATCCTGACTAGAGCGTTTGTGGTGAAGTGCAAGAGGTGGCACAAATACTCAATGAACCAATGATTCATGGTTCAAACTTGCACTCAAGAATCAACAACCCTTTCGCACCTTCGCGATTGGCGAATTGGTACACATTTGTCTGGAGAGATAACAGCATTGACATGACACATAGGTAGGGCGCCGTGGGTCATTACAAGTCAGATATGTATTCAGCCATCTCGAACGAGGAAAAAAATTGGAGACAATTTGCCGCATCGCAAGGACTGATGAACACCTAGAGCTCCATCCTTTTATACCCTCATCATTTAATAACTTTCGCCTAGTTGTGGTTCGATGTGGACCACTCTAGGGTAGCTAAAGGATCAAAGTTCAGCGAAAAGGACCTTGCAACAGCCTTTCCATTGGTGAACTCTTTTAGTTCTAGTTCAAGATAATAAGAGCTGGAAAACTGGAATGAAACTAGCAGGATTTTACCACTTGTCTTCGTGCATCTTTCCTTGATGCGTTGTAGCTGAGTTTAATAGCTTAGTAATGTCCTAAATGGTGTGCCTAAGTTCATCAAGTTGAACCCTCTAAGAACCATGAGGGATGATTCGTCCCACGCCACCCGACTGTCGCATCTCACTCATTTAGTTTAGTGGCGGCACCGCGACCCGTTAGAAAGGCGGCACCTTTCGTGGAAGGACAGAGGCAGACAGCATGATGGATACGAGAAGACATACCAGGGTCTGAGGGAGAATTATCATCATGAAGTGATGGAATTTTATTGAAAAGTTTCTACAGAAATGATCTTAGTACGAAGAACATCTACATCTTCTATATTTCATGTGCATTTTTCATGTTTCAACAGGAAAATTTATATCGCTGAAGGATAAAAATAATCATAATGATTATGATTATGATAACGATAATGGTAGTGATAATGATAAATTTATTCTGAATGAAAATAACGCCAATTGTCCATTCTTCAATGATAGAAGCCCAAGTGGCGCAATGGTGAGGTGCACCGCGTCCCACACAAGGTTGATGGTTCGATCTTATGCTTATGGTTCACCAAGCCATGCATCCTTCCGGGTCGGTGAAGGAAACCAGAGAGTCTCTTATGTACTCATAAGGGTTTCAAAGCTATCTATACGTGGTCTCATTAAAGTTATTCGTGGAGATGAGAACTGGATGAGGTGTAGCAAATCATCTCGAGAACATAGTGGAGAAAAGGATCAAGTACAGCACGTGAAGACAAAGGTTGCAGCAATGAATAATGTCCATAGTTGAGATCGATCGCAAGATCCTATTGCAATGAAGTTTGTAAAATCGCTTTCACCAAATAATCCTTGTTTTGTAGTTGTTTTCGCAAAACCTCGCAATTTTTTTGACTTACAGCCTCTGGTTGCATTCCGGAGACTGGTTATCCATACTCCCCTGTGCCATTGTTCCCACTCTCAATTTTCTCGCGGTCTCACTTAGTTACTATAACGGCGGCGTCTCGTGTCGTGAGAATGAAGGCGCTCGTTGGATCGCGGACGCAGGAAGCACGACATCCTTGCACAGAGACGTACATGCTGTCCTTTAGGACTGGCGCGGAAGCGATGCCGCGACGCTGCCCGCCTATCAACGCTGGTTCTCAAAGGATTAAAGGGAAATAAGTGCTAACTGATCGAACAGAATGCATATGACCATAAGCATCTCGATTTTGACAATTTCAGCTGGTTAATGGCTGATGGACTACTTAAATAGGATATGCACCTCTCGTCAATCTCACACTTGCAGAGAAGACAGTGGAATGATACCATTCCTTCAAGTGAGCTGTGATAATGTTCTACTACAGATTGACAAGGTAAGCTTGTGGACAGATAGAGGCATATTCACTTATCACTGAAGAGCTTTTGCTAAATATCGAAACACTGCCTAAGACTGTCTTTTAAATTACTGATTATACAGGGGGAGGAGGGCGTGGCCGAGTGGTTATGATTGTCGCTGCGACGCGAGGTTAATCTACAGCTTCCACAACACTCTTCCGTCAGTCAAAAGCGAACGCCCTATAGAGCGCCACAGCCATGCTACTCTCGAGATTGCAAGGAGACGTGCTGAACCAGTATCCTGCGACGTTTGTGAAGAAGATGAATCGCTACGAATTGGGTACTTGAAATACAGGAACCACACGGTAAAAAAGTTGTAATACCAGTCAATGAAAGTTATAGTAAGTGGAATGAGTTATACATGAACCAAGAAAAGATATACAACATTGATTACTACAATTACTCAGAGATTTGAACTAACAGCTTTGATGTTAATAAGTCATAAAAGGCTTCCAGATGACGAATGCTGTAAGACGA
>JAHQIW010001233.1:0-83887 GCA_019055375.1 Parelaphostrongylus tenuis
GGTCAGGCGGACTTTTGCATGACGAGCTGTTAACATTTAGAAATAACAGATTCAGGCACATATGATTTGATATGGCACGTTGTAGGTATTCCTATTTTGCGTCAAATTCTTGCACTACTGTATTGACTAGATGGCGAATGAATACGAAACTTATTTTTCTTTAATAGATTTTCGAAATTGAAACTCTCATGAAAATAAAGCACACCAAACCAGTAGAAGCAATGTGAGACTGACCTCCACTGAGCGATAAGAATCGATGAAGAGCGGTTCGACGAGATCCGAAGATGAACGTCTTTGTAGACAGCATGAAAAATTGGTCATTTAAAAATATCTCTGGAGATGCCTTGCAATCATTTTTGAGCCACGTATGTCAGTGGTCTGTCAAACAGGGCTGACTTATAGAGCCGATACACGTGTTTCGATCTTGCGATCTCGTCAGTCGGGCAGTTACCCTTTCTAGTCTTTTGCTAATTTCTGTGAGAGCTCCAGTCCCCACACTAAGAGTTAGCGACGACGAACGCTTTACATTCTATATCCAGTGAAAAACTCACTGAACACAGAGTGTTGTACACTCGATTGCTCGTGGCTAATATATTCAATACATCATAACCTTCGTTTCGAGTGTTTTCTCAAGACCACAGCTCAAATTTCAATATGCCTTGCAATCATTTTTGAGCCACGCATGTCAGTGGTCTGTCAAACAGGGCTGACTTTTAGAGCCCGATACACATGTTTCGATCTTACGATCTCTGGAGATATCGAAAAACTATTGCAAGGAGAACGACTGCGATGGTGCAGCTTTCTCTTGTCTGATTCAATCGTCAAATCGTTAATGCAACACAATCATATAGAAATATCCAAAGTTTAATGAAAAAAATTGCGCAGAAAAAGCGCTTCAATCGCTCTAGCATATTGGTAAGCTAACATGAGGCTGTTGCGAATTGTAACAAAAGTTTCGGCATCGTAGTCCTCTTCAGAACCACGATCATGCTATTAGAACGCTCACAGCAGCTACTACATCTCGCTAAAAAGGTTCATAGTCTCCGCATCGACTAGAATCAGTAAAGTGAGGCAGCGCAGTAATTAGCTTCATCCAGTGTTTTACTCCTAGAAAAATTATAGCCGTACTGAAACACCCAACCGCAATCGATACATCTTTGGAATACGGGACAATATTTGATCGAGAAACATTCCGAACATCTTAGGTATGCTTATCTATAAATAAGATTTTACACTGGCAAATTGTTTTCACAAACCGCAAGCATTGATAGTAATCTCCAGATAAGATTGAGATGGAAGAAATAAAGGTAAAGAAGAACCTTGAATAGCAGCTGTAATCGCCACCATCCAGATACAGTAACTTTTCGGCGACTGTCGGCCAATGTTATTTTGAAACGATCAGGGAGAGCTCTCTGAGTTTATCTTGACGGCCAAGATAGTGATGATAATTCTTGATTATAAATACTTCAATCTCAGCAATGGCGGTGGGGATCTCATTTAAAGAGTACTATATTGAAATATGCATCATTAGAGTAGTTCGATGGTTTCGTAAAATTCTCTACAGAACCAAATTTATTGCCTCCTTTACGAAAGACGCTTATTTTGGTGGAAAGGAGGAAGTCGTTAAGTGCAGAAGAAATTCCAAGTTTACATTCACTAAGATATTCTCATATCATTTGTTAGCTGTTGAAAAAAATGCCCCCTGATATGTTTGACAAGGAAGATGACTGGCCTTATCAATATTTCCAGATTGTAATAAAAGCTAAGAGTTTGAAGCAACCACGAGACACTTGTCTCCACATCACTCGAGCTAACAGGATGAATATAGATTTGCACCAAACATCGTTAACTCACGTCCAAACTTGAAAAATGCTGCAGAAAAGCGATAAAACAAGATTTTAGTGAAAGCAGAGCAGCAGCTATAGCCGAAGGTGGAGGAAGCGTTGCAAAGCCCATCAAAATGACGTTAATCACCAACTACGACACTGCACTCCGACGCCAACGGTTACAACTTTCAGTAGGGCAATATACAAAAACATAAAAAATCATCCAGGATTTCCTAATATATATATATATATACATATATATATATATATATATATACTAGTTATATCCTCGTACACCCATATGGAATAACTGAAAAATAGTATCGCCCATTAGTTCGCCCTTTCAAAATCAGGCACTCATGTCGATGGTGAAGAATCGAACCCAACTCCTGGTCCTGACAGGATAAAACCTGAACACCTGAAGAACCTCCCAGTAGTTCTCATCAACACACTGGTCAGGCTCATTCGTTATTTGTCAGAATCACAAAATTTTAGTGAACGAAAAAACAAGACCGTAATATTGTTCAATTTTGGGGAATCATTGCAATATAGACAATTATCTAGCAATCTTTGCGATATAGACAACTATCAAGCAATCTTGCTGTTAGTCGACTAAAAACTCTTCGCCCGAGTCACTTTGAACAGGACTGATAGAACAAAAGACGAAGGACAGCCATGCGAACTGGCAAAGAGCAAATTCACACCACTGCAAAATTTATTGAATTTCTGTGAGTGTTAAAAGAGCCGTTCTGTCTCGCGTTTATCGAGCTGAAGAAGGCTCTCGATTTAGTTGAAAGAGAAGCAGTCACAGAAGCTCTAGACAGCCAAGGAGTAGTCCCTACTCGTTATGTAGGGATTCTTTGCGAGCTATTTGAAGTTATAGCAGCATATCATCATTCTGTACCGGATTTCACAGCCAAGACATCACCATTGTGAAACGATATGATTATCGACGAAGGAAAAGAAAAGTAAAGCAAGCTGATACCATTTCCAGCATGGAAATCAATGCGACAATTACGCTACCTTCGCCTTGCTGATGACATCGCTCATAACGCTTGGTGTTCAGATTGATGGAACGTACGTTGACTGCTTTTCACAACGATTGAGGAAAGATTGAACTCAGACTAAATATAACGAAAACGATGTTCATGAGAAGTATAAAGGTTTCAAATGCCCCCTTCCCCTCTCCACCTCATGAATAATGGAATTAACATTTTCGAATGCTCCAATTACGTCTACATAAGTCGGGAAGTCAACATGATGAATAGCTCAACGCAAGAGTTGAGCGGAAGGCAAGGATAGGCTTGAGAAACCCTTGTATCAACGACAACCGATGGAAGAATCGATACCGACTGAATTCCTCGGGGCGAACTTGTAATAGAAACGCTATCAACTATAGTCAGAATTCCTCTTGAAAACTTCGCGCATGCGACAGGGAAAAGAGGAAGGTTTGTTGACGACACTCAAACCACTTGCTGATTGCGGGTCGATAAGCGAAACAGGTGACAGGTGAAACTGAGGATGTTACATGGCGCCTCTTGTAAGACTGGCAACAACATCCTTTGAAAGGACAGGCTGTTTACAAGGTTTGAAAAGACTCCATGAATTTGGTTTTCAATGGTCGTTAAGGACTCTGCACTACAACTCCACAACGTTTACAAAGCAAACGTTTACAAAACAGATCACACTATAATGTTGGCGATGATCCCTGTCTCCGTTAATAGAGCAGCACCGAGCCCAAAGTCTTCTCCAAATCTGGTTAATTCCACAACAAAAAAGTTCGTAGCCATACAGTTTAAGGTGTGGAGATCACAAGAGGCCGGTTTTTCCGGTCTGAGTAAAAAACCACTAACTCAGCTTCTGTAAAATGAATCTTAAATGATTTCTATTCGACGGAATTTCGGAAAATCTTGAAGAGTCAGAGGCATTATATACCGAGGAAACATTTGTGCAGAATCGTCCTTTTCAACAGTTTCTCTTATTATTCAATTGCCAAAGGTTATTCATAGTCTTGGCTTTGTCTGGATCTCATTAGCTTTTCTGGCACAAATACGAAACCTCTTCCAAAACGCAATCGTAGTTCATAACTTCCATCAAGGGTCTCGCTTATATTTAATATACCCACCTCATGCGATGAAACAAAATCATTTTCCATATTTATACGTTCATGATATTAGCAGGAGTTTTGGAACTGAAAAGTTTTCAAGCGCAATAAAACCACATCACTTTTATTAGAATGATTTGCTAATCAAATGATTAATGAAGCATGACCACGCAATAGTCACTAAGATGCCTGACGGAATAAGTGCCGATAAAACCACTAAATACTCTTTCCGCCTATTTATCAAAAGAAATTGTCTCTCTAAGTAGCAAATATTGGATCAATGTAATCTTTTTCATGTAAATGGATTTTATAGTACTTGATATACCTGCTGCTTAGACAGTATTGCAAAACGCACAATTGCTTAAGAAAATTACTGAAATACAATAATTGATAAGGTATATTAATTATTTACGATGACTATCAAAACGTTATTGGAGCGTTCCTTTGTTTTGAGAATGAATAACACAGGGAAAAGGGAAGTCTGCACGTTTTGTTATCGTTGAGCCATTCTTTGTCAAAGTTACTTGTATTTTGCATACAACGCCAAACAATGTCCTAGGGTTACCTCATTTCGTGATGAGTAATCTTGCTACTTTAGATTCTGAATGCAAAATCGTCCTGTACAACCGTTCCCTCGGAAACAAAGCATCGCCGAATATTAATCAGGCGTTTTTTTAATGCAAATGATTCCATAGCACTTAAACGATAGGGTGACTTAATCTTGAAAACTGTTTGACAGTTCTACCAACTTGGACCAATAATCAGTGGTTCACAGTTGTACGTCGCCATGAGCCTAATGGTCTTTAATGAGATGTTCTTTCAATGAAGAATCATAGATAGAAGTGAAAATCTGTGAAAAAATCAAGTTAAGGTTAGAACAAAAATCAATACAATCCACACACTGAAATTTCACGTAGCATAGTGTGATGAAATCAATTCTTGTAAATTAAGGTGAACCATAAAATCATTCTCGATACTTGCACATTTATGCATTTATATTTCGGTATTACACAGAGTGTTAACGTATTATACTACCAAATTAGTGAGCATTCGAAAAGAAGAGACTTGAAAATTTGCATGCGAGAGCTCACGCATACGAAAAAAACATCTCAAAGTCTGAATACGAAAGCGATTCAGCATATATCAATGTGAGAATTAAACCTCTATGAATCAAAAATTTAATCATGAGGCACAGTTCTAAGAATCTATGTACCGGAGAACCACTCATTGGGACCGATTCTGATCGAGTTCTTTGTACTGGAGGACAAAAAAAGTACAATTGTCCTCGTGGACTACACTGTCATGTCGGTGCCAACCCTCTCACAACACTGTGCTGCCCGAAGAAACGTAATGAACGCTTTTGATAACCCAGATTCTCACCAACAACTTGCTCTTAAAAGGTGCTCAGTATTTTCAAAATTAGAAATCATCATTCCCGACTTACTTTGTCTAGAAAGCATTAGATTAACAGAAATTCTTTAAACTACAAGTGCATCTTCTAGCAATGAAACAGCACTTGCTAGAAGGTCTAAAACCGAGAAAAAATGATTTAAGGTAGTTAAACTAGATGAATAAGTAGTATAAATGACAAACAGCAAGAAATAATCAGAAGACTACTTTAAATTAAACAAAACGGAATAATTTAGCAGGTAAACAGCCATGTGATCAGGCACTAAATCGAGGAAAGAGTGGCGAGAATCTTCCACGGTGAGTCTACGACAGAAAACAAAAGAGGCAAGGTTTGAAATTATTGTACTTCTCAATATTTAATGAACCACTTTAGTGTCGTGTTCTTCAGTTTCTATTTCCAACAGTTGCTCATGCTGCCTTTGAAAAACTCAGAATTTTGTATGATCTATTTTTTCAAAGAGAAAATCTATCCCAAACGTATGACTTAGATAGATCTCAATAAAAACGTGCACTTTACAGATAGTGGATTAAAGATGTAAAAGCAATGCACAATTTGTACACCTATCCACAGGCGAACTAAAAGTTCATAGCAATACAATTTTGGCTAATGTGGTGACCAAATAAAACAAAACAACCAGTGACTACCAGTTATGAACAATACGAGCAACTATACAAATAGCAGATCACTATGAGAACAAGATTGGCTGGAAATATATAAAAAAAGGTTATGAAGGAAAGGGGAAGATCATCACACTAAGAACAACACTTTCCACACTAACACTGATCACGGAGGCTACAGAGATTTAGTACAACTTTTCGGCAACTAAAACATGGCAGTAATGATTTTTTTTAAACGATAAGTGGTAAATTTTGGACAACTGAAGCACTTATGAGGCTGGAAACATCACATAATTATAGAGCGGTTTTGCTTTATACATCTAGAGGCGTAATATTGTTACTATATCTATACTGTGTTGTAGCTCACCTGCCGAACCCACTGCTATCAGAAGAACGGATTCTACAATGTGTTTAAATTCGGCATCCCTTATATCCATTCACATCACACGCAAACGCGACCCATAAGAACAGCTGCAAGTGAAGAAATGGTAAGTTACTGGTCAGAAATTCAACTTATGTGCGCAACATGAGGAGCTATGGCGATCTTCTAACAATTTGTAATATGTTTCGGTAACTATAAGAGTTACAAAGTTCTTAGCAGTAAACAATTGTAAAAAAGATCTTCAACTCAACTCTACAAATAAAAGTAGTAACTTTCTTATGAGCTTGCTCAAGAATAAAATCTTTAGAAATAATTCAGTATGCTTCGTAAAGAATAAAAAGAGCACATACTGTTGATAAAGATCTCTAAATTCTGAATCATTATTTCAATTCGATCGATCGTGGCCGGTCGCCGCATCGCATCTACAGCCATCAGACACCGCGACCGTAGATTAACCTGTACCCAAGCAAGCTGAATGTACGTAAGCCGATCCAGTTTTCCCTGCTACGTTGCAGATAAATTATATTTCCAGTAAATAAGCGCAGCGTTGCATTCCTTGATTCCTAGGCTATCGAATGGTTGCTAATAATCTAGAGAAGAGCTCTGTCTTGCGAGAAAATTCTGTATGCGAAACACAAAGTTCTTTCTGTAACAACGTCAAAAAAATGTTTTTTCAAGAATCGACCATTTATAGCGCGTTAGCCAGAGACTTGAGCTTTCGAATGATTACTGACATTTTTATGAAAAGTTCGTGTCCAGCGAACAGGGTCGAATACTCACTTGTCGCCTTATAATAGACAAATGCCGATAGATGTTTGAAGTGGTTGCGCAGCTATACTAATAGTGTTGCTAAATATGTAAATTCGGTTAGGATGGGATTTAGGAGGGGTTATGAAGAAACATCCAGATTTTTCATTCTATTTGGTTGAGCATTACACACTATGTGGAGAATTCGATTCACTCCTCTTGCATCTATCATCTGAGAAAGTCTGCAGATTTTCATTAGAGTGCCTTTTAAAATTTTTGATCCAACTACTGGAGTTTTTCGAACTTATCTCGACCTGCCTCTCCTTGGAATCCTGGAAAAGGAGCTTTCCAGTGATGTCTCGCACGGATCTCTTCACCCCGAAGTTATGGGCACGGTTTACCCAAATCAGACTGAACCGATGCATTGTGTGTGTTTAACGTCTACTTCACCATTTCGCTGCCGACTCTCAATCTAATCAGTTCCATACCAATATTCATATACATCGTCGAGAGACAGAATGGATAGAGAAAGTAATTCATATGAAGGATAAAGCGGCTGGAGTTAATCGATCCCTAAGGGATGTGCCATGCGTTCGACTTCACCAAGCATGGAAGATTTTCGATTTCATTGAAATACATCTGGGAAATTTTTTGTCCATTCTTTCTAACTATTGATGTTTAGCGATGCGCAAAACTTTCGCGTCAGCCGGGACTAGAACCCGCACCTTACTCTTCCCGGGAGCGCGAGCTCTATCCGTTACACTACTGACGTCCATTTTGCACAACACTCTCTCTGCGCTGCAGCGCATCCTTCTGTCAGCCGCCAGCCGTCAACGGCCTGGCTCTCGCAGCCGATCTCAACATTCAACCCAGTCACGCTGACAGATATTGGGTATTAAAGATCGAATGTAGTTCTTTTTTATTTAACCGCTTCTGGCGGTAGTATGATGTTTCAGTAGTGTAACGGATAGAGCACGCGTTCCCGGAAAGAGTGAGGTGCGGGTTTTAGTCCCGCCTGATGCGAAAATTTCGCGCATC
Source organism: Parelaphostrongylus tenuis (assembly GCA_019055375.1). NCBI lineage: Eukaryota > Metazoa > Nematoda > Chromadorea > Rhabditida > Metastrongylidae > Parelaphostrongylus > Parelaphostrongylus tenuis. The sequence continues at coordinate 8,126 of JAHQIW010001233.1, forward strand.
ACTCTACCTTAATGGGTATATTCGAAACATCATACCACCTCCTGAAGCGGTTGAATAACAAAGAATTCATTTGATCTTTCCAACTAGTTCTTTACAACTATATACATTTCCGAGTTTGCGCATTGTTTAAAACTTCATATGAAGAAATATCTTAGATTCTGTGATTGTAGTAAAATGTAAAATGTAGTGTAGTGTAATATCAAACCCGGCCAGATAAATTTTGGATGATGTACTTTCGTTTAGCTTGGGTTTCAGTAAAATGCACTATTGATTTATTCACTAGTTGCTTTATATCAGTTCGATTATTCCACACATAAGGTGACACTTATGAAATTGCAAAGTCAAAAAATAGTAGCGATAAGAGCTTGAAGAGAAAATGGCGACAAAAGCATTTGAGATAAAGGAGTTCTGTGCTCGAATACCCATTTTTCAAACCCTTTATATTAATGAGTCCATGTAAATGCATTGGTTGGAGATGAAATGCAAAAAAAAAAGATGGACCGTAACTTCTTCGATTCCGTAACCGAGATCCAACCAAGTTCGTGGTCGTTGTGACATTGATGAAATGTAAAAGCAGGGTTCCGATAGATCAGTAAGCCACCTTAAACCATTACATAGGCCAGACACGGATTCATTGTCGTAGTGGAGTCGAATGCATAGAGTGGCAGTAAAGGGTTGATTAACGCCGAAACTTCTCTACTATTTGACGTTTACATTAAACTAGTTTCTACACTACCCTATATTGCATCATAAAAAGTATTGTTTTCTGTAGTTTATTCTTGATTTCAGCCTAAACTTATCTCAGCCTCATAGCGAAAATTTTCAGCCAGTCGGTGTGTTCTTCGAGAAAGGCTGTACGTATCATTTGGCGATTTGCACTTTTCTCGCGATACTCGGCTATATTGCGGGAATCATCTACGCGTGTTATACTATTCTCGCTTACTAAACAAAACTGCCTACAATGCACTTCGATATGCTTTGAACTAGATCGAAGCCTGTAACATTTGTATCTGTGAATAATGTCATCAGATGCCACAGTATCACTGTTTGGTTCCGATTTCACATCATAATCTTTCGCTACATTCGATTTTTTTTTTGCCGAAAATTTGCATTACAATGATTTTGAGCTTATCTCAATAAAGTTTTGGTTAGTTTTTTTTTGACATAAACAGAAAATCTTCAACAAAACGCATGAATGCCATAGCAAGTAGAAGAAAAAAGAGAAACTTAGAGCAAGCATGACTATTGAATGTGAGTATAGTGAATAAAAGACACTGTCTGTACCATAAATGACAATCATGTACCATCGACTGGTGAAAGACCCAAACGATATTTCAAGTTGTCAGCTCTTGATATACTTCTTCCTTTCCTATTATGCAGAATGGCTGGTGGGATGTGTTGCTCTGACGAGGCGAGCAGAATCTTCGAAAAGTATGTAGGCCACTAACATTCCAAAACCTCGAAAGCGCCAAGATCAGTAATACTCTAAAATTCTGGTGTTTGCTTTTTTTCGCAGTTTTACGATGTTTCATATACATCTAGGAGAATTGGGTGATGAACGTAAATACGACCTCAGATGGGAGTCGAACCGCGTTTCATTCATACCGGGGACGCGTGCTACCACTACACCACAGAGGCACTTCTACGCCACCACTCGTCCCCGGTATGGATGAAGCGCGGGTTGGAGTCCCGTCTGAGGACGTATTTTTGCTCACTTCAATTTTCTTGAGTTTATATGAAACTCTAAGGTCAGTCTTTGAGATATGAAAGAACATAGTGATGATGGCGTTATCATCTCTCCATTTCTAAATGATTTTGGATTTTCATAGATCTGGAATATTAACACGAAAGAGTTAATCTTTAGTTCATGAATCAATACACTTTTTTCTACTATTCTTTTTGATTGTAGCAAACTCATGAAAAAATGTCATAATTTCTCTGTTCGCAACAAATATGTTTGCTTGTGGAAACGCAAAGAAACATCACTAAAAACCCTTTCGTTCAAATGACATAAACTATTCTGACTCACGACTCAGTGACATCGTTATTGAACTACCTACTTGAAATAGCGCAGAACACCGCATGAATGTGGTAATCTCACTAAAAGATAGCCCTCCACTTATGTCGGTCCTTCATCGATCGTACTTTCAAAATTATATCACAACAATAAGATGAAATGCTTTTATTCCCACTTGATCGGTATACCTAGCAATAAACAACCGAGTTCTATAGGATGATTGTCAAACCACTCATGTATGCGCGATAGAAGGTCAAAGCTACCTTATTTCTCATCAATAGTTAATCATATGTCTGATCCCGTTAAGCGGCTGCTCAAAAAAGAGTGTTGAAGTTCCAGGAAAATCAACGATGTTGACTAAATAAGCTAGTATAAAGTATCAAAAAAGAACAAGTCCGAAAGAAACCACATCACGATTCTCCCGGTGTCGGGAAGTTGGTACAAAATTTGTCTGGAATCAGCTCGATCCCTTCAATCTACGAAAGCTAATTGTGATCTTCAATGAATGTCCTTCAACGCTCAGCTAACCACAGCGCTCAATCACATATTTACTCGAACAATATTCAGCAATAGTAAAAGAGAACAAAAGCCTTTAAGCAAGAGCAGAATTACATATAGGTTTGAAAACCATTGGAGATGACGAATGTGAGGAAACTAATTCAGTGTGATGCTGGAATCGGCACAATATGTAGTATCGGGCTAATTCAAAATTGCGCCATTCACGAATCAATTCAGTGAAGGGTCCGCGTCAAGTCACCATTTGAAGTAGGTAGCTGGTCATTCTAAAAGAAGGCGTAGTAGAATAAACAGCAACTGTAGGCCATCACTTACCTGATATTGCCAAGATGTTAGCTGCACTCAGAAATAGGATTATTTGCTTGTGGTTTCGAAATGAAGCATATGTTCTCATGTACGTCTATCGACGCGTTCATGCTGGCGTGCTGCTAGCACATGCCAATGAAAGATCTATAGGACGATTAAAATACATGACCACACTTTGCAGCTTCAACGGCGAAACTGACTCCGGGAAAGTTTCTTAACTTCTCTTGACTTTAACTTAAAAACTTCACGTCCCGGTGCACCTACAAGAATAGAGTGAAATGAAGAATGTCATAGTTCATCATGACACCTTATGGCAGCTGACAAACTCCGATTTTTGAGGTCAAACTTATCTGTAGAGATCTCTCCAAAGTGTGTACATCGTAATGCACATCCTTTTCCAAAGTTCTGCTGTTCTAAAATTCCACAAGGGATCTCTTTCGCAACTTTTTACCTTTCGGAAATAAGAGAGAAAATCGCACAAGTCAAGAAATAAAGAGTATTTTCTTCTATTTAGCCGTTCCGAGGTGTTATTGATATTATTTATTGAATTTTAGCGAAGCATACAACAATACAGTTAGTAATGCAGCTTGAATATACAATATTCGAGGTTGCTGACGTTTCGGCGGGTCGCTTTTTTTAGAGCCTGGAAAGATCACATTGATCCACAATCCACTAATCCAACCTCCATAACCCTAGCAGAAAACGTTATAAATGAGTTTTGGATCGCACAGTAAAGACTACATTTCAAAACACCCACCGTTTTGATGTTTGGGTCTATCAATTATTAATTGAAGACCAGCCGCTCAAGGTCAGTGCATCAGTGGGCTGTGCCTAACTAGGGCGGAAAGATCAGCCTGAGGTATGGTTCGAGGTCACGCGTGATTACGAGGCACTCCTCTTTTCGGTTCATTTTCGGGCCTATGTTATGTATCCAAAAAGCTTCTAAGGTTTCACGCGCAGATGTTCTTGACTCCTGCGCGAGGATCGTGAAGCCTAGTGGAGTTTTTAGATCAGAGTTGCGCAACCCAACTAGGTGCTCTTTTACGTGTAGGAATAGTGGCCTACTCGTTTCGCCAATGTACTCATCGCCGCATGCCTCGCAAGAGATTATGTAAATTATACCCGATCTCATACATTCGCCGTCTCTGCTGTTCGGACAAACTTTGCAGTCATTGCTCTCGCAGAGGCGCTCATACAGTCGATTGTGGACTATTTGACGCTTGTGTGTCTTTGGGGGTATTTCAACTATTGATACCGAATCATCCAAACCTGCTCTTTTTAGGCAGCGTTTAATAGCTGTGCATATTTCGTCAAACATGAAAGGCAGACGGAAAGGAATCTTATTTTCTCCAGAATTGTCGCTTGAGGGTATAGAGTTACCTCTAAATCTAACCTGAAAAGCTCCTACCGTATCGTAGCCATTAGAGATGGCTATTTTTCGCTCCAACCTGAAAGTTTTTACCTTGTATTCTTTTCCTGTGCAGACATTTGCAGCTGTTCGGAACATGCTCTTTAGAAGTGCGCGTTTTATGTGTGAAGGCTGATAGGTAGTGAACCAAATGTTTTTGTTGCTTGGCTATCGGTACCACTTTGTATTGTAAGAGCTTTTGGACAGGTTGACCTGATCGTTAAAAATGGAGCCAATTTCCTTTCGGTTTCTCACGGGTGAACTTTATGTACTCTGACTGACTGTTCTGCGATTGGTCGGCAATTTCATCAAATTTGCAATGAACTGAAACGGTTAGTAGTGTATGCTCGACCATTATTATCACGTACAAAATTAGCAGAGTCTTACTTCTCTAAAAGCCATACACAAGGCGACCACCACACTGGATGACGGTGGCGAGATAGCAAGTTAATGGTATTATGTGAATAATCCAGAACACCTGGCTGTGAAGACGGATCAAATCTAGTACGCATGGAAACGTACACGCAAACGTACGTATCTCATAGGTATAAACTCACTTTCCGTAATCTCCATGTATGCCACCGATCGCCTCTTATCATTGAGAATCATTTCATGCTTCAAATCTTTTGGTGCAACTCTGTTGAACACGGGTGACACTACTGGAGTGTGATTACTAGGTGCTGATTTCTCGTGTACGCTTTGGTTATTCAAGCAGACAAAACAAGTGAATGTTTATTTGCCTTCATATTGATACGGGGTGTGTCTGCTTCAATGATCCCATGGGCCATGTGACGAGTGAGTGTAGTAGGTCGCCCCTTGGGCATGCGCGCCATGAGATTTGATCCTGTTTCTCCAAATAGTCCCTCGATCGCAGGTGAAATGGTGACCTACTATAGCTACTGCGTACTGTGTTGTCATAGTGTGGAACTCAACATTCACCGCTTCGTGGGAGGAGGAGGAGGTTAGATTTCAAAAGTGCATCAAATGGTCTAATTTTGAAGAGGAACAATAGCATTCAGTTTAGTAATAATCGTGTAAACAATAGTGACTTTATCGTCAGTGTAATTTTTACCAGTAGCATTGTAAAGCGTAAAGCAATCTTCGCTGATTTATCCGTCACGGATGATTCATGTTCGAAATCAGTTAACATCGTGGAGGTGAATAAAGTATCAACAGATATTAATGCATAAGTGAGTCAACGAAATAAGCGGTATGTGATGATTTCAATTAATATTCTTTTCGATCGTGAATGATGTTTTGGAAGATTTTAGAACACGTGAGAACTTGTCCGCTCATTCCTGACATTTATAGAATAGCTTAAGGGTGTTTAGAATTCTATTGACAGCTAACCAATCTCAAAGTTGGCAAAGGTTTGATTCACATGATCGACTATCGATCAACCTCTGCATTGGTGAAATAATCCTGTAATTTTTTTATTCAGCAGACGGTATGAAGTTGTTAAAATGATAATTTAGTACATATAGACAGTACAATATAAGTAGTCGTGATGGCTGATGTTTCGGCGCTTTCGCTAATTTTCCGTGTCTGTAAAAAAGTCAAATTGATACGTAATCTGCTCAGATAAACATTTTTTTCGTATCCTTTCATATCAATTCGACTCTTCCAAGTTCTGAAGAAGGAGAAAGCGCCAAAACGTCGGCCATCACGACTACTAATATTGTACTGTTTATTTCTACTAATTATTCATTATTTTGACAATCTTGTATTTGCTGAATAAAAAAAATTATGGAGTTCATGCCTTTGTTTGTTAAGCGTTCGTCTTCTTTACCTCTTAGTGTGAGAACTGGAGCACCCACAGAGGATTGGCTAGTAAAAAGATTGAAAGACGACGGGTTCTGCCCGAATGACGAGACTGTAAAGTCGAAACACGTGTATCGGGCTGTACAAGAGCCCTTTACCAGACCACATGACATGTTGGCTCTAAAAAAATGAAGAGATCTATTGAAACTATGGAGCTGTTTCATAAGCGAGTTGAATGTTGCAAACTATATAATTACTCATTTCCATAAGTAGCAATGAATAAGGTGCGTTTTATTATCACGAACATAGCACATTTCATTTTTAGCGATACGGTTGCCCGTTTTTTTTCTCTCTTCACCGGACGTTTATCTCTTATTTATTATCACGTTTATTATAATTCTCGAAGAGCAACTGATCATAGCGTGACTGATTATCGTTTTGGAACAACACTTATTTAGTAATAATCAGTGAAGGTGTGACGAACTACTTTCTTGAGGTTGTTGTTCCATTGTTCTTCTGTTCTCAGAATGGGAAAGGAACTTTAGGGCTTGGAAAACATTTTCAAATGGTCATAAAAATTTTACTCTGCATACGAAATCTTTACTTACGGTCGCCAAAGCTGAATATGTCTCAGCTATAGCTGCGCATCATTATGCACTTTTATTTCTTTTTGCAGTATTTTCCTACTAGCTTGATGTTGGATGATATGGTAGAATGTTGGACTTCGGGCGGAAGCTGAACCCGCATTTCACCACCCATACTGGGGGTACATGCTGAAAGTGCACCACCGATTCCACCGCTCTGCTATCACTTCTTTTTGATAGAAGACAAGCATATATATTTGATTATAATTTCAACCGTATGTGATGAAATTTCATAAAAACAATCTTATTGGTTACCATCATAGAGCGATGTGTAGTCGCGAAAACACACGTATGTTGCAACGCGATGGTCTTTGATCTCCACGAATCACTGTCAGACTGACATTTGACGTTCCTATTTAAAATCAATAGACATTAATATCTATTCGAACATGACGTCAGTTTTTCCTTTATGTCGGCGTGCTGTTCACATTATCAATAACTTCTTCTGCTACTAAATACTATTTGGCTTGTTTTTTTTCCCTCTATTATTTTAATCGTCAAAATTCGAAGAATACTCATTGAAAATGCTTATATGAAAAAAGTTGCAAATCCCGTATTTATGATGAGATTTACTCTACTAGGAAGGAATAAAGTTCAATGAATAGTTTTTTGAACTGCCCATTCTCTACTCACAAACTTCGTCTGAAGTCAACTCGGCAAATGTAAGTCTTTTAGAAGTGATCTGACCAAAACATTCGGTCTTGTTCGGGATGGCAGCCATGAAAAACATTGGAGAGCACGCCTATATTTCGACCATCTTAACAGCTCTTCAATGAATTCAGTTATTTTTTTCTGGGTTTTTTTCCTATTTCTTTCGTTTTATGTCAATACTTGCAATGCTAACTTTCATTGTGTTTATAGAATCATTAAATAATAAATTGTTTTCGTTGAATCCCGTGATTTCGACTTTTCGCAAGTGAAGAAGATTTCTATTCCTTCTTGAGAAACTCTTGAATCACTAAATTAAATTAGAAAAGAGGTAATAAGGTGATTAGTTTTCAAACACCTTGAGCCTTTCTAACATTTTTCACTCGTTTCTATCTCTCGAGCGATCTGCTTAGCGTACTATCAAGTTTACTATTACAGGAATGATGTAAATGTCACAGCTACAAATGTTCTGCTCTATATATGTACATATATACATATATATGTATATACACATATATACATATATATGTATATACACATATATTTATTTAGTTATTATGCACTAAAAATATATCTGAGGATGCCGATTGATAACAAAGCTTTGAACCTTAGGCGGAGTTGAACTCACCCATACTGGAGGTGCATATTATTAGAGAGGTTTCACCAACAATCCGGGGGGAGGGGAAGGGGGGACTTGATTTCATCAGGACATACCGATTACTTCAATGAGAAGAGTTTGGTGCAAAAAAGGAGAAAATAATCATTTGGTCTGCTATTGTTACAAAGTAACAAAATAAGTCGTGTTTGTACGATCAAAATGCTAGAACGCTTTACAATGGTAACCTGAGAACCACACAAAATTCACCAAGACTCTGAGAGTGTGGGCTGTGAGTCCGTTAAGACATGTCGATTACATCAATGAGAAGAGATGGGTGCAAGGAAATAGAAAATATCATTTGGTCTGATGCTGTAACAAAATAAGCCGTGTACAAACCATCAAATTGCGAAAATGCTGTTGCGTAATAGCCTGAGAAAGAACCATACAAGTTTCATCAGTACTCCAGGAGAAGGGGCGGGGGGTGGGGGTGAAGGGAGGGGGGGTATGTGAATTTATTAACGCAAACGGACTACATAAATGAGAAAAGTTGAAAAGTTGTGTCTGTTGCAAGAAAGAAGAACATATCATATGGTTCTGTGTAGTTGAGAAATAATTCCTATTTAAACTATAAAAATGCTGGAATGGACTACGTGGCCGAGTGGTTGTGATGCTCGTCGCGTCATGAGTGTGTGCAAGCGAGCTCCACCACCAACTCTATGCGGCAGTCAAGAACAACGCCCTATGGAACGTCACAGCCAGACTATCCTCGAGATTGCAAGGAAATATGATCGACCAGTATTCTACGAAGTTCAAGAAGAAGAGGAAAAACGAACTGAATGCTAGAAGCACTGGAGTGAAAAAAGAGCACTGTTAGGACGGATAAAATGGAAAAAATGCTGGGAGGATGTTCAGTAACAAACAGGCAATCACGCAGCTATTAAAGATTTTCTTGAAGGGCTGTGCATCAATAGAGACATACTCAAGTCTAACAAATTCAACGGTTAATCCTTTCGGGACCTTGTGTACCATGAGTGGCTTCTCTACTTCTCGTCAAACTTTATGTAGCCACTCGATAGCTGAGAAAACTGCGGCTCTAATGGTATTTTTGGCTTTCGGAAATCTTTTTTCAATGAGCTATAGCAACGGAGAGAAAATCGCGTTTTTCTCTTCGGATTGTACAGTGTGATTTGCATCGTGCTCACATGGTCTTTTCATATTGCAAAGGTTTTGCACCAAAGTTTCAGCAGCCGTTCGATAGCTTAAGCGGTGGTGAATCTAAATATATACTTACTTCTTCAGTCGAATAGCGAATATAGGTTTTTTAAGCGTGGTGAAAACGATGAACAAAAACCGCGTTTTGCTCCCGGAGTGTTTTGCGTGCTCCGCTATCGTTTATGCCGGGCCACACAATAGAGTTTTCATAGTCGCTCAATGTTTCGAAAAATATAGATTTTAAAAACTAGGCTGGCTTTTTTGAATTATTTTTTAGTGTCCTGAGGCAAGGGAATTAAGTTTACATTTCACACTCGGAGTGAACATCTAGTCTCTTGAATTTCGCAGTGGGTGTTTTGGTGATTGTATAGTGAAATTCGTACTCTAAAGACATTTTATGATCAGAGAGACTGATATGTTACTATAGACCTTCTATAAAGGTCTTTTTTAGTAGAAAGGAAGTCTACGTGTTCTAAAAATTCCCACTCTTCAATACCAAGGTAACATCAGAAGGAAATAACACATCTCCATTTCTGCTTCTTGTTTTTTGAAGATATGCAATAAAGTAAAACTAAATCAATTTCTTCGATTTACGACTTTTCCAAGAAGCTTATCGTGTGACTTTTAGCACGCAGTGGACGAAGTTTTCATAAAGCCCACAATCATCAATTTGTAGAGTGCTTCTCTGGAGAAATTGCGTAAACCTCGCCCAAATTTTTCAAGCCTCCCACTGCTATTTTTGATCTTTTGTATGAAATATTTATTCGGCAAACAAAAAATTATACAATAACCATCGATCATTAGCAGTTCATCTTGAATATCAGTACCGGCTATCATTTACCCTCGTTTCATGGAATCTCGCTTGTTGCATTCGGCAAATTATGCGTTCTATAACATTAAACATCAAATCCTAAAATATAGTTCTCGGTCCGATTGCACCTCGTGCTTACTAGTACAGCTTTGTTTCGAGCATAAGCAGTAATTACACGTATTACCAATTTTCTGTAACATCCAATAAACGCCCACGACGTGGCAAAGTGACTTCGAGAATACGCGTGGGTGTCGACTGTGGAGCTACATGATCCTGTAAGTACTTGAGATAAACATCCATCTTAAAATCTTTGAACGAAACTTTTTTCACGCAGTCTTTGTAGATTTTTTACGCGTCCATCAGGCACATATGCGTCACGAGGTGGAAGAACAGGCCGATGTACCTAAACTGTTAAGCTAGATATCGCGAAGCAATATCGCAGCAAAATACGCTCACCGCTTGCATGTCTTCCTGATGTATGAGCAATAGGCAGCCATTTGCTCGGTGAAATCGACGAGCAACTTGTGCTTGTTGTAACTCTCCACGACCTCTTATTTCCTCGTCGTTGGATTGATTGTTGGACTGTGTGCGGCAGAAATCATCACTACATCTATCTTGTCATTCCGCTTGAGCACCATTGCGCCATTCTTATTGTGTACGGCCAATGCCTGCCCTTACTTAAGTGGGTACTGCATGAATTCATTAGGTAATCCTCGCCTATTCTTTCTGCACGTCCCGATGAAGTGCGTTTTCCTCTGCAGCAGATGCTCGTCATGTTCTGCACTAGTGTACCAATTGTCAGTTTAGAGGTGTCGTTTCTCATCTAGCAATCCTTCCTTAGGTCCATCACAATACTGTCTGCAACTCGTCCCGCGCGCTTTGAAGTTGTGCCTGCACCTGCGTATGGAATCGGATCATACGGTTATCCTCCTACACTGCACAGTTTGAATAGTTTCATCCCGTATGTGTGCCTCCTGCTGAACATTCTTCCCAGGTCTATATGCGACTTAGCAAATCCTATTGACAAATACTAGGAGCTTTTTGATTTTGTGTAGTCTATCCTTCCGATCCCAATTGAAGTTGTCGCCAAAATGCAAATCTTCTTACATACGGATCCAATTTCTCACAGTAACTTAGAAAATGGACATATTTATACTCCGTACAATTACATTACCTAAAATATGCAAGGGCTAGTATAGTTTGTAGCTGATGTAAAATCATAATTTGTGAGCTTGACACAGCAGCCAATCCAGCGGATTGTCAAAGTATCAGGCTTCGATTGTTAGGAAAGAATATATCTCAACACCCAGACTATAATTAAAACTTGGATTTGTTGAAACAATGGTAAAATGGATAGCCTGCTATACTTACTGATACTCCTCAATAAGATTGACCCTTCTTGCCCAAAAATCTTCTGTAATCCATATGTTTCCATCTTTCACGTGTGCATCATTATATGAATTACTAGAAATGAGCGAATCCCCGCTACAAAAACTTGGTTACGATAAGAATTATCGATGCCTAACATACTATTTAATTGTTTACCAACTTCCAGTCACTATTATAACTCTTAGGTGTTCTTTTTAATAAAACATATGAAAAGTGATCGATTTATATCATTATATTCTTTGTACAACATATTACAATTGACAGAATGCCAACATCAGTGTGATTCCGTAGTAAAAGAGAGCTTTTCTTCTCAGACAAAACATTATATTTGCACTAAAAGCATACGAGTGTGTAGAAAAAATCTTAAAATTTCGAAATATTTCGAAAAACCTTTGACTTTTATCCAAAACGATGAAAAAACCCTAATCAAATACCAAAAATAGGCGATTTACACTACGTGTGGCTATTACAACTGACGGTTTCGAAAGGGTTAATCAGTGTCTTAGTGACACTTGAGTAAATCTCAGTATTGTTTAACACCCATTTTCAACTTTTGAACGTCAACAGAACGTCTAATCTCACTAAAAGAGATGTTGCGCTCAAGGCCTGTACATTGGCACCAGACTGACCTCAGACTTGCCTGGGAGGATAAGCAGCATTGACTCAATACCGCGGGAAGCCACCGCGAGTCTTTGTAAAAGACAGATATGCATTCAATCACTTCAAACGACGTTAAAAATTGAAGAGCAATGCATGGAGCATTTTTCAGAGATTGATCAACGCTGAAAGCTTTATCCGTTTTAACGGCTAGCCAGTGTGTGAGCGATATTTCTGTAAGTCTTAGTATTGTTTGACACCCATTCTTACCTTTTGAAGGTCAGAGAAACGTCTATTTCTTCTCATATTTAGGGCTGTGTGATTTTCTTTATTCATTCACATCTGGTTGTTGCAACCTAGACTTACCCAAATATCACTCATCACACTAATTGAGCGTTAACTCGGTTAGAACAATCTGATAGCTTAATTCGCAGCAACAAGGTTTGATTTAGTTGCGACAATCAGACAGTCTTCAACATGGGTAGAGATAGACGTTTTTTGACTCTGAAAAGCTGAACATAAGTGTGAAAGAAAGCTAAGACTTTCCCGGATATCACCAACATGCTGGTGGACCGTTAAGTTCTGAAGGATGCACCATGTATTTGTCTTCAATTTTCAAATTCGTTTGAAGTAATTGAGTGCATACGTGGCTTTTACAATGACTCGCGGTCGCTTCCCGCTGTATCGAGTCAGTGCTGTTTGTCTTCCCAGACAAGTCTGAGACCAATCTGGTGCCATTTTACCGATCACAAAGGAATGCATGACTCGATGAGCCTTGAGCAGAGCATCGAACTATCGACGCTGAGTACGACGCAAAGCATCTCTAACCACTGCGTCAAATTCGCCATACGGTTGGCCGTTATACTGATTAAAGTAATCTTATTGCTTGAAGCGCAACAACGAGGTGTATGAATGCTCTTTCGGACTAAAATAAACGGCGCTTGAATCGTTAAAATACGAGAATATTGTTCACTAAGAAAAGGCGATACATGCAATGTTGCTCTCAAATACTGGAGGGGATTCAAATCAATGAAGTCTTCTTGAATACAGCGATCTGAACGACAGGGTACGAGAAAGTAGAATAAATGTTTGGTCCTCTTTTAGACTAAAATGAATGGTGTCTGTATCGTGTAAATACGAGAATACTGTTTGATAAAAAAAGGTGATTCATGCAATGTTGAGGGAGGACAAAGAGAAGTCACTACGTTTGGCTCATTAGATGGCCATTTCAAAATGGCTACGAAATATAAGCCACTAAAGTTAGGTTAATAAGGTCAATAAGGAGAGATAGGTCTCATAACATAAATAACGGAACAATGTTGTTTTAACCCAGGCGGGAAGATGTCTTTGAAATTACCCTTCAATAAATGAAGTAAGTGCCGCTACCAAAAGGTGTTTAACCCCTATGTGACGGTTATAGAAATCGAGGAGCCCAGCGCGAATTGCGCAGCAGTGCGCGATTTTCGATGTTTGATTAGCGTTTTTTCTCTATCTTGCAGTATTATTTGGGTTTCTTGTATTAATTAGATACAGCACAATTTTCTCTACTCGCTCACATACTTTCGGAGCATGTATAGGTTTTCTGTGTGAAGCAAAGCTCTAGCTTACTATGCAATCGTGATGTTTTTGGCATTCAATCAAATGTAATAAGTTGCGCAAAGAACATTACCGTATAAATCTTCGAATTTTGAGCAATTTTCAATACATACAGCACCGAAAAATCATCACAACTTTTATAAATCTAGAAACAATGGATAGTTAATCAATAATGACCATGTATTCTGCATGTAATATCAATTCATAGGTAACACTCAATAATTTATATTATTAGTGTACTACAAGAGATGAGATCTATGTAGAAATATAAAAGAGCATTTCATTCTGTCATTCTATGAGTTCTTGGTTGTTATATATCCATTTATCCATACTTGAGCATTATTCGGCGTCACAACCTTAGCCGCTGTGCATGCCACTTATTTGGTGTATTCTATGTGTTTCGTAGTTGATTGAACTCAAGGTAATTCCATTTGTATCTGTCAAGTTCAAAAAACTCGAAATAACTCCAATGTGATCACGTGCATGTGATTGTAGCCGTCCATCAGTAAACTACAGACCTGGTCGTCCTCTCCTTCCCAAGGGTATCCTCTTTCACGTTCATCGCTGGAATGCATAGACTATGCTGAGTACTACGAATCATTTATGGTCCGCATTTGCGTAGACGAGTCGAATACTTTTTTACATGGAAAAACTCTCTGCAATAAGCCACAGCCGTGTTTCGAAAAACTAGTCAGTAGCAAATATTTCTGGTCTGTTCGTTGTTGTCTTTCAACAATCACTTCCCCAAAAGTATCACTTTCTCCTCGATCATTGTTGAAAAAACTAGCACTACTGAAAATGAAACGTTAACAACTTCAAACACTAAAGTGTCAGTTAGTCAGTAATTGACTGTATGACCGCCTCTGCGAAACGAAAAACTACAAGTTTGCCGAAACGGTAGAGACGGCGATTGCATGAGATCTGGTATAATTAACCTAATCTCGTGCGAGGCATAATTACAATGGCGAAATGGGTAGATCGCTCAGCATCCGTGTAAAAGAACACCAAGTTGGATTACAATACTCTACGAAAATCTCCACTGGACGCGTATAGGAAACAAAAACATGCAGGAGTAAAGTTCGATGTCATATTCACGGTTTTTCGCACAGGAATCAGAAACATTTGCGTGTAAAACTTTGAAGCTTTTGGATACATATTAAAGGCCTAAAAATGAACGGAAAAGAGGAGCGTCTCGTAATCACACGCGACCTTGCACTATTCCTCAGCCTAATCTTCCCAGTTTGAGTCAGGCACAGCCTTATTTATACTTTGACACCAAGCGGCTTTTCTTCAGTAGATAATTGGAAGACCTAAAACATCTTAACGATGAGTGTTCTACAATGAAGTTTTTTACTATGCGATTCAAAATTTGTCTCCTAGATCTTCAGACGAGGTTGAGGAGGTTTCTGACTGAATGGATCGCACATAAATTCGCCCTTTCCAGGCTCTGAAGAAGGCGAGACGCCGAAACGTCAGCCACTATATTATATTATGTTGTGTTATTGTACTGTTGCGTGCACTACTGTACTTTGTCTTGTACTGCACTGGTGATACTCAATAAACACTATTGCTACCGCCTCGGAACAGCTTATCAAGACAAAACTACTGAGTTGACAACTTCCACTGTTTTTGTGAACTCCGTAAAATTAACGTGGTCGCATATTTGGTAAGGACAGGCTGAGGTTATGGACACGCAATGCGCTTTAACGGCGCCTGATGTACGAAAGCCGTTACGGACTGGATTTCTAAGGATGTCAAGTGCACCACAGAAAGACTACCGACCCGATGGTCCATTTCTCCACGAAACACCTTGAAGAACACCTATGGTGCTTAACGAATTCTCAAAGCAAGGAAAACCCACTTGGCTACTCTCGCACGGGATAGGGAGAAATGGGAGTAACACTGGTGTCTGCTTGAATCACCGAACGATCAACGAGACCACTGATACAGGTTATACAGGCTGTTTCGAGTTTTACGCTTGTAGATGAGAAAACGTTCAAACAGATGGCTGAAATTCAGGCACTTCTTTGAGAATGTGAAAAAAGTGAACTTCAGTTACGGTGCTGGATTTTCCGAGAATTTCGCGCTATTTCATCGAGAAAATGAGAATTTAACATGAAGGTATATTAAAAGTTGGTTTAATTTGAAATCATGAATAAATTTTATGGCATTGATTTTCCATATCGAAATGTATCTTCAACGTAGTGTCATATCATAGTCACAATGTAAAGCAATGCATGAAAAGAAAAAAGTGAGGTATGAAGATATCAAAAGGACAACAACAACGAAAACCAATGTTTTATCAACAGGCAAGACATGCGAATAGACATAACTTCTTCGCTTCGATTATTTAATGCGGGTGATAAGTTCGGCGAAAGTAAAACAAAACAAAGCACATAACTCGACTTACTCTATTTGATCGCTCTTAATCAATAACTAGAATTTCCCGCCTTTTATATAACTCATCTCCTTCTGAGCAACTAATTTATCACAGTTTTCATTCGCCGTCTAAGTGTTGACAGAACCATCCACAGCGTTAATAGAAACATCTTTATTACTAATTGTTCGGCATTCGACTTTATTTTGCCGACGTCTTGAAGCTCGTAATGCATTCCTGTGCTGCTTACCACCAGGATGAGCATTCCTAAAACATCAGTATGCTGAAATTTTCTCACAATTCTTTTCTAAATTCATATCATCTAACAAATTTCGTCGTTTCGACAACACTGGGTTTTGTCACTATGAATTTCACGAATTTCCTAATAAATATTCATTATTTTCAACCATTTGTGTATAGAGTTAAAACGAACTTAACTGGGACGTAATTGATCGCGTTACAAAACATTGACTTGATTTATAAAAAAACTTCGGTTAACTGGCATAAAATTGTGTCATTTTTCTTAGTCCCTTCGAACATACAGATTCTGTAGAAATATTAATCCCATATACCACTGAAATATCAGTCCAAAAGTGTTTCTCAACGGAAGGTAAAAAGATGCTTCAGGAAATTTCGTATCGTACTTATGAAACAATCATCATGACGGTCGTGACCGCACATCAACCTTAGCTGACGGTTGCAGTAGAACCACTCGACGTTGGTCATTTAGTAACACTCGCCATTTAGGATACATTCAAGAAGTTGAATGCTAGATGGAAAAATATAAAGACAAAGGATACAGCTCTCGGCGTTGGTGTACCCTTGAGAGACACTTCACGCAGTTATCTCGAATTTTTCAAACTCCTATGAGGCGATCGAACGCATATCTGGCCCTTACAGTGACTCGCGCTGGCCTCCCACTGTATTTAGTTAATGCTGCGTATGCTCGCAGACAAGTCTAGGACCTGTCTGATACCAATTTAATGACTTTGGAGGGATGGATGGCTTGGTGAGCCATGGGTACGAAATCGAACTATCGACTTGTGTGCCACACGATAGAAATATGTAACACGAAAGTGAGCATCTATCATTGAAACGTGACCAGTCTATTTCGCGTCCATACGTATTGATGTACAATTACTTTCCAAATTCTATCAAAATGACCATAACAAAACTTGAAATGTAGAATATATTAGAACGAGTCCCTTCAGCAGCTGCTGATGAACAACAAACACTCATAGTCTTCTTACAGCAACGTTCGAACACTGTTACACAGTAAACGCTGGAGGCATTGGATAAAGTATTATATGAAATCCGGCCGTAATTATCGCACTCATCGTATCTCTCGTCAACGACTTATCACTTCCTCAAACTGGTATGATGTTGAAATATCCATCCAGAAAAATGAGTGGTACAAAGAATCGACCTCAGGCGGAAGTTCAATCCGCTCTTCACCCTTTTCGTAAGCGTATGCTGCCACCACACTATCTAAGCCACCGCTTTGCGGCACTCTTTCTTCAATATGAACTATTGAAGCAGTCAGTGACCAACTCATGACGAATGGCATTAGACCCAATCAAGCTGAGAGGTTTTATGAATATAATGTACATTTCTTTGATTTCACGACTTCCTAGCATTGGTATAATGTTAGAATATTCATTTTAGAAGACTGAGTAGTACAGAAAATCGACCTCAAGTGAGAGTTGAACCCGCGTTCCACCCTTACCCAGGGCGCGTGCTGCCATTACACCACTACTCCCACTGCTTTCCAACCACTCTTTCATTGATATACAAATATGCGTATATGTAAAGCTATTTTTATGATTAAAAATGAGATAAGACGAGGGATTTTGATATGGCACTTAGATGGAATTTTGACCAAAATTCGTTCTCAGTGGCATCAAATCACTTCATAATGAATTTTATAATCACGTTGAATATATAACCAGATTCATTACAATATGAGGCGGAATATTGTCGATTCTAGGAATCCATTTTGCCGTATGAACTATCGAAGCTGTATTGGTTACAGGCGCCCCCAATGAGGGTGAAACGCGGGCTCAGCTCTCTCTTGAGGTCGATTTTTTATATCACTCAGTCTTGTTAGGTGAATATCACCTTATACTAAATACTGATAAAAACCATAAGATCACTGCGCGGTCAGTTATGACATCTTAGATTTGCCGTCAAACCAACTGAAGATTTTTTAACGCAGTATTATAGTATGAAACTCAAAATAATTGACCGTTCAGAGAGGTTTTCGCTCATTACATTTCATGGGACTTGAAATTACACAAACGTTGTAATGAACTATACCACAGGTTCGCAGTCATCATCCAAAAAAAAGGAAAAAAAAAAGAGATGAGGAAAGATGATAAATGCGTTGAGTAGGGATTTTGCAATTCAAAATGAAAAAAATTTCAAAAGAAATAAGACATATCGACCTGGAAACTTTAGATTTGTGTTTTTCAAATTTACCAGTTCATCGTTCCGGCTACTACGATATTACACACTTCACAGTGGCGTATCATATTAGCATCCACACTATTTTCGACATTATCCATCGGCTGAAATTATAAAATTCATAAACACGCAAAGCAATCTATGCGATTTCTTAATGAATCAGTAATCATCGCGGATGGATGGGAGCGCTCATAGGTGACGATCTACAACAAGCATCTATTTTACACTTATGGTCTTTTGAGCTGAAGAGATTGACATTTCGATTTGAAATCCAACAAAAAAGCCGACCAACGCCGGCTCTGCTGTCATTCTGTGAGCGAACCATCAGGTTATCCCGTGATTATTATTGAGAATTGAGAGAAATTATTATTAAGAAATATCGCCGGATTTTGTTTAATACTTTCTCCAATGCCTCCAGCGTTTACTGTGTAACAGTGTTCGAACGTTGCTGTAAAAGACTATGAGTGTTTGTTGTTCATCAGCAGCTGCTGAAGGGACTCGTTCTAATATATTCTACATTTCAAGTTTTGTTATGGTCATTTTGATAGAATTTGGAAAGTAATTGTACATTAATACGTATGGACGCGAAATAGACTGGTCACGTTTCAATGATAGATGCTCACTTTCGTGTTACATATTTCTATCGTGTGGCACACAAGTCGATAGTTCGATTTCGTACCCATGGCTCACCAAGCCATCCATCCCTCCAAAGTCATTAAATTGGTATCAGACAGGTCCTAGACTTGTCTGCGAGCATACGCAGCATTAACTAAATACAGTGGGAGGCCAGCGCGAGTTATTGTAAGGGCCAGATATGTGTTCGATCGCCTCATAGGAGTTTGAAAAATTCGAGATAACTGCGTGAAGTGTCTCTCAAGGGTTCACCAACGCCGAGAGCTGTATCCTTTGTCTTTATATTTTTCCATCTAGCATTCAACTTCTTGAATGTATCTCTAAATGGCGAGTGTTACTAAATGACCAACGTCGAGTGGTTCTACTGCAACCGTCAGCTAAGGTTGATGTGCGGTCACGACCGTCATGATGATTGTTTCATAAGTACGATACGAAATTTCCTGAAGCATCTTTTTACCTTCCGTTGAGAAACACTTTGGACTGATATTTCAGTGGTATATGGGATTAATATTTCTACAGAATCTATATGTTCGAAGGGACTAAGAAAAATGACACAATTTTATGCCAGTTAACCGAAGTTTTTTTATAAATCAAGTCAATGTTTTGTAACGCGATCAATTACGTCCCAGTTAAGTTCGTTTTAACTCTATACACAAATGGTTGAAAATAATGAATATTTATTAGGAAATTCGTGAAATTCATAGTGACAAAACCCAGTGTTGTCGAAACGACCAAATTTGTTAGATGATATGAATTTAGAAAAGAATTGTGAGAAAATTTCAGCATACTGATGTTTTAGGAATGCTCATCCTGGTGGTAAGCAGCACAGGAATGCATTACGAGCTTCAAGACGTCGGCAAAATAAAGTCGAATGCCGAACAATTAGTAATAAAGATGTTTCTATTAACGCTGTGGATGGTTCTGTCAACACTTAGACGGCGAATGAAAACTGTGATAAATTAGTTGCTCAGAAGGAGATGAGTTATATAAAAGGCGGGAAATTCTAGTTATTGATTAAGAGCGATCAAATAGAGTAAGTCGAGTTATGTGCTTTGTTTTGTTTTACTTTCGCCGAACTTATCACCCGCATTAAATAATCGAAGCGAAGAAGTTATGTCTATTCGCATTGTCTTGCCTGTTGATTAAACATTGGTTTTCGTTGTTGTTGTCCTTTTGATATCTTCATACCTCACTTTTTTCTTTTCATGCATTGCTTTACATTGTGACTATGATATGACACTACGTTGAAGATACATTTCGATATGGAAAATCAATGCCATAAAATTTATTCATGATTTCAAATTAAACCAACTTTTAATATACCTTCATGTTAAATTCTCATTTTCTCGATGAAATAGCGCGAAATTCTCGGAAAATCCAGCACCGTAACTGAAGTTCACTTTTTTCACATTCTCAAAGAAGTGCCTGAATTTCAGCCATCTGTTTGAACGTTTTCTCATCTACAAGCGTAAAACTCGAAACAGCCTGTATAACCTGTATCAGTGGTCTCGTTGATCGTTCGGTGATTCAAGCAGACACCAGTGTTACTCCCATTTCTCCCTATCCCGTGCGAGAGTAGCCAAGTGGGTTTTCCTTGCTTTGAGAATTCGTTAAGCACCATAGGTGTTCTTCAAGGTGTTTCGTGGAGAAATGGACCATCGGGTCGGTAGTCTTTCTGTGGTGCACTTGACATCCTTAGAAATCCAGTCCGTAACGGCTTTCGTACATCAGGCGCCGTTAAAGCGCATTGCGTGTCCATAACCTCAGCCTGTCTTTACCAAATATGCGACCACGTTAATTTTACGGAGTTCACAAAAACAGTGGAAGTTGTCAACTCAGTAGTTTTGTCTTGATAAGCTGTTCCGAGGCGGTAGCAATAGTGTTTATTGAGTATCACCAGTGCAGTACAAGACAAAGTACAGTAGTGCACGCAACAGTACAATAACACAACATAATATAATATAGTGGCTGACGTTTCGGCGTCTCGCCTTCTTCAGAGCCTGGAAAGGGCGAATTTATGTGCGATCCATTCAGTCAGAAACCTCCTCAACCTCGTCTGAAGATCTAGGAGACAAATTTTGAATCGCATAGTAAAAAACTTCATTGTAGAACACTCATCGTTAAGATGTTTTAGGTCTTCCAATTATCTACTGAAGAAAAGCCGCTTGGTGTCAAAGTATAAATAAGGCTGTGCCTGACTCAAACTGGGAAGATTAGGCTGAGGAATAGTGCAAGGTCGCGTGTGATTACGAGACGCTCCTCTTTTCCGTTCATTTTTAGGCCTTTAATATGTATCCAAAAAGCTTCAAAGTTTTACACGCAAATGTTTCTGATTCCTGTGCGAAAAACCGTGAATATGACATCGAACTTTACTCCTGCATGTTTTTGTTTCCTATACGCGTCCAGTGGAGATTTTCGTAGAGTATTGTAATCCAACTTGGTGTTCTTTTACACGGATGCTGAGCGATCTACCCATTTCGCCATTGTAATTATGCCTCGCACGAGATTAGGTTAATTATACCAGATCTCATGCAATCGCCGTCTCTACCGTTTCGGCAAACTTGTAGTTTTTCGTTTCGCAGAGGCGGTCATACAGTCAATTACTGACTAACTGACACTTTAGTGTTTGAAGTTGTTAACGTTTCATTTTCAGTAGTGCTAGTTTTTTCAACAATGATCGAGGAGAAAGTGATACTTTTGGGGAAGTGATTGTTGAAAGACAACAACGAACAGACCAGAAATATTTGCTACTGACTAGTTTTTCGAAACACGGCTGTGGCTTATTGCAGAGAGTTTTTCCATGTAAAAAAGTATTCGACTCGTCTACGCAAATGCGGACCATAAATGATTCGTAGTACTCAGCATAGTCTATGCATTCCAGCGATAAACGTGAAAGAGGATACCCTTGGGAAGGAGAGGACGACCAGGTCTGTAGTTTACTGATGGACGGCTACAATCACATGCACGTGATCACATTGGAGTTATTTCGAGTTTTTTGAACTTGACAGATACAAATGGAATTACCTTGAGTTCAATCAACTACGAAACACATAGAATACACCAAATAAGTGGCATGCACAGCGGCTAAGGTTGTGACGCCGAATAATGCTCAAGTATGGATAAATGGATATATAACAACCAAGAACTCATAGAATGACAGAATGAAATGCTCTTTTATATTTCTACATAGATCTCATCTCTTGTAGTACACTAATAATATAAATTATTGAGTGTTACCTATGAATTGATATTACATGCAGAATACATGGTCATTATTGATTAACTATCCATTGTTTCTAGATTTATAAAAGTTGTGATGATTTTTCGGTGCTGTATGTATTGAAAATTGCTCAAAATTCGAAGATTTATACGGTAATGTTCTTTGCGCAACTTATTACATTTGATTGAATGCCAAAAACATCACGATTGCATAGTAAGCTAGAGCTTTGCTTCACACAGAAAACCTATACATGCTCCGAAAGTATGTGAGCGAGTAGAGAAAATTGTGCTGTATCTAATTAATACAAGAAACCCAAATAATACTGCAAGATAGAGAAAAAACGCTAATCAAACATCGAAAATCGCGCACTGCTGCGCAATTCGCGCTGGGCTCCTCGATTTCTATAACCGTCACATAGGGGTTAAACACCTTTTGGTAGCGGCACTTACTTCATTTATTGAAGGGTAATTTCAAAGACATCTTCCCGCCTGGGTTAAAACAACATTGTTCCGTTATTTATGTTATGAGACCTATCTCTCCTTATTGACCTTATTAACCTAACTTTAGTGGCTTATATTTCGTAGCCATTTTGAAATGGCCATCTAATGAGCCAAACGTAGTGACTTCTCTTTGTCCTCCCTCAACATTGCATGAATCACCTTTTTTTATCAAACAGTATTCTCGTATTTACACGATACAGACACCATTCATTTTAGTCTAAAAGAGGACCAAACATTTATTCTACTTTCTCGTACCCTGTCGTTCAGATCGCTGTATTCAAGAAGACTTCATTGATTTGAATCCCCTCCAGTATTTGAGAGCAACATTGCATGTATCGCCTTTTCTTAGTGAACAATATTCTCGTATTTTAACGATTCAAGCGCCGTTTATTTTAGTCCGAAAGAGCATTCATACACCTCGTTGTTGCGCTTCAAGCAATAAGATTACTTTAATCAGTATAACGGCCAACCGTATGGCGAATTTGACGCAGTGGTTAGAGATGCTTTGCGTCGTACTCAGCGTCGATAGTTCGATGCTCTGCTCAAGGCTCATCGAGTCATGCATTCCTTTGTGATCGGTAAAATGGCACCAGATTGGTCTCAGACTTGTCTGGGAAGACAAACAGCACTGACTCGATACAGCGGGAAGCGACCGCGAGTCATTGTAAAAGCCACGTATGCACTCAATTACTTCAAACGAATTTGAAAATTGAAGACAAATACATGGTGCATCCTTCAGAACTTAACGGTCCACCAGCATGTTGGTGATATCCGGGAAAGTCTTAGCTTTCTTTCACACTTATGTTCAGCTTTTCAGAGTCAAAAAACGTCTATCTCTACCCATGTTGAAGACTGTCTGATTGTCGCAACTAAATCAAACCTTGTTGCTGCGAATTAAGCTATCAGATTGTTCTAACCGATTCAACGCTCAATTAGTGTGATGAGTGATATTTGGGTAAGTCTAGGTTGCAACAACCAGATGTGAATGAATAAAGAAAATCACACAGCCCTAAATATGAGAAGAAATAGACGTTTCTCTGACCTTCAAAAGGTAAGAATGGGTGTCAAACAATACTAAGACTTACAGAAATATCGCTCACACACTGGCTAGCCGTTAAAACGGATAAAGCTTTCAGCGTTGATCAATCTCTGAAAAATGCTCCATGCATTGCTCTTCAATTTTTAACGTCGTTTGAAGTGATTGAATGCATATCTGTCTTTTACAAAGACTCGCGGTGGCTTCCCGCGGTATTGAGTCAATGCTGCTTATCCTCCCAGGCAAGTCTGAGGTCAGTCTGGTGCCAATGTACAGGCCTTGAGCGCAACATCTCTTTTAGTGAGATTAGACGTTCTGTTGACGTTCAAAAGTTGAAAATGGGTGTTAAACAATACTGAGATTTACTCAAGTGTCACTAAGACACTGATTAACCCTTTCGAAACCGTCAGTTGTAATAGCCACACGTAGTGTAAATCGCCTATTTTTGGTATTTGATTAGGGTTTTTTCATCGTTTTGGATAAAAGTCAAAGGTTTTTCGAAATATTTCGAAATTTTAAGATTTTTTCTACACACTCGTATGCTTTTAGTGCAAATATAATGTTTTGTCTGAGAAGAAAAGCTCTCTTTTACTACGGAATCACACTGATGTTGGCATTCTGTCAATTGTAATATGTTGTACAAAGAATATAATGATATAAATCGATCACTTTTCGATATGTTTTATTAAAAGAACACCTAAGAGTTATAATAGTGACTGGAAGTTGGTAAACAATTAAATAGTATGTTAGGCATCGATAATTCTTATCGTAACCAAGTTTTTGTAGCGGGGATTCGCTCATTTCTAGTAATTCATATAATGATGCACACGTGGAAGATGGAAACATATGGATTACAGAAGATTTTTGGGCAAGAAGGGTCAATCTTATTGAGGAGTATCAGTAAGTATAGCAGGCTATCCATTTTACCATTGTTTCAACAAATCCAAGTTTTAATTATAGTCTGGGTGTTGAGATATATTCTTTCCTAACAATCGAAGCCTGATACTTTGACAATCCGCTGGATTGGCTGCTGTGTCAAGCTCACAAATTATGATTTTACATCAGCTACAAACTATACTAGCCCTTGCATATTTTAGGTAATGTAATTGTACGGCGTATAAATATGTCCATTTTCTAGGTTACTGTGAGAAATTGGATCCGTATGTAAGAAGATTTGCATTTTGGCGACAACTTCAATTGGGATCGGAAGGATAGACTACACAAATCAAAAAGCTCCTAGTATTTGTCAATAGGATTTGCTAAGTCGCATATAGACCTGGGAAGAATGTTCAGCAGGAGGCACACATACGGGATGAAACTATTCAAACTGTGCAGTGTAGGAGGATAACCGTATGATCCGATTCCATACGCAGGTGCAGGCACAACTTCAAAGCGCGCGGGACGAGTTGCAGACAGTATTGTGATGGACCTAAGGAAGGCTTGCTAGATGAGAAACGACACCTCTAAACTGACAATTGGTACACTAGTGCAGAACATGACGAGGATCTGCTGCAGAGGAAAACGCACTTCATCGGGACGTGCAGAAAGAATAGGCGAGGATTACCTAATGAATTCATGCAGTACCCACTTAAGTAAGGGCAGGCATTGGCCGTACACAATAAGAATGGCGCAATGGTGCTCAAGCGGAATGACAAGATAGATGTAGTGATGATTTCTGCCGCACACAGTCCAACAATCAATCCAACGACGAGGAAATAAGAGGTCGTGGAGAGTTACAACAAGCACAAGTTGCTCGTCGATTTCACCGAGCAAATGGCTGCCTATTGCTCATACATCAGGAAGACATGCAAGCGGTGAGCGTATTTTGCTGCGATATTGCTTCGCGATATCTAGCTTAACAGTTTAGGTACATCGGCCTGCTCTTCCACCTCGTCGCGCATATGTGCCTGATGGACGCGTAAAAATTCTACAAAGACTGCGTGAAAAAAGTTTCGTTCACAGATTCTAAGAAGGATGTTTATCCCTATTATCTCCTTGCATTCATGGTTGAGAATTTCACGAACCTTTCCTTCGAGTGCTTTATTAAGACCACGCTCAAATTTCATTAGATCCTTTCATTATTTTTTGAGCCAACATGTCATGTGGTCTGGTAAGGGCTCTTGTACAGCCCGAGACGCGTGTTTCGTCCTTACAGATTCATCAGCCGAGCAGAGCCCGTCGTTGTCGATCTTTTTATAGTTAGTTCTCTCGGGAACGTTACACTCCCTATAAAGAGTTGTCGACGACGTAACGTTTTACACTCTATGTCAGGCGAAATTTTCACCTAACACAGAGTGTTTTCGCATTCGATTGCTAGCTGGCTGGTATTTTTATCATATTATACCTTTCCTTCGAGTGCTTTATTAAGACCACGCTCAAATTTCAATAGATCCTTTCATTATTATTTGAGCCAACATGTCATGTGGTCTGGTAAGGGCTCTTGTATAGCCCGAGACACGCGTTTCGTCCTTACAGACTGGTAAAAATTTCGCCTGACATAGAGTGTAAAACGTACGTCGTCGACAATCTTTATAGGGACTATAACGCTCCCGAGAGAACTGACCATATAAAGAGATCGACAGACGACGGGTTTGCCCGGCTGATGAGTCTGTAAGGACGAAACACGTGTCTCGGGCTGTACAAGAGCCCTTACCAGACCACATGACATGTCGGCTCAAATAATAATGAAAGGATCTATTGAGATTTCACGAACGTCGTCGAATACGTGTTCAGGCACGTTTTCTTGCAATCTTGAGGATAGCCAGGCTGGCGCGTCCCGTATAGCTTTCGTTATCGATTGTTGGAGAGTGTTGGACGGCTGTGCGATTAAACGGCATCGAGTCCCACCGAGCATCACACCCACTCGGCCACGGCGCCCCTGAAACTGCCTTGGTCGTATTTATATGAAGGAATTACTACACCATCTGATGATTTCTCTTTTTTATTCTTCTTTCTTTCGCTTTTTTGTTTATTTTTTATTCCTCATTTTTTCGCTTTTGTTTCTTTTTTTGTCTTATTTCTGATTAGGATTGAGCATGATTTCGATTTCTGACACTGTTGAGGATTTTTGGGCGCTATTCAATTATATGCAAGCTTTTTTTGGTTGTTTTATGTTATCCGGAGCAATGAAAAGCCACAATCCTTTTCACTCTGCATGAGCTTTTCGTAAGAGTGTTATAATCATTCGAAAGCCTAAATCTTTAGCTCCTGCACTACGTGTTCCTTTTTGTGAAACCCTTTTGTAACGCTGTAGCATTTAAAAATATAGTTTTGCATCGCCAGCGCATTTTTGCTGTCACTTCGCTCGGGGCACGAAAATCATATGAATTTGTAGAGGAAATCTTCTTGTATCAGAGTCATACGTTTTATCCGAGGTTTATTTGAAAGCGCTGAAGGAACCTCAAATTAACTAACAAAAATCGCACGTCAAATGTGAGTCGCGCCATCATGATGGATTGATCGCCGCATGGAATCTACGGCCAGCATCGCTCCCGCCTGCCTACCCCCAGTTCACACTTTAGTGAAAAAGCAATGCCCGCGTGGGTAAAATTCAATCTTGTTCTCCCTGCTACACTGTAACACTGAAGTGATTTTTTCAAATAATAGTCTTAGCGCTAAAATGGTTGAAGCATGCGCTATCGAATGATTTCTCATAATTACGAGAAACACTTCCGCACGTGAGAGAAATTTGCGTGTGTGAAACACAAATGTTTTCTCTCTGCTACAACTTTATAAAAGTGTGTTTTCAAAAAATGAGCACGTAGCACACTAGCCAGAGATTTAAGCTTCCAAATGATCACTGACTCTCTTATGAAAAAATTCTTGTCTGGCGAAAAAAGGGTCGTTTCTTCGTTTGACCTCGGACAACAGAAAAAGAACCCCATTTTTTCTACTTGTACTACATATCCGGTAATCTTGAAAAAGTAAATTGCTTGAGTTTTCAAGTATTTGATTGACGCAGCGATTGTTGAATTTTTGCAGTGTTTTCTGTGCCACTACATATGCGAAAAAATCGTTGAAAGCACTGTGCAGTTTTATTATCTTAGAATAAAATCCCACTAGTTTTCTGAAGGTTTTAGAAGTTATCTTTTTTTCTCTGTGGCCTCTCGACTTCAGTAGAGTCTTTTTGTTCCTTTTCTTGTTTCTATTTTTATGAAATTTCTGACGATTTCTGTGCAGTGCTTTTATGAGTGAGCGAATCGTATATTGTTCGTTCTTCGAAACATAGTAGCTGTCTCATGAACTGTCGATTTTTTCACAGGAAGAAGAACAATGCCTTCGCGATGTTAGCCTGGGGTTTTTCCAGCGAAGACGGAAGAAGAGAAGGAAGGCAGAGGTTGGTAGATTTTCATCGAAATCGATGGCTGGTAGACTCGTCACCTTGGCTCTCCTCTTCTTCGTCTTTGTTGGAAGCTTTGAGGCTGAATGCTCAGCTATTGATTTCGATGATGGGATACCAACCTCGGCTTCTTTTCCTCTCTTAGTGCTCGCTGAGAACGAAAGCCCCAGGGGTCAATTAGCGATTATTATGCAGATATTTGATCCTCGCCTTCCTTCCGAGGGGAACTTAGCCCCCTACCTCTCCTGAGTACACCAATCCCCTTCCTCTCTTCTCTTCGTCCTCGTTGAAGACTAAAACCCTGATGAATCAGCCATTGATTTCGATGAGGGGATATTTACCTCGGTATGCTTGCCATTGATTTGAATGAAGTGATACGAACTTCGTCTTCCTTCCCTTCCTTCTTTCTTTCGTTACAAACCGAAGGTGTGAATGGTCAACCATCGATTTCAATGACGAGATACCAACCTAGCCTTCTTTTCCTTCATCTTTGCTGAGGCCCATCCTGAATGGTCCGTCACTGATCTAATGAAGTAAAACCAATCTTGTCCTTTTTTTCCTTAGTTTTCGTTGAACACGAGACGCCTGAGGGGTGAGTCATCGACTTCGACGAAGGGATACTAACATCGTCTTACTTGTCTTCTTTTGTCTTTGTTGAAAACCAAGGACCTGAAGGTTCAACCAGCAATTTTCATGAAGATGTATCATTCTCTTCTTCTTTTCCTCTCTTTGTCCTCGTTGAGATCCAGAGGGATGAGGGCTAGGCCAACGACTTTTATGGATATATAAAGGCCTAAGAGAACTGAGTATTGAGCAAGAATTCGACCTCAGACGGGAGTTGAACCCGCGTTTCATCCGAGCCGGGGGCACGTGCTACCACTACATCACAGAAGCCACCACTTAATCACACTCCGGTTAACGATTGATGGCTGATAGCAATGATAGTGAGATATTGAAGAATGAGTGGTGAGTAAACAGAATCCTCTGTGGTGTAGTGGTAGTGTGCGCCCCGGTATGGGTGAAACGCGGGTTGAACTCTTGGCAGAGGTTGGATTTTTGCTCACCACTCAATTCTGTTTCGTATATTCAAAACATCATAACACTGCGAAAAGAGCAATTAAAATATGAGGAATTTTGAATGTAATAAAACCTTGTGCAGAAGTTTTTCTTTCTGCTAAAGAGGACAGTTCGTGAAATCGCTTACATATTCAGTGCCACCTTGACGTTTTAGTTAGAAATTGAGTCTTTCCAGCTAACAGCCTGCAGTGTTTCAGGTACTGGTGGTTGTCCATTCATCCACCAGTCGTTGTTCCATCAGTTCATGTTACCTCGGATATGGTGTCTCCGAGTCGAACACAGTTATTGTTTGGTAATTTATGCACTGTCGGTTTATTATTCCTCTACATAAATGCTCGTTTAGATAGTGAGAAAACAAGACACGCAGCACAAAATACGAATTTCGCTAATGTGGAGCCGAGCTCGAATCTTATTGTGTTCTACAATCGGGTAAGTATTGAGGCGTTTCTTGGTACAGATCCTTTATCTCAATCCATTTTTCAAATCTAGTGACAAGGCCTCCTTCGCATTTTCCTCGGACTTTTGGTAGTCATTCGATAGCTTAAATCTCGATGATTCCAAAACTATGCTTTATCCTTAGAAAAATATTTTTAATGCGCTGCAGCAGCGTAAATAAAATTGAGTTTCACATTTGGCGTGCATTATGGCTTGTAAATTCGTAAAATATTTGAGATATTTTTCTCCGTTCCGGGATATTCTTCAGTTTTCCGTCCTTGAATTGGATACGAACTTTGTTTCATTGTTCTATTAGCTTAGACTTTTTTTTCATTCTATATTGCCAATTGAATTGGTTATTAAGCTTAAGCCTAAGTTTTTTTTTCGCTCTTCCAGCGCTCGACGAAGATCCTCTAAAGAACTAAAGTTAGCTTCTAAATCATCGAATTTATGCTATCAAATAACTTCTACAAGTCTCTTAACCCTTTGCGCACCTTGGGACACGCCGTCAGCCTTGGCGTCCTGCGTGGCATCAGGGATTGCGACGTTCCCTCGTCGTGCGGAAAGGGCTTGAAAGACCATTCACAAATTCTCAGCCGAGCAAAACTGCGCGCCGAGAGTGAAACTCAATCGTAGTTTTGCTGTTGCAGCGCACTAAAACGGCCTTCTCAGGAAACAAGCACAGTTTCGAATTCGCCGAGATTTGTGCTATCGAGTGAATACTAAAGTCTGAAAAAATGGGAAAGGTCTTGTCCCCAAAGGATTGAAAATTGGCTTGCGACAAAGGAAAAGTATCGATTTGTTTCAAGACTGCACTCTGGATTTGAATCCTTTCTCAACATTTCTAGTATTCTTCAGATACCGAAGACTGGTTCTACCACATTGACAAATGCTGTTGCCTATGATTTGTTCAAGATTAATGGCTTCAATGTTATACACTTAAATATGACAAAAAATAAGCAGGTAATAACGTTTTCTCATCGCTTTCAGTTGTTAAAACTGCATAAGAAATACAGTTGTTTGAGGTGATGAGTCTTACTGATCGGAGCCAATTCGTTAACAATATCACTTCGTGGTCCGAACGAAAGCCGACATTTTATCATGGTCATGTTGCTTTCATCGATTTCGAACGGTGGGATATCCGATTTGAATCCAGATCACTTACGTCGAAATCGACGGTCACTTATCAGAAATCATTGTTTTTTGACTGTTCGGCATTCAAAGTCCAGTTTATATCAACATTTTACGAGAGCCTCTTAATGTCTGCTATTTCCACTATCATTCTCTTCGTTTCGGTGATAATTTTCGTATCGGATTGAAACGAAGTAGAACGGAAGATAATGAGGTGGAGTTAGTTGAGTCTCTGTTGATATAGACATCCAATGTATAGCGCGTGAGTATCGCAGTGATTAGAGATGCCCTGCAACTCGCATGTGGTCGATTAGTCGATGGTCTATGGTTCGATCTCTCGCCCTAGGCCCACCAAGCTTTCCATCCTTCCGGTGTTAGTGGATTAGTAACAGATATGTCTACGAGGCTAGCAGTGACTTAACACTTTGAGGACCAGCGTTGGTAGGCAAGCGGCGTCGCGCCGTCGCTTCCACGACAGTTGCAGGAAGTGACATCTGCATGTCTGTCTAGCTGTCTGCCTGCCTTCCCGCGAGACGCGACGCCGCCGCAAAGCGTCCTCTTTATTTGTAAAACGTAGTATGAAGATTGATTCAGAAACCAAGCTTAGTATGAAAATCAGCATTTTTCAAGCTATCGAATGGCGACAAGAACATCGATTGAAAAATGTTATATCTCAGCTGAAAACATGTTTCCTTTCATGGCGATGTGGTTTTGTCGTTGAAACCTAAGAAATATAGACATGTAGATGTTCTTTTTACCAAAATTATCTCTCTGTCGGCCTTTTCAATGGAACTTCCATCGCTTCATGACCATATGGTTCCCTCAGAACCTGGGTTCGTCTCCTCGCCTCCATCGTCCCAAGGTCTTCAAATACGCAGGCAGACAGATTCTCCATCTCTGGCTGTCTGCACTTGCTTTCCCACGTAGCGCCACGCCGTCGTTACATTTGCGTAATGTGATTTGACGTCATGCGGCACGATACGAAACGTACCGTTCGCTTCTTGAAGTGGTGATACATCGGCAGGTCACCACGAGTCATTGTAAAGGCTAAATATGCATTCGTCGACTTCGAACGGAGCTACGTATGGAGTCGAATGCATGGCGCATCCTCCAGGGACTGATCAAAGCCAAATACCTTATTCATTATTCTTTATAGACATACAGTTACAATGTTGTGTTTCAGGAGGTGGTCATGGCTGTGACATGAAACAAATGTGGCTTTCAAATTCCTTACTTTTGTGGACATCACCACTTCTGCACGTGAGTATGGTGTCATATCTATATGTTATAGCAAGTTTTTTTTTCACTTCTTTCGTAAGAGTTCATAGTATCGTTGAGTGTTTCAGTATCATTTCTGTGATAAGCGGATGTAAAGTTCTTAATGATAGTACTTACATGCAACAATACAACAGTAGTAATACAATACGTTTCGGCGATTTCGTCTCATAGAGAGTCTGGAAAGGTCAAATGGCTTCGCTATCTGTTAAGTGAAAAACGTTCATAAATGCCGCAGAAAACCGTAATAAGCAAGTTTTTGGAACGCATAGTGAAAAGCTCCTTTTCAGAACACTTGTCGTCTATATCAGAATAATTTTTCTTAATCCAGTATGTCGTGTGGTCTTTCATGGGCAACTTATAGAGCCTGACACAAGTGTGTCGGTTTTGACAGCCTCATCAGTCGAGCAGTATCCTTCGTCATAGCCAATCCTCTCGAAGGCCCCTACACCTCGTAGGGCGAATGTGCGACGACAAGCAATTTAACGTGCCGTCTAATGAAATAAATTACTAGATCAGCAGTGTTTACACTCGATTGCTCTTGACTGGTCTTCTGAAAAATCATACCGTTCGTTTTGAGTGTTCTTTTAGAACAACGCTCAAAATACAATATATATGATAATTACTTTCGAGCCAACATGTCGTGTGGTCTTTTATGGGTGACATATGGAGTCCGGTACACGTGCTTCGGCCTTGAGAGCCTCATCAGTTGGGTAGTACACTCCGTCTTAGCCAATCCTCTCGAGAGCCTTTGCATCCTTTCTATAGGTTGGCCATCAGAGACTGCATGACATGTTGGATATTGTATTTTGAGCGTGGTATTAAAAGAACACACGGAACGAACTCGTCGTCTAGTTTCTAAGCCTGCCGGTTACTGACTGGAGACGAGCTGGTCAGGGTTGCATTGAATAGCAATCGAGGTAATTATGCTAGCAAGAATTCCTGATACAGGACTCCGAACGGCTTGTCTTCAAACAGCAATTGGAAGACATAAGAACAACTAAACGGTGATTGTTTCAAAAAGGAGCTTTCCACTTTACGATTCTAAACACTTTTTTATCATATCTTCCTTCCTGTGTAATGGAAATATCTGACGGATTAGATTCCAAATCAGTTTGGCCTTTCCAGACTCTGAAAAAGACGAAGTCGTCAAAGCATTAGCCATTGTATTGTTATTGTAATGCATCATAGTAGGCAATACTTACTTTTTTTATCAGCCTCGCATCTGCCTAGTAGGTCATGGGAATTATTACGTGAATTTTTGAATACCATCGCAGACGTTCGTGTTTTTTTCGACTATTTTCTTCACCTTTTTTCCTTTCATCATCATTAATATTTACCTTTCAGAGTTGTTGATGGCAGACTTGCATTAGATAAGCGAAAAAGATCTGATTGATAATATTTGATAGCTGGTGTCAGCGCGCAGATATGAGATTTCATTGCTCTCTTAGATCGGCTCCTACCACGTTTCTTAACGGTGCGCTTATGCACTTCGATAGTCTTAGTGGTAAGTTCATTTGTTGAGTTTGAACAATTCTAAGGATTGCGAGAAATGCGAGAAAGAGCGTGGAAATTATTCTTTGATTAAGTGCAGTAGGTTTTTATAGCTTTCTTCTCTCTCATTGTTTTTATATTTCCAGAGAGCCTCGCTCATTTGCGTAACACAAAGCGAAAATATCCTCCAAGCGATCATACTTTATCCACTGTACGAAGAAATGAGGCGTATCAGTTAGAGAGAGAGATTTTACGAATTTGCGAAGGAGGAGTTCAAAACGATTTTCAAGTGAGTTTGTTATAGTTGATTTCATCACAGTGTACTCTTAGATATCAATAATCAATTATTAACAAAAGACTTTAATGGGGCCAAAAATGCTATCGATGTCCTTCGCTTAACACTACAATTTCACTACGAAAAAATCGGACCGGAGCGACCAATGTTTGATTTAAACCGTTCGTGATGATCTTTTTTTCTACCATTGAGCAAATTTTGGGGATGCTTCTATATCAACTTGCTGTGATTTAATACATTTGCGAACAGCCGTATCAAATTTGATACCACGCTTTCCAGCAATTCATTTACTCCATAAGTGGTTGGGTAGAGCAATGATGGAGAAGCTCGTTTATCGCGGGCACTGTATTCGTCACTGATACTCGGGCTCACTAAGCCTCTCGACCCTCCACGGTCGGGACAATGGCATCAAACTTTTCTGAAATTAGTTCACTAATTGCAGCACGAGTCGTAACGTTCTAGCCTTAATATCCCAGCACTCTAGGGAGAATCGCTTCGACCAGTATCCAACGACATTCGTAAAGACGACAGTTCTCAGGCAGCAGGCGAACCTACCGTGGAAATTTTGAAGACCGTGGATGATGAATATAAAGAAACAGAACGAATGCAAGCTGGAGGCATCCACCTAGTAGATATAGAGACCGGTCGTATAAAGAGAATTTTTCATTTCTCGAAGCTTTTTTTTCACCTTAGTGTCTTTGCTCTTCCGATAACTTCTTCGACATAGGTGCTGGGTCACTTGTACCTTTTAAAATCTGTTCTCTTCATCTGGTAATCTAAAAGGGTTACTTTTTGGGATGAATTATTTTTGCGACGCGAAACTATTGATGTCAGAGATAGTATCATGCAGCATGCGGACGGTGTCCGGAGGTGATAGGCCACTGAGAGAGCCTTTTGGAGTGACTGTGGGTCACAGAATAAGCGTCGATTTAGCTGTACAACTGCTTCGGACATTCATGAATTACTGTTACTTTGACATATATTTCGCAGTCTATATCTAAATTTATGAATCCTTGAATAAATATATATTTTGTTTGCAATATAGCGATATCAAATAAAAAATAACAATAATATTAATAATGGCTTAGAATTCTTGTCTACACTCTAAATCATTGGGGCTCATGTGGAGGCATCCATACATACCCGAATGCGGTTGAAGCTCGACATTTAGAGCCTCCACCAGAAATCGCTTTAAGGCTGAATCAACTGGGACATAATGTAGTGATGAGTGAGAAAAAAATGCGAGAAAACGAGAAGCCGACGGAGAAAGATGAATTGACGACAAGACTTCTTGTCATTTAACCGCCTATTAGCGGTGGTATAATGTCACATATATACTCAATGATGTTGACTGGTGTACAAAACTTTGACGTCAGCGAGACTCAAACCGCGTTTCACCCTTTCCGCCGGTGCACACTTTAACCATTGGACCAGCAACGCTCGTTTTGCTACTGGATGCGTTGTAGTGTTGAAAAAATGGTGGCAGAATCAGCGTTGATATTCCAACTGGCCAAAGTACGCTTCACCTGAAAGCATGAAGTGCGAGTAAAGTTTTGCTTATCACCCAACATCATTGAGTAGAAATGACAATACTTTTAACATCAACAGGAAACGGGCGTCTTATATACTCGTATCGTCCAGAATTTTGCACAGAGGTCTTATAGCATTGGCTTTCGTCTCTCTTCTAAAAGCTAGACCAATTTAGATGAATAGATGAAAGCCGATTATTGAGGCTGCTAATTTTGAATCTATTATTCGACCTTTACCAAGAATTTGTACCATCTCGAAAAAAGTTGTATCTTTTGAAAACATCAGCTCATAGCGAACTTTATTTATGAAATAATGATTCAAATCTAGAGATCTTTGCCAACTGTATGTGCTCTTTTTATTCTTTACGAAGCAAACTGAATTATTTCTAAAGAATTTATCCTTGAGCAAG
This sequence comes from Parelaphostrongylus tenuis, assembly GCA_019055375.1. NCBI lineage: Eukaryota > Metazoa > Nematoda > Chromadorea > Rhabditida > Metastrongylidae > Parelaphostrongylus > Parelaphostrongylus tenuis. The sequence goes on from JAHQIW010001233.1 coordinate 43,843, forward strand.
CTTATAGGAAACTTACCACTTTTATTTGTAGAGTTGAGTTAAAGTTCTTTTTTTTACAATTGTACTCTGCTAGAAACTTTGTAACTCTTATAGTTACCGAAACATATTACGAATTGTTAGAAGACCCGCCATAGCTCCTTATGTTGTGCACATAATGTTAAATCTCTGACCAGTAATTTACCATTTTTTCATTTGTAGCTGTTCCTATGGGTCGCGTTTGCCGTGTGATGTGAATGGATATAAGGGATGCCGAATTTGAACATGTTGTAGAATCCTTTCTTTTTGTGATAGCAGTGGGTTCGGCAGGTGAACTACAACACAGTGTAGATATAGTAACAATATTATGCCTCTAGATGTACAAAGCAAAACCGCCCTATAATTCTGAGATGTTTTCAGCCTCATAAGTGCTTCAATTGTCTAAAATTTACCACTCATTGTTGAAAAAAATCAGTACTGCCGCATTTTAGTTACTGACAAGTTTTACTATATTTTTGCAGCACCCGTGATCAGTGTTAGTTTGGAAAGTGTTCGAGCCTAATGTGATAATCTTCCTATTTCCTTCGTAACCTTTTATTATATATTTACAGCCAATCTTGTCCTCATAGTGATCTGCTATTTGTATAGTTGCTCGTATTGTTCATAACTGGTAGTCACTGGTTGTTTTGTTTTATTTGATCACTACATTGGCAGAAATTGTATTGCTATGCACTTTTAGTTCGTCTGTGGATAGGTGTACAAATTGTGCATTACTTTTACATCTTTATTCCACTATCTGTGAAGTGCACGTTCCTATTGAGGTCTATCTAACTCACACGTTTGACAGATATTTTCTCTTTGGAAAAGTTAGATCATACAAAATTCTGAATTTTTGAAGGCAGTATGAGCAACTGTTAGAAACAGAAACTGAAAAACAAGACACCTTCAAATGGTTCATTAAATATTGAGAAGTACACTAATAATAAACCGTGCCTCTTTTGTTTTCTGTCGTTGAACCACCGTGGAAGATTCTCGACACTCTTTCCTCGATTTACTGTCCGATCACATGGCTCTTTACCTGAAAAAATTATTTCCGTTCAGTTTAATCTACGTAGGCTTCTAATTATTTCTTGCTGTTCATCATTTGTATTATTTATTCATCTAGTTTAACTACCTTCAATCATCTTTTCTCGGTTTTGGGCCGTTTAGCAAGTGCCGTATGATTGCTAGATGATGCACTTGTAGTTTTAAAGAATTCCTGTTAATCTAATGCTTTCTAAATAAAGTAGATCAGGAATAAAGATTTCTATTTTGTTGAAAATACTGAGCAGCTCACAAGAGCAATTTTCTGGTGAAAATTTGGGCTGGCAAAAGCGTTCATTACCTTTCTTCGGGCAGCACAGTGTTGTGAGAGGGTTGGCACCGAAATGACAGTAGTGTCCACGAGGACAACTGTACTTTTTGTTCTCAAGTACAAAGAACTTGATCAGAATCGGTCCCAATGAGCGGTTCTCCGGTACATGGATTCAATTCTAAAACTATGCCTCGTGATTAAATTTTTTGATTCGTAGAGGTTTGATCCTCACATTGGCGTATGCTGCATCGTTTTCGTATGCAGAGTTTTGAGATGTTTTTTTCGTATTCTCTTCAATGCTTCTTTCTTTGAGATGTTCACTAATGTGGTAGTATAATACGTCAACTATTCCTGGAATCTGTAGAGCTACCGAACTGTAAACGCATAAATATTCAAGCATAGAGAATGATTATATGGTTCACCTTAATTTACATGAATTGATTTCATCACACCATGCTAAGCGACATTTCACTGTGTGAATTGTATTGATTTTTGTTGTAACCTCAACTTGATTTTCGCAAATTTCCACTTCTGTCTATAATTCTTCATTGAAAGAACATTTCACTGAAGACCATTAGGCTGATGGCGACGTATAAACGTTTTTCAACTTTGACCACTCATTACTTCTTCAAGTTGGTAGAACTGTCAAACAGTTTTTAAGATTAGATCACCCTATCGTTTAAGTGCTATAGAATCATTTGCATTTATGAAAAAACGCCTGATTAATATTCAGCGATGCTTTGCTTCCGAAGGAGAGGCTGTACAGGACGATTTTGCATTCAGAATCTAAAGTAGCAAGATTACTCATCACGAAATAAGGTAACCCTAGGACATTGTTTGGCGTCAACGATATCAAGATTTCTTGAAAACCGATGCAAAGCAGTCATATTTGGTATGCATATTACAAGGAACTTTGATAAAGAACGGCTCAACGATAACAAAACATGCAGACCTCCCTCTTTTCCCTGTGTTATTCATTCTCAAAACAAGAAAACTCTCCAGTAACATTTTGATAGTCATCATAAATATTTTAATACCTTATCAACTATTGTATTTTAGTAATTTCCTTCAACAATAGTCCGTTTTGCAATACTATCTAAGCAGCAATTATATCAAGTACTATAGAATCCATTCACATGAAAAGAAAGATCACATTGATCCAATATTTCCTAATTAGTGAGGCAAATCCTTATGGTAAATAAGCGGGAACAGAATTTAGTGGTTTTATTGGCATTTATTCCGTCAGGCATCTTAGTGAGTATTGTGTGGTCATGCTTCATGAATCATTCGATGAGCGAATCATTTCCATTAAAAGTGGTGTGATTTTATTGCGCATGAAAACTTTTCAGTTCCAAATTCCTGCTAATGTCATGAACGTATAAATGTAGAAGACGGTTTTGTTTAATCGCATAAGACGGGTATATAAAGTGTAAGCGGGACCCTTGATGAAAGTTATGAACTACGATTGCGATGTGGAAGAGGTTTCGAATTTGTGCCAGAAAAGCTAATGAGATCCAAACAAAGCCAAGACTATGAATATCTTTGGCAATCTAATAATAAGAGAAACTGTTGGAATGGATCTTTCTGTCACAAATGTATCCTCAATATCTAATGCCTCTGCATCTTTGAGATTTTCCGAAGTTCCGTCGAATAGAAATCATTCAAGATTTATATAAAAGCCAAGTTAGTGTTGCTTCGCTTAGAGCGGAAAACCGGCGTCTTGTGATCTCCGCACCTTAAATTGTATGCCTAGGAACTATTTTGTAGTAGAATCAACAAAATTTATAAAAGACTTTGGACTCCGTGTTGCTCCATTAACGGAGACAGGGATTATCGTCAACATTATAGTGTAATCTGTTTACTGAACGTTTGCTTTGAAGTTACTCTGTGAAGTTGTAGTGCAGAGTTCCCAACGACCATTGAGAGCCAAATTCATGGAGCCTTTTCAAACCTTGTAAAAAACCTTCCTTTTTTCCCTGTCGCATGCGCTAAGTTTCCAAGAGGAATTCTGACCATAGTTGATAGTGTTTCTAATACGCGTTCGCCCCGAGGAATTCAGTCGGTATCGATTCTTCCATCGGTTGTTGTTGAAACAAAGATTTCTCAAGCCTATCCTTTCCTTCTGCTCAACTCTTGCGTTGAGCTATTCATCATGTTGACTTCCCAACTTATGTAGACGTAAGTGGAGCATTCGAAAATGTTAATTCCATTAATCATGAGGTGGGGGGGGGGGGGCATTTGAAACTGTTATACTTCTCATGGACATCGTTTTCGTTGAATTTAGTCTGAGATCAATCTTTCCTCAATCGTTGTGAAAAGCAGTCAACGTACGTTCCATCAATCTGAACACCAAGCGTTATGAGCGATGTCATCAGCAAGACGAGGGTAGTGTAATTGTTGCATTGATTTCCATGCTGGAAATGGTATCAGCTTGCTTAACTTTTCTTTTCTTTCATCGATAATCATATCGCTTCAGAATGGTGATGTCTTGGCTATGAAATCCGTTACAGGATGATAATTTACTACTACATCTTTATATAGCTCACAAAGAATTTCTATATAACGGGCAGGGACTCCCTGGTTGCCTAGAGCTTCTGTGACTGCTTCACTGCCAACTAAATCAAGGGCCTTCTTCAGCTCGATGAACGCGGGACAGAACGCTCTTTTCAACTTTCACAGAAATCCAGTAAATTTTGCTGTGGTGTGAATTTGCTCTTTGCCTGTTCGCATGACTGTCCTTCGTCTTTTGTTCTATCAATCCGGTTTAAAGTGACTCGTACGAAGAGTTTTTAGACGACTAACAACAAGATTGCTAGATAGTTGTCTATATCGCAAAGATTCTCCAGAATTGAACAATATTACGGTCTTAGTTTTTCGTTCACTAAAATTTTTACACACTGACAAGTAACGAATGAGCCTGACCTGTGTGCTGATGCGAACTACTGGGAGGTTCTTCAGGTGTTCAGGTTTTATCCTGTCAGGACCAGGAGTTGTGTTCGATTCTTCACCATCGACATGACTGCCTGGCTTTGAAAGGGAGAACTAATGGGCGATAATTCTTTCTTCCGTTATTCCACATAGACGTACAAGGATGTGACTAATATGAATATTTTAGGAAATCGTGGGTGATTTTTCATATTGCCATTCCGAAAGCTGTAACCGCTTGCGTCGCAGTGCAGTTGTCGTAGTTTGTGATTAATGACATTTGGTGGGCCTTGCAAAGCCTCATTTGATGCGTCATTGAGCGTCATTTGATGGGTTTTGCTACGCTTCCTACACCTTCGGCTATAGCCGCTGCTCTGTTCGCACTAAAATCTTGTTTTATCACTTTCCTGCAGCGTTTTGCAAGTTTGGACGAGAGTTAACGATGTTTGGTGCAAATCTATATTCATCCTGTTAGCTCGAGTGATCTGGAGACAAGTGTCTCGTGCTTCAAACTCTTAGGTTTTAATACAATCTGGAAATAATGATAAGGCCAGTCATCTTCCTTGTCAAACATATCAGGGGGCATTTTTTTCAACAGCTAACAAATGATATGAGGAGATCTTAGTGTATGGTAAAGTTGTAATTTTTTTCTGCACTTAACGGTTTTCTGTCCTTTCCATTGAAGTTAGTGTTTTTTGCAAAGAAGGCTATAGTTTGGTTCTGTGAAGAAATTTGGGAAACCATCGATCTACTCTAATGAGGGATAATTCAATATAGCACTCTTCAAGTGAGAGCCCCACCGCCATTGCTGAGATTGAAGCATGTATAATCGAGAATTACCATCACTATCTTGGTCGTCACGATAAACTCAAAGAGCTCTCCCTGATCGTTTTATTCTAATCCTGTGTCCTAATGTGACGTTCTTTAGAGTTTCTCTGGATTGATTAGCTTGAGATCTGCAATGACAATCTTGAAGTGGGATGTGGCCTTATTCTATAGAACTTTTCTAAATCCACAAGGAACGTTTCGATTTCTCCTCGTCATGGTTTGTGCATAAACGATGAAGATTATCGAGGCCTGTGTTGGTCCACATCGCTTCATTCGTGTGTGAACATGTGTGTCCGATTCGGATTACTAGGTGTTCGATTTGACTAAAACGTCAACATCGCCAATCCTATATTTTGGCATGTTCAATGGGACAGATTTTTTCCAGTGTCACAGACAGTGCTGAACGGGTGGGATAATTTTCTTTCGACCTGTCTGATGACGTTGTACCTAGTCCTTCTTGTTATCAACTCTTTTCTCTTAAGATAATCGCTTTATAGGCTGATGTGATGATGTTATAACTATATATCCATGATGTTGGTTGATATGAAAAACGTTGAAACTCAGATGGAAATTAAACCCGCGTTTCCACCTTTTTCGGGGGCACCTACTAACCACTGCATTACCAGGGCTGCTGTTCTTCCATCATTCTTTCGGGACAAAACTTTTAGAAGGCTGAAGTACGGGTTGAACTCTTGCTCAAGGTTCAAAGTTTTGTATATCACTCAACATCATTGGATATATAGTTGTAACACCACACCACTGCTGAAAAAAGGGTTGAACCGTTTGGGACGAGCGTTTTTCGCTTTTGCCTTACACTTTTAGAAATCATTCGCTAGCTTAATTCTCGGCGATTTCAACATTGTGTCTGTATTTCGAAAACGTGTTCTGAATGAGCGGTATCAGCGAAAATAAAGCCATGTTTTTGCCTCTGGCCCCCTTTTTTTACTCAGGCATCTCAAATCGCACAGTGCGCAATCAGTTCAGCTGTCACTTTCAAAAGGACGCTGTTTTTATTGAGCATTTGGAAAATTTTGATCTGTTACAAATGATGTTATGAATCTTGGATTAGAGCTGTAGAAAAGACCCTCCTCTATTGTTGTATGGTCTTTGATTCAAATTTCGTATCACCTAAAAAAGCCGCTATAGAATTTGAGCAGCTGGCTAATTACTCCGAGTGCAAAACGTAACATTCTTGTGACTTTTATATAAGTTCCTTTGCACCAATTTAGTTTTAGAATCACAGCGATTCATGTTCTCAACTGAACTGAATGGTCTGGTGAAAAGCCATCGACAGATCTCAGTCGAGTGAAGATTCGCCCTGAGTGTGGAACGTATCTTCATTCCCATTGCTATAATCACTGAAAAAGTTTTTTTTTTCAAAATCTGAGGGTATGTTGAGATTGCCGTTCTTCAGCTGTCATGTCACTACTAAACGCCTGATGGAAAGCTCTGTTCAGCGGATAGGCCTCTATATACTCGTGCATCCAAGAGATGCACGCCGTCTTGAAGAGTTAAATGAAGAAATATAAGAAATACGAATAATGGCAAGGCAAATCGCGTGAGGTGATCTTAAAGGAACCACTGGCCGAATGGCTGTTCATGACTACGCGCTCTCCCAGTGCAGTTAATGATTGTTTCGGTAGTATGTTGCCATAATATGGGGGTGGATTTTCGATCATGATGAAAACTATCACAATGGTCAGCTGAGGAAGACGTCCTTTGCATCTTGAGAACGTTATCTATTTGCTACTGGGCTAGGGATGTTCTTAAAAAGAAGATTTGTTGTGCCGATTCATCATTATTACACAGAACAACATATATAAGAGTCTCATGGTCTCTCTGGTTAAAAGTGGTCTTGTAATTGTCTGCAAAGCAAGCAGCAATCTTTTTGGATGGTTATCGCATTTCAAACTTTAGTACGCCTCCAAGATACAAAGAGGTTTGTTTTAGAAGAATAGTTGAACTGTCAATATAACGCCCACTTACGTTATTTCTGTATTGACTCTACCTCTACGTGCTTGTCGACATGCTTCTTTTGTCAGAAAGTTATTAGAATTGCCTTTCATTTCCGCAATAGACAAATTTCCGACATATCAGAATAGTTCCTATTAATTATGAATCACTGTTAAGTATTCTCATGTCACTAACTTGAATACTTCCATCGAAAAACCACCTCTCCGGATGTTCTGATCCTTGACCAATTTCTTGAGGCAAATCACACGGTCGACGAGCTCAACATGTGATCTAAGCTGACGTCATTAAATATTTTCATTAAATGATGGAATATCACGAAGGAGAGATCTATAAAGGATAAAGGATAAAGCTCTCGACGTTCATCAATCCCTGAGGGATGCGCCATGCATTCGACTTCAATTTTTAACTTCGTTTGAGATGATTGAATGCATATCTGGCCTTTACAATGAATCGCGGAGGCCTCCCGCTGAACCGAGACAGTGCTGCTTATCCTCCCAGACAAGTCTGAGACCTGTTTGGTACCAATTTACCGATCCCGGAGGGATGGATGGCTTGGTGAGCCATGAGCGCGAGTTCGAACCATTGACCTCGTGTGCGACGCAGGACACCTCTAACCACTGCGCCACATGCGCTCCTGAGAGATCTATAGAAGTATTTTAACATAGAGAGCAACCGTGTGTTTCACAACACAATGTTTCAGCGACAGATTTTCCATTACTACAAGCCCTTTAGTCTATCATTCGGCAGTTCTTAGATCTTTAGTGCCATCTTTTATTATTGAATGAACTGCCATAAAGTTTACTGGTTGGTATTACCAAACTAACCACAGCCTAAATACTTCGAGTGAGAGACGTAATTTTCTTTGCTCTCACAACAGTCTGTAAAAATATCTCCAAAATTTGAATTATTACCAGAATACCAAGAAATGCTGCTGACGATTATCAAACGAATGTTGAAAGATAGATAAGCACAGAACCTAGCCGAGTCAAAAATGCCTGCCAACTGTGGAACGTGTATTCTATCCGCCCTTACTACGCAGGAACCCTTTCTTACTCCGGAGAAACAAGAAGGGATAATTCAGAAATCAAGCTCAGAATTGGAATCGTCACTTTTCAAGCTATTGGATGAGGCCTAAAATTCTATTGAAAAATCTCGCCTAGTGAGTAAGACAAGAAACCACTAGTGTGAAACACCATACATTGGAGGCAAAACATATTCTACTTGTCGCCCCAATATTTGTATTTTCTTATGTTTAGATAAAATTTTGTTTAGAATGCTCTTTTCGTAAACAGCGTCGCGACATCTCCTTGGTCAATGATGTGAATCCAATTCCAGCTTAGTCTGAATAGTTCTTCGCCCGAAGAAAGCGTTGATGCGCCCAGCGAAGAATGGTGGAACTATGGATGTGTCAAGAAGGGACCATCTTCTGTTCGTTATTATATGGTCGATATTGGATGTGTTGTGCCGTTGCATGACTCCCATATTCACCGGCTGTGTCTCTCTTCTCGAAAAGTGAATTCCCATAGAAGAGCTTTGTTTGTAGACAAGAGTCCTGTAGGAGTCATTCGCCTTTCCTATTATGGCAATGATTTCTCTGATAAAGAATTTTTAATATAATTTATTACTGCGAATGACGTCCTCCAGCTAGTATTGAAGGACATCCGATTCGTGTTTATGAACTAAATCTGTCAGTGAGTTACAGTTGATGATATGAAGGCTTCTTCTGCGCTTTCAGCTATATAAATATAAATATAAATATAAATATAAATAAATATATAATAAATAAATATATAATATATATATATATATATATATACCACGGACCTCCCTCTTTCAGGGATCCCGTTCGGTTAGTCGCGAGGGCACGTGGCGCGTCCCCAGGTGGTGGATAGATGAATACGAACCAAAAGCGACCTTGTGCTTCCCAGAGACGTAGGTGGATTCAGGGAAGAGCATCCCTGCTTCTGCAGCGCCGACTTGACAAAAACTCTATTTCGCTTCGAGAAGGGCTATGCAGAAAATGATCCACCAATACTACTTGGATCTCTTCGCTAGCCATGTCCTCTTACCGTCATATAAATTGAATGAGTACGCATATGTCGTTCCACCGGTCTTCCCTTCCGAAATCAGACATGCTATATCGTCGGTGAAAAACAGAACAGCACCCGCTCCTGACAGGATTAGACCAGAACACCTGAAGAACCTGCCGCCAGTTCTCATCAACACCGTGGCTCGGCTCTTCACTCGCTACCTGTCATAATGCAAGGTCTCTATTCAATAGAAAACTAGCAAGACCGTATTGTTGCTCAAAAAGGGAGACCTTCACGACATGGGCCATGATCGCCCAATCTGCTTGCTGTCCGTTGTCTATGAACTCTTTAACTGAGTCATCCTAAACAGGAATGACATAACACTGGGCGAAGGACAGCTATGCGATCAAGCAGAGTTCCGGAAAGGATTTTTTACCATAGACCACATCCACACGATTACAAGACTCATTGAAGTTTCACGAGAGTACAAACAACCACTGTGTCTCACCTTCATCGATCTGAGAAAGCCTTCGACTCAGTGGAAAACAGAAGCGTTTATAAAGGCTCTGGATAACCAGGGCATCCCTACTCGTTGCATAATGATCCTTCGTGATGCTTTATATAGATTTCACGACCAAAATATCTCCATTCTGCCAAAATATCACTATTGACGTAAGAAGAGGGGTTCGACAAGGCGATACAATTTCGCCAAAACTATTCACTGCCACCCTACAAAACATCATGCGAAAATTAGAATGGGACGATATGGGAGTGAAAATTGACGGTTCACAATTAAACCATCTTCGCTTTGCTGACGATATCGTTCTCATAACACCAAACATCAGTCAAGCGGAATCGAATGTTGACCGATTTCGATAACGCCTGTGGAAGTGATTGGTCTTCAACTAAATCTAACGAAGACAATGTTGATGAGGAACGGATGGGTTTCAAATGCCCCATTCACGCTCAACGGAACGACAATCTCCGAATGCTCCAGTTACGTCTATCTAGGTCGTGAAATCAACATGATGAACGACCTAGCTCCATAGATAACAGGAGGAAACGAGCGGCATGAGGAACGTTTAAGAGCATCGAAGATGTAGTGAAGAAGACAAATAACATCCGACTCCCTGCTCACCTTTTCGACTCGGCGGTTATCCGTGCCCTAACGTATGCAGCAGGAATCTGGTTGCCCACGTAAGCAGAACGAAAGATCGCTTGGCATTATCGAACGTGCACTCGAGAGGTCAGTGCTAGGAATATCGCGTATCTCGCAAATGAGAGAAAGGATCCGAAGTTCCGACCTACGTCAACGATCGAAAATCAGAGACGCCGTAGTACACGCCAGGATATCGAAAATAAGGTGGGCCGGACACGTGATGCGCTTCAGCGACAACCGATGGACGAGAGCCGTTACCGACTGGATTCCTCGGGACATCAAGCGCCCTAAAGGAAGACCACTAACCCGCTGGTCCGATTTCTTAACGAAAGCTGTAGAAGAAAGATTCAGCGGATCCCTAGAGCAGGAAGACCCACTGGGCTACTCTTGCACGGTACAGGGAAAATGGAAGAGTTGCTGGTTACTCTAGCGCTCGAGTCACTCGACTACCAACGGGACGACAGGTGATGCAGGTGATACAGATGATAGTGAGAGTTATTGATGAACTAGAATCGAATACAGCATGCATTATCAGTTCTGCTGTAAATTACTGATTGTTTCCAATTTTTATTCGCTGTGATGGTTCTTGGATCCTGTATAAAGCTACGATAGATCAGAACTGAAGCTTCTTTTTATTGTGTTGTACTCGAAACAATTCAATACAGTCGAATATTGGTCATATTCAGCATAGCCCCGTAATAAACCAACGTTTTTTTCTGTACTAGACGCATATATCTAAACTATAATCATATGAGCGAAGAGAAAATCTTTTTCTCTCAGAGAAATACGAGAGTTCCAAAAAATTTCGCAATGCGGGGAAAAAACCTTAATTGAATGGCGAAAATCGCGTGTTTTGCTCTGAGCGTATTGATTTCTATAGCCGTCCCTTAGGATTTAACTTTTGTGCAACTGACAAAGATTATGATTTCATGTGGAATGTTTTATGGTAGTCAGAGATGGAGATCCACGATATGCATAAAGAATAGAGAAATTCATTTAGTACGAATCAAATGTGCACATATGCGTATACATTTACTCACGTACTAGATTTAATCCGTCTTCATAGACAGATCATATGAATTCTTCAAATATTCCATTCGCTTCACCATCTAGCCACCGTCACCCATTGAGGTGGTGGTCGGGCGAGCGTATGACTATTACACAATGGGGGACTTGTGTTAGCTTGAAGGTGATAAATGATGTTCAAACGTACGTTACTTGTACGTGCAGGATAGCAGGGTTAGACATTTTCAGAACGTTAAAATGCTGTTATCCTTTGTGAACTATCCAAGATCTTTTCGCTTTGTGAGTGGGTGTTATGGAGAATGGCAGCAATTTCTAGTGCTAGAAGTAGATGCCATGATTTGCTCACACATATATCGTTTCACTTGTCGGGCACTGACGCATCTTTCCTCTGCGCTATTTTCGAAGAAAACAGTCCGAATTTATCTACGTATTTGCGGATATCCATCTTTGGTCCTGAGTTCTCAATCGCATCAATATTTTCCTATGCACAATGGGCTGCGGTGATAGAAATGACTAAAGGTTTCAAGAATGAATTTTTTTTTGAAAAGGATTTCTCACAGCTCTGTAAGTTTGTGTTTCAGCTTAAATATCGAGAATACAGAGGGCATGTTTTATTTTTTTTTGTGATTTTCTTATCACATTGTAAAGTGAAGTTAAATTTTCTTTCACAATAACGAGTCCCTGCTAACATTCGATTCGCTAACGACATCGTCATCTTTTCAAGGAATACCAATAAAATATGAGGTTACTTCGTGAGCTCAACGAAACTGTAAAAGGGTAGCACAGTGCTTATCTTAAAAGAACACGCATCATTCGCTCGTACACCTGATTAAACATTATATATAGTCTAAGGAAGCGACCATGTAGAAGAGTGATTGCATTCATCTTTCATAGAAAACGCTCATATTTTTGAATTACATCCTCAAGCTCTATGAGTTAAAAATATGATCTGGCAAAAGAGTTGGCAAATGAGGTCAAATATATAAAGTGGACTCTAATGTCTACTTAGATCATCTACCAAATGTTAGTACGTATTTGTGGCCCACGCCATTAGTGGTTTTGAGTAACGGAACGGTATCAGCAGTCCTCATCATACTTGAGACAGAGCATTATCGGCGAGATAAGTTACAAAATGGAAGATGCGCGAGAACCTATAGAACTTGTGAAGACGCATCATTCATGGAATGTGTAAATATTCTTAGAAACAAGATAGATATGAGACAAGAAACTTAAGCACTCTTCATTCAAAACTTCTTGAAAATATGATTAACTGATAGGACAGATTTGAGAGCACGAGTGGAGCAGAAACACAGATTTAAGATTACAATGCAACCAAAATGTTCAAGTCAACGACTAGCGATGTTATTTGACTGTTACTTGTGGTGTTATGATGTTTCAGTATACCCAATAATGTAGAGTGGTGTTGCAAAAAACGCTTGCATCAGCCGGGATTCGTACCCAGATCTCACTCTTTCTGGTAGCGTATGCTAACCGTTGCATCACAGACGCTCGTCTTGTGCGGCACTTTTTCTACGATGCAATGCGTTATCTGTCAACAGCCTACTATCTACGGTCTGGCGAGACCGTCACTATAATACCGCCTTTGTCTCGTGTCGCAAGAGTTATGGCTTTGTATTACACTTGACTTTGTAATAGGTTGAGGAAAAAGCTCTGAGAAAATCTTGTAACTTTTTTGGGTGTCGGCCGTCTTTTGTGCTTTTAGGCTCACTTGGAAGCCCGAGTTATCTCGCGTTGATTGGTTCAAAATTATCTCTTTAATTCAAGATGTAGTTAACGAACGAGCAAACTAGGCTGTTGATGATGCACGAATGGCTGTTACGTTGCAAATGCAACGGTGGCAAGTTAACGCATCAATATGGCTTGAGGTGAAGATCAGTTCGCTCGCTTGTTAAATTCCTTCTCAAAATAAAAAGATAGATTATATATTAATCAACACGAAAGACCACGGGCTTTCAAATAGGCCCAAAAGCACAAAAAAATGATCGACACCCAAATAATCTACAAGCACTTTCTCAGAACTTTTTCCCCAACCCATAAATTGTTGGCTTGGTATAATTCTAATAAACTTCAACATAAACATATGCTGAGTATCTTCATATCAGTGTATAACTCGTTATGTTTGCTTACTTGTTTACTATGAACGTTTATTGCATGCAAAATTACCGCCAGAAATAATCTGGAATTTTAATGAAACTATACTTCATATAATGTGATAATGTTAATGCCAAGTAACATCATCAGAAAATCCATAGTTTCCTACTCTTTTTCTTGATAGTGTCAACGTCTCGAGTTAATGACGGCACACCTCTGAAATTTCGTTTTTTAGAATCAAAACCTAAGGCGGCATAAGGATATTCCACCCCATTCAACTTTCCATAGAAGTGTTCGTAATCATTCCAAAGCAATTTCTGGTTAGCCCGGTACGTGACCGGTTTCATAAAAGACACTTTTATAACGTTGTGAAATTCGAACTAAAATAATGCTTCACATCGGCTGCGCATTTCATACATTACTTCTTAGGAAACACGAAAAGCACATGGACGAGTAGAAAAAAGTCATGTAGTATCAGAGTCATATGTTTGATCTGAAGTTTCGTCCAGAGCGAGGAAGTAATTCTTATCGGAGAACAAACATCGCTTTTTCATGTAAGAAAATCAATTGGTGATCGTGCCAGCCCCTTGTCGCCCCACTGTGCGGCCCGTGAATTGCTCAAAGAGCACATGATCGCGTGTGCAAATCAATCTTATCTTCCCTGCCGCACTGCAGAGAAACGGTTTTTCAAGAAGGTAAACACACAAAATGGGAATCTTAAATCCTAGGCTATCGAATGACTACTAACAGTCTAAAGAAAAAGCTCTGTCTTGAGAGAAATATGCGTTGGTGATACACAAAAGTCTTCCTTCCGCACCTATGTCAAAATAAAGAGTCTCTTCAAAAAACCGGCCATCCTATAGCGCTAGCCAAAGTTCTAAGAATTCGTTTGATTGCAAACACCCTTGTGAAAAATTCTTGTCCAGCGAATAGGGTCGAAACTTCATTTGCCGTCATATAAAGGGCAAAGCACCACAAAAGTTTTCACGACCTTCAGTCGCAATCAGTTAATCAGTATGCATTATTATTATAAGCATCGCCGTTATAAATGGAGTGTGACAGCAAATTTTAAAGAAGTTCCCGCTTAAAAACTGTGTCGCCCACCTCAACGTGTAGTCGTCCATTTTCCCGCTTCCTGCCAACTCTATATGAGGTGGAGGTGGAGGTAATGGTCGAGGTGGTGGATCTTCCTGCTGTCTGGAAACGGAGAAGACAAATAATTGTTAGCTCAATTCTATGAGCTCGATAACATGGGCTAACCTTCAAGCAATGCGTCATACATGTATTGTATGCGTCGAGAGTAAAAGTTATCAGACAATTTTTGCTTTGTTATGCTTTTTTACTATCTCATCCGTTATCGCAAATATTATGCAAATTTCAGCACTTCTTGCATTAGCTTCGCTATCTCGCGTTCATCCTCTATAGGACATTTTGAGTGCTATTTTGGTTGCTGCTTGAGGATTTCGTCTCTTTTGTGAATATCGTAGAGTGCTGTCGAGGCGAATCTTGCGAGCTTGGGGATAACCAAGTTCACGCGTCCCCATTTGGACTCTTTGGGGAGCGTTGGGTTAGGAGTGCGAGCTTTGCTTCTTGATAGCATGCATCATTATTCACTGCACTATACTCTCTCCATGACTGATGACAAATTTCTTTTATGCATCGTTTTCCACAGATTGATAAACCGATGAAAACAATCCCATAAACGTATATTTGGCTCTTCTTATTAGCGTTTGATAACCTTCCACGGTAGTTCGTTGTTAGTCAATAATTCGGGTCCTACTCACAGGAAATCCCTGAATTTAGTCGCTAGGCTATATAATACGTTGCGAGTGTTTAACAGGGACTGTAACATGGATTTCAGGGCGGATGTGTACTTGCTTAAACAAAGGAAGCCTTGGGCGATGGAGTGTTTTTACAATGCGCCAATGTGATATTTAGCTTCTGTACTCACGTAGATGTCCACATATATGGCGCGTTGTCATGTATGAATACTGTGTGACCAGAAGCAACTAATTCAGTGGGCCTAATGTTTTGACATTAATAGATCTTACTATCGCAGTGATGGGTAGAACGAAGGGATAGCTCAAATGTCTGGACCATTCTAGGCGGCCTGAATCTAGAAAGAATAAGGTGATCTTTACCTACAATTCGCGATCATTCGAATGAGCTCTCCATTGATAAGGAACTGGCGATGCAAGCTGAGAAGTTCGAGTACAGTGTTATCAGGGAAGTTGACATGACAGCGGTGGCTCATTAATTGCCGTCTATGGTGCGAATAAGAACTATTTCTCGGAGCATGCGATAGTAGACAAGTCGACGAAGATGGCGTTCTCCATAACAAGAGTTCGGCCGTGAACATCAATGCACTCGAACAAGCAGGAATTCAGATCAGACACTTGCGGATGAAGCGATGCGGATCAATAGGCTTTGAAACATATTCGTGGTCAACTCACCGACATCAAGCTATGACAGAGACATGGTCTTAGCAACGAGTCCAGATCACCAAAGTTTTTTATACCTTTCTCAAAATCTGCACAACAAGTACGCGTTTTGAACAGCATGAATCATCTATTATTCGAACGCGGAACATCTCAAACGAGCCGTATAGGATTCATACTGTGCTAGGCTATTGAATAGGGTTTTTTCCTCTTTTCAAGTACAGGCAGAAGTCAGCAAAAATCAAAAGTATTTGGATATGCATTGTCATTGAGTAATCAAAGTGTCTTACTTACATCTAGATGGACCCAAAAATGAAAACACCAACCTGTTCAAAAGGCTTACCACACTTGATTGAGGTAAAACTGATTAAGAGGAGTGTGATCACCTTAAAAAAGAAGAATATGAAAAGACTAACGAAAAGCCATGCTGGTAATGTTTGCCTCAAAGCTATCGTTTGAATGAAGACGCAGCACATTTCAAAGTTCCATAGATTACAAAGAATAACTTACGACTGAAACTACGCAGGCTAAAAGCATTGTGGTATACTGTCCTTGATGAGCTATGTGTTGAGAACAATGCCAGAGTAGACCACACAGCAATCACTATTAACTTAAAATACAACCGTCCCAATAGCGAGTATCATTTAAACTATCTATGAGTGTAAATATCAAAAGATTAGCTCTTTGAGCCGTCGTGAGGTTGGTAGTCGCTATAATTGTTGTTCTACACCGACTTAAAGAGTGGTCATATCTACATAGACTGACTTCGATGCCGAGGTTAGCAAGAAGCCGGTCTTATCAAATATCATCAACCCGTAAGGCAGGGCGTATACTGGCTGAGGCACGCGATTATTTGGAGGCCTTTCACGCTGGACTAAACTTCTCTTTTGGACATTTGGTAATCATGCGAAAGCTCAAATCTCTGTAATTTCAACCATATGTTTGCTTTGAAGAACCCTTTCTACGTTGTAGCAGCGCATACAGAATCGAATTTCACACTCAATTTGCTTATTCACTCTGCTGAGGCTTGTATATTGCTCTTTGTCAAACTCTTATTATTCATTCGATAGCACTCATCTCGATGATTTCGACGCTATAGTTGATTTTTTGAAAGTTTGTCATGGCACGCCGTTAGAGGGAAAAGAAGACTACGTTTCGCATCCAAAGTTTTTATCCTACAGAAAAGTTCTTTGCGCACGAAAAACCTATGACCATGTGGAGAAAATTATAGAGTGACAGAGCAACACAGAGCACCTAGGGCTTTGCCTACCTAATGAAGAAAAAGCCCTAATTGAACAACGGAACTCGCTCGCCTCTTGCAAGTTGCACTGTGCGATCAATCAGCTGCTGTCCCTTGAAGGGTTAAGTGATAGAACTTTTTCTTATCACAAACTTCTAGCAACCACAAGCTCCCCTTCTGTGAAGTGGACACAACGTCATTTACAAGGAACGGTAGAGATTTTTAGACATCAAAGAACGTCGGAAAATAGAAACTCTGCTTTGCAACACATTCATAATGAGATGAGCCATGTGTTAAACCAGTCCTAATAAGTCAAATAATCAGAACGACCTCTATTTCAAAGTGAAAAACTGCCTAATAACTGGTAACTGTCAAGACATTTAGATGAAAAGCCTTTTTATCACAAATCAATCTCTCATATCATAGATTCACCGACATTGAAAAATCCGTATCCTCTACACGGGAACGAGCTACGGCTCATAATGCCTGCCAACGGCTTCATGCCGCACTGTGCACAGCACTCTTCTCTAATAAAGCTGCCAATTCCATCATCTACATTCTGAATGCTAGATAAATGCTAACTATCAAGCAACAGTAGAACATTCCTCTCAGAAAACTTTACTGCATCACGAATCTGCAGGAATAATGATAAAAATTGCAAAAGAACACCAAGCAGTACTTTTTGAGAAAGATAAATCAAAATGGAGATCGTAGTAACAAAAAGCTGACTTGGAATTACAAAAATTTAATTTCTCTCTCCACGAATACGGCGTTCAAGTTGCATATCCTTGGGCATGATAGTGACACGCTTGGCATGAACTGCACACAGGTTGATACCCTCGATGAGGCCGACAAGATAAGCCTCAGAAACATCCTGGGAAATAAATATTTACGTCAACATTAGATTATAAGGTCATAACAGTATTCGAAAGCTTCCCCAACGTCCCTAATGTTTTCGTTTCAGTACTGCAGATACCCTAA
This sequence comes from Parelaphostrongylus tenuis, assembly GCA_019055375.1. NCBI lineage: Eukaryota > Metazoa > Nematoda > Chromadorea > Rhabditida > Metastrongylidae > Parelaphostrongylus > Parelaphostrongylus tenuis. The sequence goes on from JAHQIW010001233.1 coordinate 61,886, forward strand.
ATCCATAAATAAGAGCGGTGCAATCTTTGCAAAAAGGGCAAACAAACACGCGCCTTTGAGCAATGAAGTTTTTCTTCGGTCTCAATTTTTTCAAGAACAAAAATAAATAAGAACTGCAAAATCAGTAAATCGTTAGGAGTTGCTGAAACTACTCTTAAATACTATTTTTTTTAGCACGGACTGCTCTTCTCTATGCAATTTTCGAGTATAGTGATATGATCGACAGTGTTCAGATTCTCTGCTGCATCAACACACGAGGGTTATAATTATTAGTTTTTTCTATAGACAAGATAAATCAAATGAGTCTCTCGGCGCTCATCAGCCCCTGATTGATGCGTTTTGCATTCAACTCCATCAAGTATTGTTTGAGGTAATTAAATTCATACCTGGCCTTTACAATGACTCGCGGTGGTTTACAATTAAATAGAGTCAATGCTGCTTATCCTCCCAGACTAGTCTGGTAGCAATTCACCGACCCGAAAGGATGAAGAGGCATGGTAGGCCTTCGCGTGAGATCGAACCTTGCCCATGCATGTGTCGAGGGCATCTCTGGCCATTGCGCCATAAGCGCCCCTTGGACTTATTGAAAAAAATCGCAAAAAAATGCTGTGGTGAGGGCTACCGACTGCGTGTCTTTATCCTGGACGCCTTCAAATCCCGCGCATTGGATTCAATGCGTAATAAGGGGGGTCAATGGTGTAATAGCTTTGTGCAGAAGTGTTATCGTTGCCTGGAGCGTGTCGATCGCAGCCGACTGGAAGCGCAGATCCGCTTTAAGATGATGAGCGATTTCACAAACAACGTGCTGAAAAAGTCGGTCGACAAGAATCAATTTCCTGAAATTTCTACAACTTCAACGTTTGAGTCATTCATGCGTCTAATTAATTTTGAAGATGTAATTGGTTTTTTAAAAGATTATCACGTAACTACGCAAGAACAAAAAGAAGATCACATTTCACGCCTAAAATCTTACCCCGCTTCTTGGATGTCATAGGTAGTTTGTTGGTATTTATAGGTGAAGTTTATATGTCAGAGGTATATATCGTTGCTTAAGTCATGAAATATTTCGAGTGAGCCTTTTACAAAGATTTTCTGATATAAAGAATAATTACTTCTTTTGATATCCTTCATTTTCAGAAGCATACCACATTTTTGTAACAAAAAAAAACGCAAACAAAACTGTCATCCTTATTAAGCATTTGTATCGCCTGCCTTTAAAAAGAAAGAACCGTAAATTCAGTCAAAGCAACAATAGTCATTCTTCAAAATAAAGACCATTATTATCCACTATCTCATACAAGGACCCACTAGCTACCGGATTTGTTTTTAAAATGAATTCCTTGGAGCTAGATTCTAAAAACTCCTGAGATAGTTTTTCAACTGGATTAAATGTCTCCAGAAAAATGCTCTATCAAGCAGAAAAGACAATAATCGGTCGGCGCAGCATTTGGACTGTAGGCCAGGTGTGTCAGGGTCTCGACTCCCTGCACTTCATCAAGATGTTCCCTACTCTTCTTCGTGGTACGAGGTTCGCTACTGCCTCGCTGAAACAGCGGGCTTTCGAAGAATTAATGTCGAGCACTTTTCCTTCAACGCATTGTGGATTCGGTCCAGCTGCTTCGGAGGAACAATGGCGCAGTGGATGTGGATGCTCTGCGTTGCACACGAGATCAGTAGTTCGATCTCGCGCTCATGGCTTACCAAGTCATACATTCTCCCGGGGTCGGTAAATTGGTACCAAACAAGGTCTCAAAACTTGTCTGGGAGAATAAGAGGCACTGACTCGATACAGCGGGAGGCCACCACGACTCATTGTAAATGCCAAATATGCATTCAATCACCTCAAGAGAAGTTAAAAATTGAAGACGAATGCATGGCTCATCCGTCAGGATTGATCAACGCCAAGAGCTTTATCTTTTTTTTACTAGTGCACTTCAAGAGTTGATAGTTTTACAAATTGCCAAGGAGAGACTTTGTTGCATTGTCTTATAAGCGATATAATAAAGGAAGACTAGAGAATAAAGCAGAAGAGACTTGTTTTCAAGACTTATTTGATTTTTCCAAGTCTTGAGAACATTTTTTGCACTAGAAAACTCTGATTGGAATTACAATACCGTCGTTATGTAATTTCCTTTCTGTTAGGACTCATAACCGGTGCGTAGTGTAAATTAACATAAATCACCGACGGTTAACATAGTGTTTGGAATTTGATAAACAGCAGGAGCGTAACATTCATTTCTAACTTAAGGATCGAGGAGTCGTGAACAGCCCATCACTAGTAGTGCAAAATATATGAGCATTTGTAGCAAATTTCGAAAGATGCACAAAGTGTAGTCAGTTGTAATTTCTACAATCTGGAAAAGTCAAAGTGACATGTCTATTATAACTAACAAAATCCACATCCTCGTGGAGTGAGTTACAGTGCTCCAGGAAAAACCATTTTCTGCATTGCAGACCACAATGTCGGTGGTGTCTATTTTCTGGTATTCTTCTCTGTTGTTCATCAACTAAATTCACACTGGTTTATGGCTCTCTTTGACGGATTATCAAATAAAATCAAAAAAGAAGTGGGGAAGTGATTAAAGTAAATGGAGCAACAGGGGCAGATGGTAATTCGAAGCCAGTTTTTCATAATGGAAAAGAAGAAGTATAGCTAAAATAACAAGTAGAATTCTGTACTATCCGGCAAGAGTTTTGCCTTTGCGACGGTTTAGCACGCAAGCAATGCATCAGTTTTATTCTCATGTGAACTGGTCTAAGGTAAAACTTTTTCACTTCTCAAACCTTTCTTGTATAGCAGTGACACTCGAACGAGATGGAAATAATAATTGCTGCGTGAAGTGAGAATCGCAGAGCGGTGCGCAGCTTTCGTTATTCAAATGGATGCTTTTTCTCCATTATGGGAAAAACTGGTGGATTTCTCAATTTACTTTGATTTTTCACAATTTACTCCACACGCTCATGTGCTTTTAGAGGACATATAACTCTTAAGCGTGAAAAATTGTTAGTTTACTACGCAGTTATAGAGTTTTCAGCACTCAGTGTTGTAATGAGTAGTGCAGAAAGTATTTCAATATAAATATTCATGTTTGACATTTCTCCTTACATGCAATACACAAGAGTCATTACAGGGGTCGATGATTAGATAATGATGAATAGCTGGTCGAAGGTTACGGATTTCACTTTATCAGTAACTCGCTATAAATTTTGGCTTACTTTAAAAGCTGAACCTGTATGAGATTATAGGATAGACTATCTTCTATCATTCTCTAGGTATTCATTCGCTATGCATCCTTTGATACTTCACCGTGAAAATTATTCGGCATTGCTGACTTCACCACTAAACATGCCCTCTGATTTTGCGTGTTTTGCATATTTTTTTTAGCTGAGTGCCCTCAAGGTTATTTTTGATATATTTTAAGTTCGAAACTTTCAAAATAACTTCAATGTGACCACGTGCGGGTGGTCATTCACAGTTAAGCCACAGAATTAGTTTGCCCACTTGCTTTTCATGTGTATTCTCCTCCACTTTCACCGCTAAGGTTGATGTGCGGTCACGACCTTTATGATGACTGTTTCAAAAGTACGATGCGAAATTTCCTGAAGCATCTTTTTACCTTCCGTTGAGATACACTTTGGACTCATATTTCAGTGGTATATGGGATTAGTATTTCTACAGAATCTGTATGTTCGAAGGGACTAAGAAAAATGACACAATTTTATGCCAGTTAACCGAAGTTTTTTTATAAATCAAGTCAATGTTTTGTAACGCGATCAATTACGTCCCAGTTGAGTTCGTTTTAACTCTATACACAAATGGTTGAAAATAATGAATATTTATTAGGAAATTCGTGAAATTCATAGTGACAAAACCCAGTGTTGTCGAAACGACCAAATTTGTTAGATGATATGAATTTAGAAAAGAATTGTGAGAAAATTTCAGCATACTGATGTTTTAGGAATGCTCATGTTGGTGGTAAGCGGCACAGGAATGCATTACGAGCTTTAAGACGTCGGCAAAATAAAGTCGAATGCCGAACAATTAGTAATAAAGATGTTTCTATTAACGCTGTGGATGGTTCTGTCAACACTTAGACGGCGAATGAAAACTGTGATAAATTAGTTGCTCAGAAGGAGATGAGTTATATAAAAGGCGGGAAATTCTAGTTATTGATTAAGAGCGATCAAATAGAGTAAGTCGAGTTATGTGCTTTGTTTTGTTTTACTTTCGCCGAACTTATCACCCGCATTAAATAATTGAAGCGAAGAAGTTATGTCTATTCGCATTGTCCTGCCTGTTGATTAAACATTGGTTTTCGTTGTTGTTGTCCTTTTGATATCTTCATACCTCACTTTTTTCTTTTCATGCATTGCTTTACATTGTGACTATGATATGACACTACGTTGAAGATACATTTCGATATGGAAATCAATGCCATAAAATTTATTCATGATTTCAAATTAAACCAACTTTTAATATACCTTCATGTTAAATTCTCATTTTCTCGATGAAATAGCGCGAAATTCTCGGAAAATCCAGCACCGTAACTGAAGTTCACTTTTTTCACATTCTCAAAGAAGTGCCTGAATTTCAGCCATCTGTTTGAACGTTTTCTCATCTACAAGCGTAAAACTCGAAACAGCCTGTATAACCTGTATCAGTGGTCTCGTTGATCGTTCGGTGATTCAAGCAGACACCAGTGTTACTCCCATTTCTCCCTATCCCGTGCGAGAGTAGCCAAGTGGGTTTTCCTTGCTTTGAGAATTCGTTAAGCACCATAGGTGTTCTTCAAGGTGTTTCGTGGAGAAATGGACCATCGGGTCGGTAGTCTTTCTGTGGTGCACTTGACATCCTTAGAAATCCAGTCCGTAACGGCTTTCGTACATCAGGCGCCGTTAAAGCGCATTGCGTGTCCATAACCTCAGCCTGTCCTTACCAAATATGCGACCACGTTAATTTTACGGAGTTCACAAAAACAGTGGAAGTTGTCAACTCAGTAGTTTTGTCTTGATAAGCTGTTCCGAGGCGGTAGCAATAGTGTTTATTGAGTAGTACCAGTGCAGTACAATACAAAGTACAGTAGTGCACGCAACAGTACAATAACACAACATAATATAATATAGTGGCTGACGTTTCGGCGTCTCGCCTTCTTCAGAGCCTGGAAAGGTCGAATTTATGTGCGATCCATTCAGTCAGAAACCTCCTCAACCTCGTCTGAAGATCTAGGAGACAAATTTTGAATCGCATAGTAAAAAACTTCATTGTAGAACACTCATCGTTAAGATGTTTTAGGTCTTCCAATTATCTACTGAAGAAAAGCCGCTTGGTGTCAAAGTATAAATAAGGCTGTGCCTGACTCAAACTGGGAAGATTAGGCTGAGGAATAGTGCAAGGTCGCGTGTGATTACGAGACGCTCCTCTTTTCCGTTCATTTTTAGGCCTTTAATATGTATCCAAAAAGCTTCAAAGTTTTACACGCAAATGTTTCTGATTCCTGTGCGAAAAACCGTGAATATGACATCGAACTTTGCTCCTGCATGTTTTTGTTTCCTATACGCGTCCAGTGGAGATTTTCGTAGGAGTATTGTAATACAACTTGGTGTTCTTTTACACGGATGCTGAGCGATCTACCCATTTCGCCATTGTAATTATGCCTCGCACGAGATTAGGTTAATTATACCAGATCTCATGCAATCGCCGTCTCTACCGTTTCGGCAAACTTGTAGTTTTTCGTTTCGCAGAGGCGGTCATACAGTCAATTACTGACTAACTGACACTTTAGTGTTTGAAGTTGTTAACGTTTCATTTTCAGTAGTGCTAGTTTTTTCAACAATGATCGAGGAGAAAGTGATACTTTTGGGGAAGTGATTGTTGAAAGACAACAACGAACAGACCAGAAATATTTGCTACTGACTAGTTTTTCGAAACACGGCTGTGGCTTATTGCAGAGAGTTTTTCCATGTAAAAAAGTATTCGACTCGTCTACGCAAATGCGGACCATAAATGATTCGTAGTACTCAGCATAGTCTATGCATTCCAGCGATGAACGTGGAAGAGGATACCCTTGGGAAGGAGAGGACGACCAGGTCTGTAGTTTACTGATGGACGGCTACAATCACATGCACGTGATCACATTGGAGTTATTTCGAGTTTTTTGAACTTGACAGATACAAATGGAATTACCTTGAGTTCAATCAACTACGAAACACATAGAATACACCAAATAAGTGGCATGCACAGCGGCTAAGGTTGTGACGCCGAATAATGCTCAAGTATGGATAAATGGATATATAACAACCAAGAACTCATAGAATGACAGAATGAAATGCTCTTTTATATTTCTACATAGATCTCATCTCTTGTAGTACACTAATAATATAAATTATTGAGTGTTACCTATGAGTTGATATTACATGCAGAATACATGGTCATTATTGATTAACTATCCATTGTTTCTAGATTTATAAAAGTTGTGATGATTTTTCGGTGCTGTATGTATTGAAAATTGCTCAAAATTCGAAGATTTATACGGTAATGTTCTTTGCGCAACTTATTACATTTGATTGAATGCCAAAAACATCACGATTGCATAGTAGCTAGAGCTTTGCTTCACACAGAAAACCTATACATGCTCCGAAAGTATGTGAGCGAGTAGAGAAAATTGTGCTGTATCTAATTAATACAAGAAACCCAAATAATACTGCAAGATAGAGGAAAAAAGGCTAATCAAACATCGAAAATCGCGCACTGCTGCGCAATTCGCGCTGGGCTCCTCGATTTCTATAACCGTCACATAGGGGTTAAACACCTTTTCGTAGCGGCACTTACTTCATTTATTGAAGGGTAATTTCAAAGACATCTTCCCGCCTGGGTTAAAACAACATTGTTCCGTTATTTATGTTATGAGACCTATCTCTCCTTATTGACCTTATTAACCTAACTTTAGTGGCTTATATTTCGTAGCCATTTTGAAATGGCCATCTAATGAGCCAAACGTAGTGACTTCTCTTTGTCCTCCCTCAACATTGCATGAATCACCTTTTTTTATCAAACAGTATTCTCGTATTTACACGATACAGACACCATTCATTTTAGTCTAAAAGAGGACCAAACATTTATTCTACTTTCTCGTACCCTGTCGTTCAGATCGCTGTATTCAAGAAGACTTCATTGATTTGAATCCCCTCCAGTATTTGAGAGCAACATTGCATGTATCGCCTTTTCTTAGTGAACAATATTCTCGTATTTTAACGATTCAAGCGCCGTTCATTTTAGTCCGAAAGAGCATTCATACACCTCATTGTTGCGCTTCAAGCAATAAGATTACTTTAATCAGTATAACGGCCAACCGTATGGCGAATTTGACGCAGTGGTTAGAGATGCTTTGCGTCGTACTCAGCGTCGATAGTTCGATGCTCTGCTCAAGGCTCATCGAGTCATGCATTCCTTTGTGATCGGTAAAATGGCACCAGATTGGTCTCAGACTTGTCTGGGAAGACAAACAGCACTGACCCGATACAGCGGGAAGCGACCGCGAGTCATTGTAAAAGCCACGTATGCACTCAATTACTTCAAACGAATTTGAAAATTGAAGACAAATACATGGTGCATCCTTCAGAACTTAACGGTCCACCAGCATGTTGGTGATATCCGGGAAAGTCTTAGCTTTCTTTCACACTTATGTTCAGCTTTTCAGAGTCAAAAAACGTCTATCTCTACCCATGTTGAAGACTGTCTGATTGTCGCAACTAAATCAAACCTTGCTGCTGCGAATTAAGCTATCAGATTGTTCTAACCGAGTTAACGCTCAATTAGTGTGATGAGTGATATTTGGGTAAGTCTAGGTTGCAACAACCAGATGTGAATGAATAAAGAAAATCACACAGCCCTAAATATGAGAAGAAATAGACGTTTCTCTGACCTTCAAAAGGTAAGAATGGGTGTCAAACAATACTAAGACTTACAGAAATATCGCTCACACACTGGCTAGCCGTTAAAACGGATAAAGCTTTCAGCGTTGATCAATCTCTGAAAAATGCTCCATGCATTGCTCTTCAATTTTTAACGTCGTTTGAAGTGATTGAATGCATATCTGTCTTTTACAAAGACTCGCGGTGGCTTCCCGCGGTATTGAGTCAATGCTGCTTATCCTCCCAGGCAAGTCTGAGGTCAGTCTGGTGCCAATGTACAGGCCTTGAGCGCAACATCTCTTTTAGTGAGATTAGACGTTCTGTTGACGTTCAAAAGTTGAAAATGGGTGTTAAACAATACTGAGATTTACTCAAGTGTCACTAAGACACTGATTAACCCTTTCGAAACCGTCAGTTGTAATAGCCACACGTAGTGTAAATCGCCTATTTTTTGTATTTGATTAGGGTTTTTTCATCGTTTTGGATAAAAGTCAAAGGTTTTTCGAAATATTTCGAAATTTTAAGATTTTTTCTACACACTCGTATGCTTTTAGTGCAAATATAATGTTTTGTCTGAGAAGAAAAGCTCTCTTTTACTACGGAATCACACTGATGTTGGCATTCTGCCAATTGTAATATGTTGTACAAAGAATATAATGATATAAATCGATCACTTTTCATATGTTTTATTAAAAAGAACACCTAAGAGTTATAATAGTGACTGGAAGTTGGTAAACAATTAAATAGTATGTTAGGCATCGATAATTCTTATCGTAACCAAGTTTTTGTAGCGGGGATTCGCTCATTTCTAGTAATTCATATAATGATGCACACGTGAAAGATGGAAACATATGGATTACAGAAGATTTTTGGGCAAGAAGGGTCAATCTTATTGAGGAGTATCAGTAAGTATAGCAGGCTATCCATTTTACCATTGTTTCAACAAATCCAAGTTTTAATTATAGTCTGGGTGTTGAGATATATTCTTTCCTAACAATCGAAGCCTGATACTTTGACAATCCGCTGGATTGGCTGCTGTGTCAAGCTCACAAATTATGATTTTACATCAGCTACAAACTATACTAGCCCTTGCATATTTTAGGTAATGTAATTGTACGGCGTATAAATATGTTGATTTTCTAGGTTGCTGTGAGAAATTGAATCCGTATGTAAGAAGATTTGCATTTTGGCGACAACTCCAATTGGGATTGGAAGGATAGACTACACAAGTTCAAAAAGCTCCTAGAATTTGTCAACAGGATTTGCTAACTCGCACATAGACCTGGGAGGAATGTTCAGCAGGAGGCACACATACGGGATGAAACTATTCAAACTGTGCAGTGTAGGAGGATAACCGTATGATCCGATCCCATACGCAGGTGCAGGCACAACTCCAAAGCGCGCGGGACGAGTTGCAGACAGTATTGTGATGGACCTAAGGAAGGCTTGCTAGATGAGAAACGACACCTCTAAACTGACAATTGGTACACTAGTGCAGAACATGACGAGCATCTGCTGCAGAGGAAAACGCACTTCATCGGGACGTGCAGAAAGAATAGGCGAGGATTACCTAATGAATTCATGCAGTACCCACTTAAGTAAGGGCAGGCATTGGCCGTACACAATAAGAATGGCGCAATGGTGCTCAAGCGGAATGACAAGATAGATGTAGTGATGATTTCTGCCGCACACAGTCCAACAATCAATCCAACGACGAGGAAATAAGAGGTCGTGGAGAGTTACAACAAGCACAAGTTGCTCGTCGATTTCACCGAGCAAATGGCTGCCTATTGCTCATACATCAGGAAGACATGCAAGCGGTGAGCGTATTTTGCTGCGATATTGCTTCGCGATATCTAGCTTAACAGTTTAGGTACATCGGCCTGTTCTTCCACCTCGTGACGCATATGTGCCTGATGGACGCGTAAAAAATCTACAAAGACTGCGTGAAAAAAGTTTCGTTCAAAGATTTTAAGATGGATGTTTATCTCAAGTACTTACAGGATCATGTAGCTCCACAGTCGACACCCACGCGTATTCTCGAAGTCACTTTGCCACGTCGTGGGCGTTTATTGGATGTTACAGAAAATTGGTAATACGTGTAATTACTGCTTATGCTCGAAACAAAGCTGTACTAGTAAGCACGAGGTGCAATCGGACCGAGAACTACTATTTTAGGATTTGATGTTTAATGTTATAGAACGCATAATTTGCCGAATGCAACAAGCGAGATTCCATGAAACGAGGGTAAATGATAGCCGGTACTGATATTCAAGATGAACTGCTAATGATCGATGGTATTGTATAATTTTTTGTTGCCGAATAAATATTTCATACAAAAGATCAAAATAGCAGTGGGAGGCTTGAAAAATTTGGGCGAGGTTTACGCAATTTCTCCAGAGAAGCACTCTACAAATTGATGATTGTGGGCTTTATGAAAACTTCGTCCACTGCGTGCTAAAAGTCACACGATAAGCTTCTTGGAAAGTCGTAAATCGAAGAAATTGATTTAGTTTTACTTTATTGCATATCTTCAAAAAACAAGAAGCAGAAATGGAGATGTGTTATTTCCTTCTGATGTTACCTTGGTATTGAAAGAGGGAATTTTTGAACGCGTAGACTTCCTTTCTACTAAAAAAGACCTTTATAGAAGGTCTATAGTAACATATCAGTCTCTCTGATCATAAATTGTCTTTAGAGTACGAATTTCACTATACAATCACCAAAACACCCACTGCGAAATTCAAGAGACTAGATGTTCACTCCGAGTGTGAAATGTAAACTTAATTCCCTTGCCTCAGGACACTAAAAAATAATTCAAAAAAGCCAGCCTAGTTTTTAAAATCTATATTTTTCGAAACATTGAGCGACTATGAAAACTCTATTGTGTGGCCCGGCATAAACGATAGCGGAGCACGCAAAACACTCCGGGAGCAAAACGCGGTTTTTGTTCATCGTTTCACCACGCTTAAAAAACCTATATTCGCTATTCGACTGAAGAAGTAAGTATATATTTAGATTCACCACCGCTTAAGCTATCGAACGGCTGCTGAAACTTTGGTGCAAAACCTTTGCAATATGAAAAGACCATGTGAGCACGATGCAAATCACACTGTACAATCCGAAGAGAAAAACGCGATTTTCTCTCCGTTGCTATAGCTCATTGAAAAAAGATTTCCGAAAGCCAAAAATACCATTAGAGCCGCAGTTTTCTCAGCTATCGAGTGGCTACATAAAGTTTGACGAGAAGTAGAGAAGCCACTCATGGTACACAAGGTCCGAAAGGTTAACGTTGATTTGTTAGACTTGAGTATGTCTCAATTGATGCACAGCCCTTCAAGAAATCTTTAATAGCTGCGTGATTGCCTGTTTGTTACTGAACATCCTCCCAGCATTTTTTCCATTTTATCCGTCCTAACAGTGCTCTTTTTTACTCATCCAGTGCTTCTAGCATTCAGTTCGTTTTTCCTCTTCTTCTTGAACTTCGTAGAATACTGGTCGATCATATTTCCTTGCAATCTCGAGGATAGTCTGGCTGTGACGTTCCATAGGGCGTTGTTCTTGACTGTCGCATAGAGTTGGTGGTGGAGCTCGCTTGCACACACTCATGACGCGACGAGCATCACAACCACTCGGCCACGTAGTCCATTCCAGCATTTTTATAGTTTAAATAGGAATTATTTCTCAACTACACAGAACCATATGATATGTTCTTCTTTCTTGCACAGACACAACTTTCAACTTTTCTCATTTATGTAGTCCGTATGCGTTAATAAATTCACATACCCCCTCCTTCACCCCCACCCCGCCCCTTCTCCTGGAGTACTGATGAAACTTGTATGGTTCTTTCTCAGGCTATTACGCAACAGCATTTTCGCAATTTGATGGTTTGTACACGGCTTATTTTGTTACAGCATCAGACCAAATGATATTTTCTATTTCCTTGCACCCATCTCTTCTCATTGATGTAATCGACATGTCTTAACGGACTCACAGCCCACACTCTCAGAGTCTTGGTGAATTTTGTGTGGTTCTCAGGTTACTATTGTAAAGCGTTCTAGCATTTTGATCGTACAAACACGACTTATTTTGTTACTTTGTAACAATAGCAGACCAAATGATTATTTTCTCCTTTTTTGCACCAAACTCTTCTCATTGAAGTAATCGGTATGTCCTGATAAAATCAAGTCCCCCCTTCCCCTCCCCCCGGATTGTTGGTGAAACTTCTCTAATAATATGCACCTCCAGTATGGGTGAGTTCAACTCCGCCTAAGGTTCAAAGCTTTGTTATCAATCGGCATCCTCAGATATATTTTTAGTGCATATAATAACTATATGTGTTATACATATATATGTGTATATCATATATATGTATATGTACATATATAGAGCAGAACATTTGTAGCTGTGACATTTACATCATTCCTGTAATAGTAGACTTGATAGTACGCCAAGCAGATCGCTCGAGAGATAGAAACGAGTGAAAATTTAGAAAGGCTCAAGGTGTCTGAAAACTAATTACCTTATTACCTCTTTTCTAATTTTATCTAGTGACTCAAGAGTTTCTCAAGAAGGAATAGAAATCTTCTTCACTTGCGAAAAGTCTAAATCACAGGATTCAACGAAAACAATTTATTATTTAGTGATACTATAAACACAATGAAAGTGAGCATTCCAAGTAATGATATAAAACGGAAGAAAAGGAAAACAACCCAGAAAAAAAATTCACTAAAATAAAATAAAATATAAATTCACTGAAGAGCTGTTAAGATGGTCGAAAGATAGGCGTGCTCTCCAATGTTTTTCATGGCTGCCATCACGAACAAGACCGAACGTTTTGGTCAGATCACTTCTGAAAGCACTTACATTCGCCAAGTTGACTTCAGACGAAGTTTGTGAGTATAGGATGGGCAGTTCAAAAAACTATTCATTGAACTTTATTCCTTCCTAGTAGAGTAAACCTCACCATATTCATCCTCGAACGGATTATCATTGAGCATATCTGTCCCTACTAGTTCCTGCTGCACAGCGTTTTCGACAAAACTTTGATACGCCTCATTCTGACGGTCTCCTGTGTTCTGATCGATTGGACTAGCCTTCTCCTTCACCGCATCGTGTTCCACTACATTTTCATTTAAATTCGGAGGTGTAGTCAGCATGTGGTGACCAAATACATCAGGTCCAAAGAAGGCACTATGAGACTGCTCTGTGAAGCTGATTTGATCGCTCACTACTGACGGACTTGAGTGTTGATCTATATTTAATGCACTGAATACACATCGTTCAGTGGCGTAGCTCATCACCATCGGGTTTTGAGTGTTGTAATGCACACTGGACGAAATGAGTGTTGTTAGCGCACGTGGCGAAGCAGCGTTTGATGGAACAAAGGAATTTTGTGCGGCAGTTGATTGTGGCCCAGTGGGATCAGATGGCTGAACTATGTTGTGTTGAGTGACTGCGCCTTCTGAGGATAATTCATCATTTTGACAATGGCGAGTCACTGCTTTGTGGATTTGCCCATAGTCCGTCGGATTGCATTTAGCGTGCGCCTCACACAGCTTGCAACGTGAGAGACGATATCGTCGAGTTATTATGTCACGTCTCATCCAAAATGGACGCTTTCGGCCGTTCTTGCGAAAGAATAAATTGCAGGCACTGAAATTTTAGAATTTTACCACGATAGGGGTTGTAAAGTGAAGTAAAATCTTATAAAAATGCTTAGCGCAGGTGAAGTACTACAATATTTTTTAAGCAAATAATAAGCGTCATTTGAACAGGACTATCAACATCATGCCTTCTTTCGATACATACAAATTCACGCGTTCTTTTCGGGACTACTTGTAATCGACTATAAATCAACAGTGTGCAAACGTTGAAGCTTTTCTTTACAAAACGCTGCCTTCGAAATCAAAATGCTTCGACAACGTTTCGTTGAAAAGTAATTAGCACTACAGTACTCACTTGCACTCGCTTTCTCCCTCTGCACTTCTTCTCCATGCACTTGTTATTTTAGTGCCGCAGTTCGCACATTCGATATCTGCGTTCACAACACCCTAAAAACGTGGCAAATAATTTTTCTTCCATCGACCCAAAACGAGGCGCGCATGTTTGTTGTGAGTGATCGTTTTTCGGTTAACTCGTCTGAGCTACTTGCAAATTGAAAATCATTAGCTATAAGTTCATGATGGATGTGAGAAGAATTGGGTCTCCGAAACAAATGACAACTACTACAACTGAGAAATTTTCTGTGAACTGATGGAAACAGAAATTAAAAAAATTGGACAGTTTCGAAAGCAAGATAGTTGACAAGCGCGTTCTTTCATTCCAAATCTTGCCACCTGATCACAGCTGAACGGTGTCTCCAGATGTCGAATTTCAGAACTGAGCGAACACATGAAGTTTAATTTGGACCAAGATTACCGCAGTTGAGAATGCGTTCCACATTTTTATTTAGATGCGCTGAGGCCAAACCGATGTTACGATAAATTTTGATGAGCCAACCTTTATTAAGTCTTCACTAAAATGGTATAAATAAAGAACCGTTCACTAAAAGAATGAAAGTTATAAAGCTCTTAACATTGATCAATTTCTTAGGAATTCGTCATGTAATCTCTTCATTAACTCATTTAGGCTGAAATACGCATAGGTCGCGATTGCAATAAGCAAAAAAAATTTTATGTTATATCTAAAAATGTTTTTTATTTCGGATAGGCAAAATTACAATTCTTACCTTTTATATAAGCCAGATAATCATTTTTGAGCCACGCATGTCATGTGGTCTGTTAAATGAGCTGACTTATTGAGCCGGTACACGTGTTTCGACCTTGACGCTTTCATCAGTCGGGCAGTTATTATTCGTATTTAGCTAATCCTCTTACGACGCTCAGTCCCCTCTCTCTCTCTTATCTTCTAGTTTTCATATACTCCCATCTCATACCATATTAAGAAGCTATCGCTTCTGATAAATATTGGAAGCCACTAAACAGCCTATCAAAAATGGTGCGAACACAGTATGCGATCATCATCAGCCAGATCGTGCACGCAGAGAGATCTGACACCAGCAATACTCTCCAAGTTGCGCTCTTCAGTCGCACTGACTAACGTGCATCGAAAATTGTGCACGCAGTTCTAAATGAGTCAAGCATCATTAAAGCCAACTAAATGTAAATCTAGTCTTAGCAATGGCTTGCGGTGGTCTGCCGATATATCATGTCAGTGCCTCCCAGATACGTCTGACAACAATTGCCGAGCGTTGAAGGACGGAAGGCTTGGCGAGCTTGGGATACTGGGTCAATCCAGGGTTCACGTGTGTGTTGCTAAGCACTCCTAGTTACTGCGCTATACGATACCCTAGCCGCATATAAGATATGTATTACTTCTGGTGAACTGCTTAATTCCTACTCGAGTAACTAACTGATCAACTCAGTGATGAGCAAGTTTACAGATTGATATGGGTGATATTACACTTCATATAGAGCATGCTGTCAACCAATAAGCTACCACATCGGTTCACCATTCAACAATTTCACTATAAAAAAAAGCGATACGTCTTCTGCAAGAAGTTGATAAATACCTTCAGTGATATGCCTTCGCCCGATGCCACGCATTTTTAGCTTACAAGCGACAGTACTCTGATGGGCATTACGACCAGGCCTAAAGTGGTATACTCCACTTGTTAGAGACCACTTTCCATTTGGAATTATTTTATTCAACCGCATTTAGCAGTGGTAAGATTTTGTAGATATAACCAGTGATGTAAAGTGACGTGCAAAACTTTCGCATCAGCCGGGAATCGAACCGGATCTCACTCTATCCGGGAGCGAGTGCTCTAATCCGTTGCACCACTGACGCCCATTTTGCAAACCACTCTTTCTACACTGAAGCGCATCTATCTGTCAGCCGCCAACCGTCAACGACCTGGGCGTCAGTAGTGCAACGGGTTAGACCATGCGTTCCCGGATAGAATGAGATGCGAGTTGGAGTCCCGCCTGACGCGAAAGTGTTGCACATCACTTTACATCACAGGGTGTACTTTCGATTTCTTGATAATGTTACATGTTTCATGCAGGAGTCATATATTGTTCAGTGGTCTACCTATTCTGATTTGCAGTCTATATCTGTACTAGCAGATTATTTCCCTCTTTGATGTTGACAAATCTTATCAAAGAATATTGGGAAACATTATGAAGCTCGATCTTTGATAGTGACAAAAACTGAAAATGCTCTTCACGATCCGACTTATAACAAAAGTGAGCAGCTAAGTACTCACCCTTCGAGGCGGTTTATCTTTTTTAGTATAACGTGGATGGTCACAAGGAGGTAGTTGAGCATTCCCTACGATCTGAAAAAGTTTTGGACTAACTGAACGTGACTGCGAGCTTTGTGCAACTGATAAAATCTATATAACCATTGAATCACTACGAAAAATCAGATTAGACCACTGTGGGGTCTCTGAAAGTCAAGTCCTATGTATTAGAAGAACTTGGAATTGTCTAGGTTGAGGAGTCGAGTATATCTCTATAGAAGTCGAGTCAGTAAACCTACGTCGCTAGTAAATTTGCTCAGCTATATATACTTGCTTGCCCATTAGTAGCGTTGAAATTGACTCGTGTCAAAAGTGAGTATTATCGATATGTTGAAATGGCGAGAAATTTCGCGGACTCTCTCGTTTATTGTTGACTATTTTAATGTATCCAATTTTTGTTTCCTTTACCGCTTGTAGGTTTTTTTGATATTTAACACCTACATATTTGTTTCGAAATGGAATTGTTCCAAGAGCTAAAACGGCTGTTGATGCTACACGAGTATTGTTGCGCGCCAAAACAACACTTGATTCCATGCGATACTCGTATAACAACAACACCGTTTTGCTGTTGAAACGATTTCATTTTAAAACAAATGTATGAGTATTATATATAAAAATAACCCAAGAATATGTTTCAAACGATAGTAAGAACAAAAACTGAAATGCATAAAAAGGAATCAACAAAAATGAAAAAGTCCAGAAAATTTCTTGTTAACCTTCTCAAGTGAAAGAAGCCGAATAAACGTCATTGGCACACGACAGGCAAATGGAGGTTTTACTAAATACACTCAACTTGCTCAGTGGGTGGCAATCTTTGAGTGATTTATATGATACGGACATTTAGGTCGGTAGTGTGCACTTTAAGGATGCATGTGTGGCAATGGTTAGAGGTGTGGTGTGCCACACGCGTAGTCGTTGGTTCGACCTCGCGTCCCAGAATCGTCAAGCCCTTCATTCCTCCAAGGTTAGTAAAGTGTTACCAGAGATGACAAAGACGACTGCAAGGAGTATTCTTTAGGGTGATTAACGTCGAGAGCCTTTATCCTCTTATTGTGTAGTTTTGATGTCAAATGATGACCCATTCATTTTCTCTTCAGTAATCACTTTTTAACTAATAAACGATTTTGGAAGAAAAGATGGCATGCTTGACTCGTAAGCAACCAGTCTGCTATATACGAAGGACGACTTTATCTCCATTTTGCTTTCGTCGCGGAAAATCAGTAGGTCACAAAAACTAAAGGAATGACGGAATAAAGCCTTTCGTGAAAAGGTGTGTTGTGCTGCCAGTACGACTACACTAAGAATTATGAATTAGATCCATAACAATTCGCAGGGCACTATTGATCACCTGGTATTCAGCCAATACGCCTAAACCTCAATGAAGCCTGCAGCAGTTATGAATAGGTGAGAATATACGATCTTCAATGTGAAAACAAACGCTATTATTAGTGACATCATGCGAAAAATTACGACAGATACGGAAAGACTCGAGTGTATCCGTAAAGGAAATGACGCTGAGACGAATTATCAACAAGATGACTCAATGATATCCGTCGTGGGAATCAGACCTACTCGCAACAAGTACTCCGTTACAGATCAACTTTAGCTCTTCGTTCATTCTCAAACTATCCTTCCGGTCTGCTAGAGGTCGGTCGCAATAAAGGGATGATCTAATGGTTATCACGCAATGCATGAACAATGGCCGTCCAAGTCTCTGAGAAACTTCAACTGTAAAAGTTCTCAGCCTGATAACCATGCCATTTGGACCACTCAAGAGCAGGAAAAGGAAAAGATGATGGAACTATTATGTTCACACTCATTTCCGATCCGAACTCTGCTACAGTCGAACTAAAGCTTGCTTGGATGAACTCGCATTCTTTTTAACTTAGACAGGAAACATGATATATATCAGAAATCAACCACATCAAGCAAAGTTCACTAACATTTGAGCGTGGTGGGTCGGATGGAACAGGTGATGGATGGATTGGAGAGGTGACTGTTGCCATCGTCATTGGATAGTTTATCGGGCCATGAAGATCACTTGCGCAAAAGCTGAAAAATACAAGTTCTCTGCTGCAAATTTGCAACAAAATTTCAGTGAATATTCCAAGGATATGATACTCAAACTCGAGACAAAATCATAATAAGCACTTATATTACAATTAGCGAGTGAAACACTCCAAAAAACATCGAAATTAGGTTCATCAATGTACTAAATAAAAAACCAAGGAACTCTACTAGGTCAAAAATTGTTTGTAATGAAATCGAAATCCAGCTAATCTTTTATCCAGTTGAATTAATCGGCTGTGAAGGAGACGGAACGCGACGTCAGCCGAATATTTTAGTTCTTTATGAACTTCGTTATTACGTATAATCAATAGGAAATATGTGATTGAATTTACAGCGTTTTACAGGTGGGTTAGTCTTGGAAGAGAGATCTTGATGTGCGTAGCGGCTTTATAGAATTTTTCTTTGTACGAAACTTACTTTGACGAGAACTGCATTGGCGCATCAATGGTTTGACATGGTCCTCTGTTGGAAAGAACTGAAACATAAACTTGGTGAATCCTAATGCTCATCGTCAACTTATTATGTGAACAACGGATATCTGTTGGTTAAGATAGTCCATGTAGTGG
This sequence comes from Parelaphostrongylus tenuis, assembly GCA_019055375.1. Classification (NCBI taxonomy): domain Eukaryota; kingdom Metazoa; phylum Nematoda; class Chromadorea; order Rhabditida; family Metastrongylidae; genus Parelaphostrongylus; species Parelaphostrongylus tenuis. The sequence goes on from JAHQIW010001233.1 coordinate 80,738, forward strand.
CTACAAAAGACTATTGCTGCTTAGGCCACTAACTAATCGTAGATTAAGCAACGAGTTTGATACCGCTATCGCCAATTTTACAAAATTTTTCAAAATTAGTAACATATGCTGTTGAAAAACATGTGTATTTTTGTCTAGTACTGTACTGGAATTTGATTCTATTGTTCGTGAAAACTTGAATCATCTGGTGTTGGTAATCGAGTTATTCAAAATAAATCTTAGGCATGATCAACAGCCATCTATCTCTATTCACAGCTTAGACAGGTTCTTGCCCATAAAATTGCTGATTTGGAAATATGACAAAAGCTCATCATATGTATCACGATTTCAGTCCAATGATATCATTATATGAGAGAAAAAGAAACGATCTAATCGTTATTTGCTTCGACATGTGTGTGGCTCCAAGACAGCCGTAGCCAAACTAAAACTAATTGATGCTGGTGCAGGGGGGAGTGGTGGAGAGAAGATCTTTAGACAAATGAGGTCTTTAGATTCACCATCACTTACTTCTTTCTGTAACCATAACCGTTGTTGCACATGCACATTTATTACATTCGTTTACGTAACTATTCAATTACTCATGTGCTCTTATACCACTTCCATATCCATACTGGAAACAACTGCGTTCTGCATTGGCTTTTACTCATAGGTGGTCCTTCAATCCAATAAATTCATTGCCATCTTTTCCTATCTGCTGTATCAATAGCTCACCCTCATGCATCCATACATATCCGAGCTGCTACGCAGATACATCGACGATGTGAAAGGCCAGCAGCCCAGAATCGTTGGCCTGGCTTATCACTTCGTGTACCACAAGATCACGGCGCAAGTCCAACCCCACCGCCGCGCGCGGCCGTAAGCAGTCCGTCGAGCCGATGGTCAGTGATGGCGGCTATTGGGAAGAAGGTTGCTAGTACGATCCCTCACCACGACATTTCACAATAGGCGTTTTGGTGTCGACTAGTATTGAAGGTTCTTTTATATGAATAATTATTTCAGCAAAAAAGCCCAGTTGCCCACAGTTTACTACTTTTTGAAAAATAACAGATTGTTGAATAAAGTTTGAATGAATAAATCGCTTGTGTTAAGGTGTAACGATATGATAGATAACGATATAATAGATATAAATACGAGATATGGGGTGATATTGTGTGCCAGAAATATGATGCACATTGGACTGAAAACTAAATAAACTGCTGTGAAGTGTCGTGGGAGGGATCCAAACCAGAAACCCTTTTCTTAATTGCTGGTGCCACTAAGCGTTCGGTACAAACGACGGCTCGCCACGTGCGTGGCGCTTCAATATAAGGGAAATCCAGCCAATTCGACATACGAGGACGAGAAAGCGACTGTAAGCCCTCAAACCACTAAGTACTTTTTAGGTGAATGTGATGATGATACAGTTAAGTTTAACTCCCAAATGACCGAACTGAATACCATAACAAGCACTAACCGTTGGTCTTAAGGATCGCACACGACCGCACTAGATCGCTAACGATGAAAAAATTGAGCAAAATCTATTATAAAGCATGAATATTGATAAGATTAGCCTCGGTAGCTGGAAGCTTGTTTGATATGAGAGAGCTCTAGCATCAATGAAATTAGTTGTTAATCCAATTTGTTTAATGGGAGCATTTCTAACGCTTGAAAAATCAAAGTACCTGGCGTATATGGAGCTGAGAGATCTTCATTGCAGTTGCTGACATCTAGACGAGATCCGTACTCAGTGAGATCACCTAAAAAGAGACCAACTCTTATGATGAAATTCCATATTCTTTGGTATTAGCGGCACATTCCAGTCTTATACAGTAAAAGATATCAGCAGTTCTCATCTGCATGGTTAGGATATGATTTCGTTCGATATTTGAGCATGCTACCAACAACAGTTTGCGCTTTTGCAAAGAGTGTTCATCGCTTCTTATTGAGTAGACATTTCGCCATTGTAGATGGAAATTTTGCAAGAAATGCTTGATAAATCGAGGACACAACAAAAAAATCAAAGCAGTAATTACCTGGTGGCGGGTGCTTTGTGTCCATAACCACCGGAATAGTCCGATGGAAGCTCATGAATGAGACTTACGAGGAAGCCGGAGTGAATGGAACAGTGATTATCATCGTGAATGGGCGGAATAAGACGCGGCGAACAAGTCAGGACACGTTCAGGCCTGTGATCGTTGCAAAACAGGACTTCTCCACCCTTAACCTCGGATGATTCAACCTCACACGCTGCTAATCACTTGCCATTTTTCCGGAAACTTTCTTCTCTTCTAAAAGTCTTTTATCACTCCAGAATTCTTGAATCGTCACCATACCTGTTAGTGAGGACAACAGTACTGAGTCTTCTTCCCTACTATGTGGGGTTGAATGCTGCAGTGTGCTGCTGACGTACCAAACTTCGAAAAGCTTGAAACTGTCTCGCAGAATTTATCGAAGTTCTAATACAACGTTTTTCCCTCATCCTAACAGTTTCGAGTAATTTGTTGCAATTGTTCTTACATATTTCAGACATGTAGTTTCTCTTATGTTCATTCAAATACTCTGGAAATTGATGACAATTACAGCAATCTTTTGATATGTATCAAATGCATGGATGGAATTTCACAAGATATTGTTACGGATAAGGTAGCCGTTTCCGTTTTATGACGAAGAAGAGTTCCAACTAGGACTTTTTCTTCTCATTTAGATGCAATACAGGTTGATCGAACTCCAGAAATGTTTGTAGGCAAGAGTTCGCTAGCTGCCGTTCGATGTCTAGCTCATCTCAAAGAGAGATCAGAACACTTCGCAGACGTACTGCACATCAGTTATTTTTCCAAACAGAGTCCACACCTGTGTATTCCATGTTCACTAAACGCTCTCGTACGAGAGTTCCATGAGATCAAAAACGATCCTTTCGATTTGTTCACCGTCACAGCGTTCATGCACATGTTGTACCCTTTTCTTATTGAACAATGCTGCAACGTTTTCGTACTCAGCAGAGACTTGATTTGATGTTTCACTTTTCAGAAAGTCCTTCTGACTAGTTGCGTGGAGCTGAACAGTGCTTCGCAAATCTACCAGCCACAGGCAACGTCTGGCGTGCGTGGCCCATCGCAAATACTCGGAATTCGTCCCATCCTAAGGTCTGAGAGAACACATTTCAATATCAAA